>JBBPDA010000003.1:16644372-16656232 GCA_037974385.1 Arnoldichthys spilopterus | reverse complement strand
CACACACACACACACACACACACAAACACACACACACACACACACACACACACACACACACACACACACACACACTGTGTGTGCCCTGGGTGCATGAGGAAACTATGATGACCCTCCTCTGTGAATGAAATCATTTGCCAGTTTGATGCTAGTATTTAAAATGAATATGTTCATCAATCTGCAAAAGTCTCCAACACTTAAAGCCACTGTTTAATTTTCCTCATACATACGATTATACTTTATGAATTATTTATGAATAAACACTTGGTAACTATGTGCATTAATGCTCAGTGCATACACACTCACACACACACAGATGTTGTCAGTATGATAAAGTGGGGCCATTCAAGGTGCCCATTTAGCTTGTTTATAGCTAGGCGGATGTAGTTTGTGCTCAGAATGGCAGAATAATGAGGAGACTCTTGAATCATGAAACAAAGGACAGTGTGCATCAATTAACAGCCATTTGCACACACACACACACACACACATCCTCTGAGTGCCTCACTACACTTCTTGTCAGAGACTGAGAATTTGTGTTTATGCATGCATAAAGGCGTGTGTGTATGTGTGTGTCTTCGTTTTTTACGTGCATCTTTGCATCTAACTGTGTGAGACAAACAAAGGCAGAGAGTCGGTCAATTAGCCCTACTAAAAACACCATCAGAGCTCTGTTTGATATTGAAATGATCTGCTCCTGGTGAGGACTGATGTGTTTGCCTAACAATTAAACACACACAGTTATTACAGTGGGGGCGGTGTCTTTTACTTTTTCTACCCATTGTAGTGCCTGTGTTTGCTGGGGCCGCCGACAACCCCTAAGATGATGATCTGATCTGATAAAGGGAAAAATTTGCTTGTTTTCTTTCCTTCTTAAAGTGAACAGGAGACAAGACTCCACATGCTGGTGTTTACACCTGGTGTACACTAAGTGGTTCTAAAGCCGGTGCTCAGGGTCTCCCATATGGTACATGGTTTTGCTGAGGGACTCCCACACAGTCCCTATGTGATAAAAGTTCAGTTGTAATGAAAATGTGGACCCTCTACAGGTTCCTGAGGATGTTTCTTTCTTTTTAATTTCACACTTAAGCCACTTTGCTGCTGCTTTAACCAAACAAGATTTTTAGTGTGCAGTGATGTATTTAATTTATATGTATGCAACTAATGTAGGAAAACATTTTTACTCTCTGTACACAACAGTCCAGCACATGGATCATCTTTTGATCATTTACAAACTTCTAATTCAGCTCAGCTAATGGAGTTAAACTCTACAAATCAATTCATACAATTTAAATTCCTCACTCCCATAGTGTTATCCTTTACATATTATTGTCATAGTTGTTACTGAGGTATATTTATACTACGTAAAAATAATGCAGTAAGTTTACATTTATAGCTCTTAACAGACATTCCTCTCTAGAGCAATTTACACAAAGTGCTTTGTTGTCCACATTGAAGCAAGATACAGTACTGAGACCTAGATTCAAAGATGCACAATACAAACATAACACATTAATCCAACACAATATATTTTAATATGTGCCTGATTTATTTAAATACTTCACAAAGAGATGAGTCTTCAGGCTTCTGAAGACAGCAAGGGACTCCAGGGGAGACTTGTTCTAACATCTTGTAGGGAGTGTAAGGGGAGTCTCCAGTCAGTTTTCTTACAGGGAGGAGAAATGTACTTATATACATTGTATTTGTATATAAATAAAGTATATTTAATCAGCACATTAATTGTCAAAACTTAGCAAATTGAATTATGATCAAATTCTGTGCACCATTATTTTTAGGGTAATTACGGGATTAATACTCCTTAGGGTTAATAACTAAATAATAATCTTACAGTTACAGGGGTAATAAGGTTTCAGATGCATCTGGACAGAAGAATCGAGTGGTTATGATTAAATCTGCAATAAAAATCTATAGGTGAATCACCAGGAGCAAAACAAATGGACATACCACTTAGTTTCCCATTACCACAGGATGTAGTCAAACAGTTTAATTCTCTTTTAACCTTTAGGTTAAAGCTTATTAATCAATAATTACTTTGAAATTACAAGAGTAAAATCTGGGACAGAATCTCATCTCCGACCAGACTTTACAATAGGATGTTAAGGCTATTGTCGAGGGCTTAATTCCCAGTGGGTTTTTACATACTGTCTGTGACTTAGTGGTTGACTATCTGCTCCCTGCAAATGCTGCCTCAATTCAGGTTGCGTTTGATCACTACAAAACGTGCATTCAAGATATTATAGGCCATGGACAGCAAACCTTTCCTCACATTCTAGCCATCAAACAAAAAGATCATGTACTTTTATCTGATTATGCCACTCGTTTTTCTGCTGCACATAGGGTCTGGAGTGCATCTAATGGAGGTAATGGCATCATTGATGACACAGCTGTCACTCATGTCGCTGCCACAAATCTGAATGCAGCCCTACAAGACTGCCATGATATTTGTGGAGAGGACTTTGACACTTGGAACGATTCTGAATTCATCAAAAGTTAGAGTACAAGTTACTCTTAATTTATAGAAAACCCCATTTTTGAAAAAATTGGGACAAATCTGCACATTCTTTTAACTGACAAACGTGCAAATAAATAACTTACAATGATTTGCCTGACAAACATGGATGTATTTGGTAAATATAAATAAATATTGAATTTGAAACCTGCAGCACACTCAAAAAAGGTTGGGACAGGGCAAAATAAGAGTGAAAAGTTTATACAATTTTTAATTTATGCCATTTTAACATTCCACAATACGCAGATGAACTGGTCACAGATGAGGGCAACATTAT
This sequence comes from Arnoldichthys spilopterus, assembly GCA_037974385.1. NCBI lineage: Eukaryota > Metazoa > Chordata > Actinopteri > Characiformes > Lepidarchidae > Arnoldichthys > Arnoldichthys spilopterus. The sequence continues at coordinate 16,653,425 of JBBPDA010000003.1, read as the reverse complement.
TGGAAATAAATGGGAGCACCCTTCAAGCGAAGATGGGTCATTGCTCATCACTTTGTGCCAAACTTCTTGAGAGAATTATTCAGTTCAAAATAAAAGTTTCTTAATGTAAGATTACAAAGAAGTCTTTCACCATCTACAGTACATAATACTGTGAAAAAAACTCAGAGAATCTAGAGAAATCTCAGTCCACACAGTACAAGGCTGGAGACCACTGCTGAATATGCGACCTTCAAGCCCTCAGAAACCACTGCATGAGAAACGATCATGCTGCTGTGATGAATATAGCGACATGGGCTTGGGAGGAGAGATGACGTATCAATGGTAAACACGCCTCTGTCCCATATTTTAAATGTGTTTCAGATATGAAATTCAAAATCTGTTTATATTTACAAAACACAATTAAGCTGGTCAGTAAAAAATGAATAAAGAAAAGGTTCTACAGAATTAATAATTCCCAGGTTCTTGTTTTTATTAAATTTTACAAAATACACTAACGTGTTTGTTTATAAAAGCCTGCACCCAACAGCGTGTCCTGTTTAACAATATGAAAAAAATGAAATGATTCTGTTTATTTTTTTATATATTTATTTTAAAAGTTTTCACAATTCTGTTTGTGTGTTCAGTGCACACTCATCTTAATGGGTTTTTATAATGGCAGACAGGGTACTGTATTGTAGTGACTGGCACCAGCCTGCTACCCTGGCATGGTACCAGCCCCTTGTTTGCTTTGAACAGGATGCTGAAAAGGTTCCTAACCGTTCCGCAGCCTGATAATCATTTTAAGATGGTGAGCATGGTATGGTTACAGTGCTTTGCTGGAGCCCTATCTTGATGAAAGTAACAGGGTCGGGGGAGATGGGCTGATAAGCAGCCTCTGAACCTATGCCAGTCAGTCAGGACACATTAGAAGTGATGGAGTGAAGCAGTCCTGCTAGGGAGGGGCATGTGGTTGTGTGTCTAAGAGTGGGTTGATGTGATAGGTTTTTTTGGGGATAATAAGGGGGATGCCATGCTTGGATCATACCATTGTCCTCTTTTTAGGGTTTGCCTAACAAAGTAACACACCCCTCCCTTCCTCCCTCACTCCCTGCGCCCAGGCAGCACTGTGGAAACTCGGTAATTTACTGACGACCATTTGTCTTTTGTCTGCCTTTTACAGCGGTGTTATAAAACTTGTGGTGTTACTGATGCCATAAAAGAATGGAGTTGTGTGTGCAGAGGCGCTTCATTAAATCCATTGTGGTCGGCTCAGGGGCTCGTTCGGGTGCTGTCCCGGGCGATAAAGGAATGGCAGGAAAAAGATGGAATTACAGTGTGCTGCTGGTTTTCTGAGCTCATCAAGCCCTCATTCGCTCCTTCAAATAAATCACACTCTTTTCAGATAATGTATCAACTACCTGTCAACCTCCTATTTGTCTGCCTCTTGCTTTTCTTATGGAAAATGAGCTTTGCTTGTGCTTTCATTGCACACAATGCTGTATTGCATTCTTTCTTTCTCTATCTCTCTCTCCCCTCTCTCTCTTTCTGTGCAACAAACACTCTTGGAGACGATGCAGTCTTTAGGGGGAGATCATTTGGGTCCCGGTTTTATGATGAGGGGGATTTAGGTTAATAACAGTAAGACTGGGCTGAGGAGGATTAGTGTATGTTTATTCATTATGTGGATATGTGAAGAGTTGATTGTTATGTTCTGATTAGTGAGTAGAAAGTCGTTCTATTTTTTGCATTTTTTTTCTTATGCTAAGTAGCTTGTCCGCATTCATGGATCACACTTACTTGGTACAAACAAAAACTTTTTTTATGCTCTACACATATATCACCATTTCTATGGAAACTGCAACTACAACCTCCTTCTTTTCCAGCTTCCTAGACTAATGGAGGGACATCAAAGTGTGCATTGAGCAGCCTCCCCAGGTTTGTTCTTCTCCTCACTCACTACTCCTGAGCCCATTCATTCAGCCAGCCGCACATCAAAGATCTCCTGGCTACTGCACTTGAGTATTATACTGCCGTCTTAAAAGAGTACAAAAGCAATGAGGGTTTAAATGGAATTACATTGGTGTGTGTGTGTATGTTTGTGTGTTTGTGTGTTTGTGTGTTTGTGTGTTTGTGTGTGTGTGTGTGTGTGTGTGTGCACGCACGCACAGAAAGCATAAAGAAAGGCCACATATGGCATTTCCAACAATACCGAGTGCAGTGCTTATTCAGTTACTGATGGTAACTAGGTCTAGGATGCACTTGCTGAAGACATATGGACCACAAGGTTATGTGGAAGCACTGACCTAATGATGTGGTTTTACTCAGAGCCATACATCACCTTCCTGTTCTTTCTTTTAACCGGTTATCGCAGCATTAGATATCTCTTTCACAATACGACTTCCTCTATTGAGCCTTTGGTTATCAGCATCTCCTTCCAGAGCCTGATGTGTTCATGATTTGCTCACAGTGAAGCAAGAGCCACTTCCTCAGCCCACAGACAGGGCTTTGATTAATACTGTCAGGGAGATAAATTTTGTTAGTTCAGCTGAAGTCAATAATCAATAGCTTTTAATTAATGTGCAACCTGAGTTTCCACACACCGTCAAATTTATCTCAATCTAAGCATAAACTCTCAGCTTGAGAAAATTCTCCTAAACTAGTAAAGTCTAGTTAGTAAGAAAATGTATAACAGTTTGTTTTAAGCTTGTTTTAAGTTTTTTGAACAGTTTCAGGTAGATTCCCCTGCCAGCATGGAAGAACCATTTTTGGAACTTTTCAGTGTATGGTTCTTTAAAAAACTACTTTTGTGAGAGAGATGTGTGAGTGAGAAGAGCCTTTTTAAAGCTTAACGAACCTTCTTGAATGAACCCTTAAATTGTTTTTTAAAAAATGTGTATGATCAGCCATAACATTAACACCACCTGCCTAATATTGAGTAGGTCTGATGCTGCTCTGACTGTGCTGTGCTGTGTATTCTGACCCCTTTCTATCATAGTCAGCATTCACTTTTTAAAGCACAGGAGCTTTTCTGTGGGATGGGACCAGATGGGCTAGCCTTCACTCCCCACATGCATCAGTGAGCCTTGCATACTACTGCATACCTGGAACACGCCACAAGACCTGCTGTTCTGGAGATGCTCTGACTCTCATATAGCCATCACAATAAGGCCATTATGAAAGTGGCTCAGATCTTTACATTCACCCATTTTTCCTGCTTCCAGCACATCAGCTTCAAGAACTGACTGTTTTCTTGCTGCTTAATGTATCCCACCGCCCTGACAGGTGCCACCGTAATGAAATAACTAGACAAGAAATGTTATTCACCTCACCTGTCAGTGGTGTTAATGTTATCCCTGATCTGAAGTTTAAAAAACTGGCATCACTTAAAATTGTATACTCAGAACTGTATAACAAAATAAAGCATTTACTGAATGTCTGGCGCACCCATCTAAAAAAATATGTTGTGTATAGTTACTCAAGACGCATTAAAAGTATACTGTAATATAAGTATATATAATTAAAAAATATATGATTTAAAAAAATAAGTATATATCAATATATATATAAATACTGTAATTGTATGTTGTCAGTACACTGCTGTCTGAGTGACTCAGAGCACTGATTAGGAATGAGTGGAGTGAGTTAAAATTTTTTGGATTTTTGTGACAGGCTTTTATATAAGAGTTTATACAGGTCACATTTATAGGGACAAACTTATTCTTTTTTAGTCTTGCATTAATTAAATGCAAATCGTTGATGTGTAAAACAGGGATGCTGAACTCTAGTCCTAGAGCACAGATTGATCCTTTCTCTGTTCAAACACACCTGATTTCTCTCATTGTTTAATGTCAGGTTTAGTTAGTTTGTATAAGTAGAGGAATTTCCAAACTGTGCTGAACACTGACCCTCCAGGTCAGAACACCTCTGTTTTAAAGTTTCCAACACCATTAATATCTTGAGGATTTAGGTAGACAGGGCAAAAAAAGCTGCAATTTTATTTTACTCCTTTTGGCCCTTCGTGTCCTTCTTCTGCTTTTCTGTTTCCACTTAATTTCCTGTGACTCCAGCCAGTTTTTCCATGTTGTGCATGTCTGCTGGAGACTTAAGGACCACTGCTGGGCTCTCGCTCAGCTTAGGGGCTTGTTGTTAGGGTTTATTTAAGGGGGGGCTAAAGGGTGTCTGGGAAAGCAGCAGATGTTGCCCCTCGTGCCTGAGATTGGGTCCATCAGCGAGACGCTTCTCAATCAATTACAGCGAGTTAATCAGTCACCCACATCAGATGGCCAGTGAGCTGTCTCACCGAGACGCCAGCTCCAAATCAAATCGGAGAGCCGCACACTCGGGTCTCATTTCCCATCCTCATCTCCTGTTTCCTCTCACACAGACACACTTCCATCCATGGAGTAAATCAGTCTTTGAAATACATGTATGCATGTAGCAGGAAAAAGTTGTATGCTCATAACAAAAGAACAGTGCTTTCAATCTCAGCCCACACAGCATCAGTTATTTCTTCCACAAGATTGGAAACACTGCTGCGCTTTCATGCAGCCTCCACCAACTCAAAGTAGTGAAAGTGAAAGGCTTATTTTAGCTAGTAAAATCCCCTCGAACAGTGCCCTGAGCCCCTGTTGGTGGAACTTTTTGATTGCACTAACTAGGTTCTGTCCCAAATCATCCGATGCTACATATCCTGTCCTCCTGCTCTTATGCTCAAAAGAACATTGATGCAATCACTCTTTATTTGTCATGACCTATCTCTCAGTTTCTCTTTTACTCTTGTCCCCTCCCTCCTCTTTCACTTCCTAACGGTTATAGAGCAATCACACCCTGCTTAACCTGAACAATAGCATCTGGAGATTCATTCCCCTAAAGTGTGGTTTATCATTAACATGTCCTGTCCTTCATTGTTATGTGCTGTTTGTTAGGGCGGCTTTGTGAATAGAGGGAGTTTAAGATAATACCAGAGCTCACAGAGAGGCATGGCGGTCTTTCAGACTCAGCCTAAATTAATTTTCTCTCGCTGAAACGCCAAACACGACTCACAAAAATGCTTCTTATCACTATAATCTGGTATCATTTTAGGGCAGCATGTTCTGCTTAATGAAAATCTATATATGGATTTAACAAGTTATAGTTCTGAGCTCTGTTTCTTTTCAGAAAAATGAGATGTTTTTAACGACAGATTGTGAGGAATGTCAGACCAAAATAATGGGTCACAAGCTGCAGGGCGACTATACAGGCATTTATTGATTTAATTGCAAAATTAGTCACAACAAAAACAGTCACAAGTGAAAACCATGTCAGCAGCCAGACCAATAGCCTCAGTCCCGACATGATTGTTTTGGTATTGACACCCCATTCCTTTTTTCTTTATTTATTTTTTTTCAACTGAAAAAAACTGGCGTTTATTGTGGAGTCGTGAAGGCTTCTACCCTACCCCCCACCCCCCTTTCCAGATTTAATTTCCACCGCACAGAAACAACAAACAGCTCTCACGTGGTCCGTCAGACACCCAGTAAATCTGCTTTTACTGCTCAGAGCCACCTCAGCCCAGACACAGTGAGAAATAGGCAGAAGGAATGGAAAAACGCAGATGTAAGCTTTATTTGAGATTTTATTAATCAAATCAATTACACAAATGGTTACTCCGCTTGATTAAATGTAAGGAACACACAGCAAAAATGTCCTGCACACTTTATGAATAGCTGTTTTTAAAGCATTTTATAAGCCGTAGTATGATGTCTGACCAACACAGCTTGTGCAGCATAGCTCGCACTATCCCAGTCTGTTAATGGTCTGTCATGGATAATGCCGTATTGAGTTCAAGATATGCAGTCTGGCAAGCTTAGCACTGCATTATGGCACACGTATTGCTCAAAACCAGTAATGCACAATCATCACTATCCTCAGCCTTTCCCATAACTCCAAAAATATTTTACAAAAAAAAAATCTGCTGATATTGACAGTCTTTGCTCTTCCTTCTCCCATATCTGCTATAAAACATGACATTGTTGTCAGGGTTTTTTCTCCACTCATCACTAGCCTTGGCAAAGCACCGAAGGATCCTGCCAATAAAGCCATTTGAATCAGAGAGATTCTCTCCCACCTTATGCAGAGGGAACTGACCCAAACTGTGCCAGTCGCTCGCTATCAAGTGTTTGTGTTTAAGTGGGCTACACACTATCCCTCTTAGTTCCTTAGCTAGCTAACTAGCTCAGCCTTATTTTTATGTCTCTGTGGGCCAGTTTCCCAGACACAGATTAAGCCTAGTTTAAATGGCATTTTAACAGTAAAACACATTGAAACAAACAGTGCTCTTTGTTCATCGGGTTTTCTAGCTATGCCTGAAATCTTATCTAATGCAGGTGGCAGTGCTTTTAGCCTTATTGTCCTGCTGTGAGGAACACTGTCTGGTGACTGATTAGCTTTTATCACGTAGTTTATTTATTTATTTATTTATTTTTCATTTTCTCTCAAAATATGAAATTGCTGTTTTTGGTTTAAATCACATATTTCTTATTGATGTTCTTAAACAAATGTGTGAAACTGACTCAGTTTTTCAATGAAATATAGCTAAAAACCAGTAATGCAGTGCCTAGTGGTGTGTGTGCACGTGTGATGGGTTAAATGCAGAGGTCACATTTCGTTGTGGTGCTTGAGTGTGTTCACAATGACAAAGAGTCACTTTCACTTCACTTCACTTCACTCACTTCACTAGTTGTCAAGTTTTCTTGATACTGTATGTGCTTGTTTGGTCAGTGCAACCTTGCTGAGTAAAACTTTTCTACTGGCTCCTGGCACCATCTGTTTTCAAATTGTTTCACTTGTTTACTAACCATCTGTATATTTCCTTTTGTATGCAGTCCAGTTAATTAGAGGTAAATCAAATTGTGTTGTGTAATTAGCATGAATTAATTGAGTACATATGATCTGAGTGTCTTAGACATTGCATGGAACCTGACATAACATTTTTAAGTAAATTCAGATTTTTTGTGGGTAGGTTTTACTTTGATTGAGCATTTGAGCCCATTGCATGAAGAAAAATGGCTAAAATAAATTAAATATACTGCTATTATTATTATTATTACACTTTCTTCTAAAAGTACACTTAATCTTTGTCCGTAAAGTTGTCCCTGTGTTTAGCCAATCCTGCTTCATAAGAGGACACAGAGGAGACAAATAAGGGAAGATCCTTGAGTCACAAGTCTTACTTCCCTCTGTCTTTTCTGAAAGAAAAGCTTTACTGTAAACAAACTAACGGCTTGCATACAGAGGGGTGAGCGAAGGCCACTCCTTTAATTAGGAACAGAATACAGAGATAAAGGTGCTAGAGCAACGGCTGTGAAAGACCTGGGGAGTATGTTAGGCCTTAGATAAGCATTCTGTAGGAGAGTGAGAAAGAGAGAGGTAAAGGGGAGGGTCTAGGTCGCTCTGATTGTTTGATCGTTGTTCCATCACTGCCCTCAGTCTCTGTGCTTGCTCAGATCCCAATCAGCCCAGTGGGGTTCCACAGACAGCCTTATCAGTGTTAGGGGCCCTGACCCCTGGCCTCCGGGTTTATCAATTACCACAGCAATCCTGATGAGTACAGCAGGACACTGAGCCACAGGAACTCATCAGTGAATACCATCACAGGCAACCAAGCTCACCCTAGGCGTTTTAATTACAATTTAATGGTTGCATGTTTGTGTGCGTATGTATGTGTGTGTTTCCCAGCTCGCTGCTTCTGTTGAGGTAAAGGCACATAATTAAAAGCAAGATTAAGAGATATGTTTGCTGTGATTTGTGTGAAAAAAAGTAAATGCACCTCAGGCACTTTACCCATTTTCTACTACCACCCCCTCCCCCAGCTCTGCCTGTCCCTCATCATAATTACCCGCTGTTTATTGCTCTGAATCAATGGACAAGCGCATCCAGAGACTGCAAATGAAATCCCAAATCAAAGGCGAGAGAACTGCGTTTGAGGAAATGTAGCCAGACAACAGAGAAGGCAGAAATAGCTGGAGAGGAACAAAGCAAGGCATTGAAACTGTAGTTATGACTGAACATGAGATTATCATGGAAGCTCGCAGGTTTCTGTATGTATTCAGACACCTTGTGATCACTCCCTAGCCATCTCTGTTTAATCTGGTACAGTAATTAACTGTGTTTGTCTTTTTGCCTTAGCAATACAAATTGGTCCAAAAACCATACCTAGTTCTACAGTGCTGAAAACCATTTTACACGTCTCCTTTAGTTGTGATAGAGGTGTTTTCTTGCTCAGACTTCAGGTTTTGACCATTCTTGACCACTCTGCTCTTTTAGTCTCCCTTGGCGGACACCTGCCCCCTTATGGATCAAAGCGGAACTGCTGTACATCCCTGAAGGGAGTCAACAAGGGGTAATGAGGATGTGCTGTCAAAAGCGGCACTTGTGCACCTGATTACTTTATTCATTATAATTTAGATAAACATATTTCACAGTTACATTTGAACAGAAGTACGTAAGTGTAAGAAAACTGGTAATTGGCATCACTCCACAAGCAGTCTTTTACTAAGCATTTATAAAAGCCGTCATCGTCCAATAGCCGTCTCCACAGCCACCCTGCTCTGTTGAGCGTGGCTAGGCCTGCAGCAAACACATTAGGTGTTTCCTCAGGCTGGCTGAATGAATGTGAGTGTTCGGAGCAGAAAGGCCTCGGGGGGGTCAGATAGCTCTGTAGATAATGAGCTCTGCAGTTTCCTCAGTCACTATTGTAGAGCATGAACCCCCGGACACCGCTTCATCCTACAGTGATAATCACGCCAGAGGCAGCAGCAGTGACATGCAGCTGTAAATAGGCAAATAAAAGGCTTCTCCTGCAGAGACCTGGCCCAAGATCTACTGTGCTATGATCTAGGCCTGCTGCACACACACCACAAAGCCTGTGTACTCTGATGAATAGATCAGACGAGAGCAAGGAGGCGATTGGGGCTGGGATGTGAATGTGGTTGGTGGGTGGGTTTGAAATTGACTAGCAAAAACAGCTCAGGAAGATTACTGAATATGAAAGAAACAGCAGGAGTCTCTGAGAGAATGGACCGTGTGTGTGTATG
>JBBPDA010000003.1:16611829-16644284 GCA_037974385.1 Arnoldichthys spilopterus | reverse complement strand
TTTCTTTTTCTTAGATTACAGTGTCACTCATGTCCATATGCTGGGGACATACTGATTTACTGTTCTGGTAAGTAAGGTGAGGTCAGTAGATCTTTCTGATGAGGCCTAGGTGAGATTGGGAGGTAGTAAAAATATGTTAACACACATACAGCATTCTTAGATAAGGTGTGGGGAGCAATGCAGCATCTGGAGCCATACGTGCTCTCTGGACCATCAAAGAGAGAATGATTGGCGTTGTGCTTTCTTTACAACCATGTTCACCAAGCATCCCACCCTTGCTTCAGCATGAGTGTGCCTATGGGCATGGCATTTGTCAATAGCATGTTTGAAGCTTTGGAGATAAGAGTGGAGAGGGAAACAGGGGGCACCATGTAAACACTGATAGCACTGCTTTGTATCTGCCCTTTGCCCTACCAGTGGAATGTCTGGGATAGAATTCCATTCCAGAACTATTCCCTTTCACCGAAGGCCTGTTTATCTTCTGTACCGAGTGATTTCATGGACAACACTCCTGGTTTTCCAATGTTAGACATGGGCCTTAAGACATTGCCTATCCAATTGCCCACCACAGCTGCCCTGTGCTGTGCCATATCAAGCACCTGGTTCTGCTTAGCAAGAGCAATTGGATCTAGTGCTAATCTGTGTGATACCTCCAGAAGGAACAGCCATGATCACACAAACTTTCCACTATTCTTTTTTCCGGTGTTCGAAAGATCTGAGGTTATAATGATGTCAGAAGCTGGCACAGAAATCTGTTGTGGCTGGAGCAGGAAGCTGGTCAACTCAAATATGTGTGCTGAAACCCTCAAGTTGCCTAAAACACCCGTGGCAGGCCTCTGTGCTATTCTCCCTGTGAGGCTGAAAGTGCAGACAGTTCCACAGCCATGCACAGAGCCTCCACTGTTCTTCTGAGGGATCTCCATACTCAGCCTGCCATTGGCCCCAAAGATGGATGATCTCAGGCCCATGCAGGGTCGTGTTGTGTGTAGACAGCCCAGAGCAGAGCTGTCAACGCTCAGGGTAAAAGACCCTTATGCCCTGACCACGGACCAGCTTCTCCTGGCCAGATTCTAACTTTAACTGTGTGAGTAGATCCTGTGAAACTGACCTCTAACCAGTGGATGGAGGCAGCTTCTATCGGCACTTCTGCTGACAGCCTGAAGCTCTTGGGTCAAACATCACCATGGCCTCCTGAGCACAACACTCAGTCTGTGAGGGAACCAGCACTTACAGACATAGATAAGAGAGTTAGGGTGGAGATAGGCCCCCCTGAGGAACTGTCCTGCTGTCTGACTAGCATTGTGAGAGCCAGCGTATTGTTCCTTCACCTCTTTTCCTCAATAAGTAAATGTGAAAACGTGACCACAAAACTCAAACTTGCCAAATCTTTGACTAATTATATACCTGTTGTAAAACTCAGGTTTAAAGTACAGCAACCCTTAGAAGAAGTCTTCCACCAGCATCATAACAGCGTAAACTTGCTGGTGAACAGTTCAGAAGATCGAAACATGGTCTTGCTTTTGGTCCATGTATGGGCTGGTATCAGCATTGCGGTTCGGAGATGCCTGCCTCCTTGCGGGGTACATCTGTCACATGCAGGTCATGGTGCTTAAGGAGGAGGAGAAGCTTTGAGAGGAGTTTATTTTGGGCCCTTCTCGAGATTGCTGTGTCATTAAGGTTTGGTGTATATAGTTAGAGGGAAGACAGGGGGCCTATGCAGGGCCTGGACGGGTGTGGCGTATACGAGTAGATGATAGTTGGCTTGGGTTACGCTTATGGACATAGAATAAGGGCTTTGAAGTGTGCAGTGTGGTGTGCAAGGTTATTATTTTTTTTCTATCTATTTCTGTTTCCTCAGAAACTATAGCTTTCCTCTTTCTACGTGTCCAGTTAAGACCCATCTCCAAAGTGTTTTCTTAACATACACTTCTCATCACCGCTGGGTCTTAAATTAGAGAGCATTTAAGAAGGTTTCTATGGCTGCTCCTTTTCCTCATTACTGCACTACTCCTCCAAAGACCAGTTGAAGGCCCTATGTTGATCGTGACTGTGTTTTTCCTTCCCGTCATGGCCTGCTGAGTTTTTGTTTCACCTCCTCTCCATTCCTCTTTGGCATATGACACCAAACATCCTTGTTGACTGCCTCTTTTAGCTCCTGGCCTGCTGTCCAATACACTTGCATTAATTCCAGCTCAGCTATGCATTTCCTCTACCTGGCATCCACGTAGTGCATAAACCTTAGCTCAGCATTTTAGTTTGTGCTATATCTGTATTTTTATCAAAGCTTCTTTAGCCCAGAGGCAATTAGGAAGTATCAGAGATGTTCCTTACTCCAGGCTGCACTGAGCATCAGAGATTACACATGGCCAGTGGTGTGGATCATCATCATCATGTTTAGCCTTTTGTTAGGCCCTATCACAGTGCTCTCCTCTCTGCTTATTATGGGACCACTTTCTCAGAAACCCTCAAAAACCGAGCTGCCACCAGCGTTTGACGTGTGTTTTGCTCCCTTCGCTCTTCTTTTTATAGACTCTCCTCTTTAATCACAGGCTAGATGGAGGCGAGTCGATGCGCACTTACGGTGTTTTTTCCCCCACCCGTATTCAGATGAAAGCCACGCCCCCATATGCTGGGATTGGCTAGTCTTCGTGTCCGGTCGATTGGTCAGTAGTAGAAACTCGTAACCAATCTTTACGCACAAGCCCGGACCTCACAAGCCAATGGCCGCACAGTGGGCGTACCCTGGAGGCAGGACGCTAGGGCCTATTCCAGCGCGAAGGGCGTGGCGTTAGCCTTAATTTTATCCACGGAGGTGGGATAGCCTCACTTGGAGCCAACCGCCGTATAGGTGGGCGTAACTATACGGTCAACCGGTGTGGTGGTGGTGGGGGGGAAGCACCAAAAAACGGCGCTGCGTTGCTCACTGTAAGGCGCTGTAAAGCAGCAGACGGACCTGAGCGGAGCCGCGGACCTGTGTCTCCTCCTGTTTCCTTCAGTCGCGCAGGCTGCACGGAACACATGACTGAGGCTCAAACGTCTGGTCCCTTATTGTTGTTTTTTCCACTTTTTTCTAAATATAAGAGGGATAATATTGTAGTGCCAGAGGAGGGAGAGGGGTGGGAAATCCGACAGCAGAAGAGAGAGAGACCGGAGCGAGTTTGTGAACTTTGGCGTGAGAGAAGAGGACAAACACAAATAACAGCAGGAAAAGGAAGAAAGTCAGAGCCCAACTCTAATGACTAAGGTGGTCTGCAGCTGCACGTGAAACGCTGCTCTGAGCGGGACCCTCCGGAGTGAGACCCGAGGAGGAAAAGTTGTCGGAGGGAGGGCGTAATGACCGGTGGGCTCGGCGCGCGCGGCTCTTCGGTGCACTGAACAGGAGCAGCAGCATGTGTCTGTCCCTCTGAGTCCAGAAAGAGCGAAGCGAACAGCTCGGATCCTGCTCCTCAACACTGCCCCCCTTTTAGCCCACCATGGATTTACTCGGCAGACTGAGCGGATGTGTACTCGTGTTGTGTTTGTCAACTCTGGTTCACGGAGACGAGGGTGAGTCCGGCTTTTATTACTGCGAGCGCGTGCTCACTTTCACCGCCCACCCCCACGGGCTACTGCGCTTCCCCCGGCCCCGAGCGCTGACCCCACACCTCGGATGCTCCGATAACTGCTCCGATATCTGAGCTGCGAGGTGGTGTCGGCTGTGCGCTGGTTCACACCAGCTGAGGGTCTGAGGAGCTGCGAGAAGGCAACTGGTGTCTCCGCGTTCGCGCTGCTTCTCTGGACGGACACGCGCTGTAATCCCGTTAAACGCAGCAACGAGGGCGTTAGGCGATTTGAGACACGGAGCGTGTATCTGAGCGCACCGTCTGCGCTTAACTCATTACACCGGGGCGAACGGGGAGAAGCGCACGCTGCACCGTGCCCGCGCGCATAGGGGGACTCGGGATTAACTCACAGAACTGGAACTCGCACATGTAGAGACAGAAACAAGAGAAACATCAGTTTATTAGTTCTAGTACTTCTGTTATTCTGGTTTTTGCATTCTCACGACCTCGATTATTATTATTATTATTATTATTATTATTATTGTTAATATCATCAACAACACTAGTTTGTTCAAGAACATTGTAGTGATAGTCACAGTAATAATAATAATAATAATAATAATAGTAATGTAATAATAATGTTTATAGAACGTCTCTAATGCTAATTAATTATTAATAAAGCTGTTTAAATATTTACATGCCCGTAAAACCCACACCAACTATTCTCCACAATGTGACTCCTAAACTCTCTGTGCTGGTAACACCTCTGTGAGTGTGAATGTAACACTCCGGGTTTTGCTGTGCAATTAGCTGTACTGATCTCCTATCTGCCCCCTCGGCAGAGTGTGAATTTACCTGGTCGTTACTACATGAAGAGATTTTTCCTGTAAACTGCTGCTTTAGAGCAGAGCTTGTGTCTGCCCATGTACCACTACACCCCTGTACACAGCAAAGCCCTCAGTGCTGAATTCAAACTCACAGTGTCCGTTTAAGAGATGCAACACAAGCGACCACTGGAAGAGTTCATTCAAGCCTGCATATTTTACTGTGTGCAAAATCCTTGTGCTCCACTAAAACGAGACGCACTGTGCTCCTCTCCTTTACCCGTCCGATGGGTTTCTCTGTCTGTGAGCGTGACTCTTCAGGAGCACACCACTGTGTATGATGCCCCCTTAGTCTAATTTCACTTAGGTATCATCATCATCATCATCTAGGCAGGAGGCTGTTTTGCTGAAGGTTTCTCTGTGATGTGTCATATCAGGCTATGAGTTTACAGTTTCCGTGTATGAAGGGTAGAGTTGGTCAGAGTCTGGTCCGTAAGCTCCGGAGTGTGCAGGGCAGCTTGCGATGAGCATGTAATGCGTCTCTATTGTAAACTTCAGACTGTTACACAGAGACTTTCTGAACTGCTGTCAGCATTCACAGCACTCTATCACTAACCTTTCACACAGTTATTGTAAAATTATTATATTAAACATGTGTTTGTTTTTGGTCAAATTTACATCAGAAAGTAGTTTAATAAAACATTATAAATATAATTATAGTCGATTATTACATTTCTTTCTTTCTTTCTCCAAATGTGGGTAGCCTGGCAGCCAGTCTGAGCTGTGGCTTGTGATCCATGAGGGGCTTTTCCTCAGGGGTCCTTCTGAAAGCCTGGCTATCACATCATCACAAACAACCGCTTCATTAGTCCAGTTATGCGTCTGATTGGCTGTGTTGGAAGCTTGAATGTGTGTGTGTGTCTGAGAGAGAGAAAGAGAATATTTTGGCCATCTGCTTGTCGGGTGGTCATGCTTGATGAATACTGGTGGGCTGTGAACAGATCGCAGCCTCTGTCCTGGACTTCAGTTGTGTCCTTCCACATGTCCAAGTGGAGGCACAGCACTGAGGTCCAGGAGAGAAGCAGTGGTCAATCCAGCCGAGCGAAGCAGCTGTCCAGAGAACTGGGCATGGAGAAGAACCTAAGCTCCTCATCTGTGTGATTAAATATCAGTTAATCATCAGCTGCCATCCGCTCAGTAGAAATTGAAAATTGGCCACCTCTGCCTTCTCCAGGCCTTGCTGCTCTATGATAACATTTGGCTGTTTAACCAGATTTGTGCAGTATACATTGTGTGTAATTTGTTATTGCAGTGTCAGTGGTTTAACTATATTATATTTTAAAGCGCATTGTAACCATAGTACATCGCTCTATTATCACAATACTGTTTTTTTTGTCTGTATCAGGAGCCCTAGGGTGTGTTTATTTATGTGTGCATGTCTTTCTGCATGCTCCCAGTGCCCACTGATCCAAGGGTGGTGGAAATTTGGTAAAGCGTTTGGTCACCCGTGCCTTGAGGCTGTGCTGCTTCTGATTACACACTTTCAGCTGCACACATTCACCTGGCCACCTGCGGATTGCCAGTATTGTAAACAAACGGGGATACAGAGCTAGAGAGCTGTTGCTGATATCATCCACTTTGAGCACAACAAAAGCAATAGAGAGCTGCTTTAATATTTGACCTTGCTATATTTTATGCGTGTTTTCAGCTGGCTGATAGGAGCTTGGCTGTACTTTTGGCTTGCCTTTCCGAGGGAATAGGAAAATGTTTCTGCTTTGTAGCTGGGTTGGCTGCTCTGCAGTGTACAGAATGGATAGGATCTGTTTAAAATTTCATCTGATATTTTTTTTTATTGAGGGGCCCTGCTAAGCTCATTTGTCATGTTCTGTTTTTGCTGTTTTGGAGGCCTCAGGGTTATTTCGTTTTCCATATGCTCATCTGTGCTTTTACTACACCCTTTGCCCTAAGTATCACTTCACTTTTCCTCGGTGCTGCTTCCCCTCGGTCTAATGTAACTCACCAGCTAGAAGTCTTTCTGAGCCTCCTGTGCTCCCAATTGTGTATGTGTGTGTGTGCGTGCATGTGAGAAAGAGGTGCATAGTTAGGTTCTCTCCAGCTCCTCCTCTCCACTCTTTATACCACTGACACACTTGCACTGATGAGGCGCAGATGTAGAACTTTGGCGGCTGCTGCACGCCATGGACCTGTGTGTGTGTGAGTGCACGCATGCGCTGTCACATGGTTTGACAACAGAACCACAGAACCACTGAAGAAAGCAGATCAGTGCATTCCATACTTGCTGAGTCAACCCCCTTAGCCAAGTCCATGCCACGGAACACTCCTGGATCCTCCAGAGGCCGTTTTTTCAGTGGAAAAATGCAGCGCCCTCTCCACTTTGCCTTCCCTCAGTGTGCCCACCACCCGCAGTATCATTTTGCAGCAGATTTAAAGCAAAACTAAATGCTTTCATTTGAGTGGCAAGCCAATTAGAGCAGCATCTGTTGCTGTCAGATGTAATAGAGTAGAATTGGATAAATGTGTGGTATCTCTGAAAACAACAGCGATTTGGAGATGGTAGTTAGCATCCTTATTTTGTCATCATGTTGTTTGGTTTTTCGTTTCTCTTTCACTATACTCAGAACAATAAAGTCCCCTTTAGTGGAAGACAAGTTCGTAAATCTGCTGCAGAATAAAGGTCAGCTGTGTGCATTTGGGCCAGTAAATGAGTGTTCAGTGTTTGTGTGTGTGTGCATTTGTGTGTGTCTGTCTCCTCTTTCTTCTCAGGAGGCAAAGGATGAAAAGTGCTGAAATAGTGCTATTGCAATGAAATTTAAAACAAGCAAGAGAGCCATAAATAATGCAGCTTCATTCTCTTTCTCAGCCCTCCTGCTTAGCACCGTTTACTCTTCCTCATGGCTCGAGGAGGGGAGATGAGCAAGACAAGTTTGGGACGGGGCGGCGCAATGCCCTAACTGACAGGAAGCGAGGTTGATAATGCCAGCTCAGAAAAGTTTTGCCTTTCTGAAAGGAGGATATACAAGAAAAGGATTGTGGATACTTCCACTGATGCATCATGCACATGGTGTCTTCTGTCTCCATTCAAAAAGACAAAGATTTCTACTCTGCAGAGCCCCAGAGTGTTTGTGAGCATTTGTGTGTGGACATGGTTTAAAAAAAGAAAAGTATTGACCTATGCATTAAGACCATCCATCGATCTCTTTAGCCTGATTATGTTTTCTATAGAAAGGGTTAGGAACTATTGGATGATAGGTGCTGGTGGAAGAAGCTATGTGTGTGTTTTATTTTTGTTTGTATTATTATTTGGAGGGGGCCTGCTTTTTGTGTGGGAGTTAGCTGCTGGGATGTGATGCAATGGTTTCACTACTGACAGCAAGCCCGTATTATATCTGAATGCAACCGATTTGGAAGCCATCCTTGCAGCTGTGTATCATCCTTTAATTCCACAAATCCAGTTTTGAAATGTGTGTGTCAGTCAGGATTTGCGATTGCTGCCTATTCAGGGTGGGGAAATTGAAGCTGCTGCAACATTTTAGCATTTCAGTACTGCAGCTGTAAGAAAATTTACATCTACCATTAAAACCTACATATCACTTCACCCACCGGAGCACCATCGTTATACTATCAGCTTTTACACACACATATATACACACACACCAAGAACAGAGTGTGTTCCTCCCCTTGCCCCAGTCCCTGAGGCTGTGTGTCGCTCTGATAGCATGTGGCAGAGTGTGTAGATGGATCGACTCCTTTAGCAGCACAGACACAATAATTCATGAGGCCACCATACAGCAACATCTCTCTCTCTCTCTCTCTCTCTCTCTCTCTCACTCTTTCTCTCGCTCCCTCTCTCTCCCTCTCTTTCCTTCCTTCCTTCCTTCCTTTCTGAGCGGAAATGAATCTTCACAGTGTGACAGCCTGCCGCTGCTGAGGCCCACAGCTGAGGGAGGAAGAGCACCCCCTAATGAGAGCAGTCAGCCTATCGAACCTGCACACATGCACACTCTCTCAGGACAAGGCCTGATGAGAAAGTGTTGAGGTGGCAGCATTCTCTGCCTGACTTTACTACCACATCCCATGCACATGCTAAACAGCCCTGTCGTAACTGTAGGGAGTGAGGGGTTGGCTGGGTTACTTGATTATTTTCAAATGCACATAGGATGTTGAGGATGCTCTGATTTTCTTTTGGTCAAGCAGTGTTTTTTGGGTGCATATGCTATAGGGTCCTATGAGTCGTTGTAGTTTTCTGAAGCCATTGGGGAAATGAGAGAAGGGCAGGCTGGAATATCAGATGCAATGGAGCAGAAAACGCACCTTTAAAGCTATAATAGCTTTCCAAATGTCACCACTTGAAAGTCTATTAGATTTCAAGCATCTGGTCTTTCTCCCCTTTTCAACATTTGGCACAAGGAGCTTTTGAAAAGCCAGGGCCGGTCAGCAGAGGCAGGGAGAGGTAAGGAGAGGGGTTTGAGCTAGGCTTTTGGAGTGCCGGATGTAGTGTTTCAGTGAGTGTGAAAGGCGGCAGGTACACCTAGATTGAGCGCATAAGATGGCATTGAGAAGAATCCTGCTCATAAGCATTTGGATCCTGAACGAGTGCACCGTGCATGCGAGCTGTAATTGTTCATAGAGTACTGTGGGAACCAGCCGCAGACCCCAAACTGTCAATCAAAACTTTCACTTCCTCTGAATCTTTTCCCAGCATCCCCCAGCGGGCCTCTCCATGTGGCACTGGAACAACACCAGATCAAGTGAAGCAGTGTGTGCATGCACGTGTTGTGTCTTTCACCTAACGAGCAGTGGTGGGTTGGTGTGCGTACTGTATGTCCGCCCTTGCAGAGGCATCGGTGGTTTACTGTAAAGGGAAAGGCTGTGTATTTTTAGATCAGAATGTGCGCAATTCGTCAAGTCATGAGAGTCGGTTGCCTCCTATCAGGCAGTTTAGTGAGACTGCTGCCAGGCATCCGACCCAAATCGTTCGCTCCCTCCCACACGGTTAAACTTTCATATGTTACTGTGCCTCCTTGTGCGCCTGCAATGTGCACCAGCTCTGCTTGGAGCTGTGGCACGGGTTAAATAGCCTGAACACTACACTCAAGAGCAATAATGAATGAGAACTGTATCAATTATTAGAGCTGAGGGAGCTGAAGCCTTGCGCTGGGCGAGTGCAGTAAACACTGAAAGAGAGAGAGAGAGAGAGAGAGAGAAGGAATAAAAGAAAGAATGGATGAAAGAGTGCCCTATCTGCTCTCTGAGTGCAGAAAGACATCTTTGTGGCCAATTGCTGATCTCACAGCTTTTGGCTGACCTTTGACCTGAAGCAGACACAAGGCTTGTCCCCCTACTTCCTGTCATGGGATAGTGGCTCTGTGTGGTAGAGGGGTTATTATTCTAAAGATGTGTAGATTGTATCTGGAGAGTGTGTCCTAATGTTTGCAAATGGCCTGCTCGTGCTTCCTCTGTGTGCTTGAGATTACTTAGGACTGAGTATCCAGACATAGAAGGAGATGGGGCTTACCTGACTTGAATGATTGTTCAGTGTTCTTCAAAATGTTCTCACACAGGACAAAAAAGACTCCCATTACATTACTATCCATGGAAATCAAGTGTACACTACAGATGCAGCTGATAGGGATTACCTGGTGTGTTCTTTTAAGCTTGCGTAATGTAAAACTGAAACGTGCAATGTACAAGTACAGCACTGCAAGTGCTGTCAGGCCCATTGGTTCAGACAAAGGTTAATATTTTCTATTCTAATCAAACTTGTTGGATCATGTGAAGTTTCATGTCGAATCAGTTAGTTTAATAGGGCTTGTTTAATCACGTCAATCTTATTTAATCGTGTTCATTGTGTCACTTCTTTTGAATCTTTAGAACTGCATTTGACTCTATGCCTTTGCTTCATTCCAGAGCCATGTGGTGGACACCGGGACGCCAGTGATGCCGGCTATATCACCACCCCCGGTTACCCTCAGGAGTACCCGCCGCACCAGGACTGCCGCTGGATTGTCACAGCCCCCGAGCCGTCCCAGCGCATCGTCCTAAACTTCAACCCCCACTTTGAGCTGGAAAAGCTTGACTGCAGGTGAGTGGGCAGTCATGCCACACAAGCATTCAGTGAGTGGATGACTACGGCCATTTTTATAAATGATACATTACCAAGTGACTCAGTCACTGCTTAGACATGACAAGCCATATGTCATGTGAAACATGCATGCTTACCATGCCATCCTACATCAAAATCTTTATATAGCTTTGTATAGCAAGCAGTGCTATATTGCTCACATATATATGTGAATGCTGTGAATCTTGGGCTGCACAGCTGATGTAGAATGAGCATTTAGACAGGCAGGATTTTGTTTTTTCATTCCAAAAGACCCAGGGCAGAGGCTATTGATGTCATTGATATTCAGCTTTTTTGGGGCAATATTCCCTGCTGCTATTAAATTCATGCCACAAGACCACAGCACTACTCTTTCTTGAAAGTGCTGAATTCAAACAGGCAGTAGAAGCTTCCAATCTGTCTCCCAGCTACAGCTGGAGTATCTCCCGGTGCCCAACTGGAGACTATTGAGTCTGGCTCCATAGTCAACATCACTAATGCCTCAAGGAAGCCTGTGGTGCCTTCTTTTTAATTAAATATCCAATAAACAAAGCTTCACCTCATCTCAGGGATTTATGAAAATGCACCGTAAGAATCTGAGGGCATTCCTCAGGCTTGGCAGCTGCTGTGGTGATTCCTCCCCCTATTGGTCAGTAGTGGAAATGCAGACTGACGAATAAAACATAAAACTGATTAAATTCAGCGCTTTGTTTTCCCTACTAAACCCAGTTTTCTTTGGTAAAGTAAGATGCAGTCAGCAGGGATATGGTCTTACTAGGCTGTGGAGTCACCGACACTGTTTTTAGCAGGCCTACAAAGCCTGTCACAACCTGCCACTTTAAGCCCTCTCCCTCTCTCTTGCTCTGTATCACCCTTTGTCCTCTTGCCATTTATTAACATTTTGGCTGTATTAATTATACATAGAAGTGATTTTAACAGGAGATTTATGAAATGGGTTCTGACATTCCTTTGTTGAAATTGGAGCATTAATATTTTACTAGTTGTTGTTGAAAGACTTCTCTCTCAGCCCTCTCTCACTCTCAGCTAACAGAGGAGAGTGGGAGAGGGTAGAGAGAGATGGAAAGTTTGATACATCTCTCCTTCCGCCACTTTGCTTACTCCTCAGTGATTTGCTCAGCGCTGCTGTTTTTTGTACTGTTCCTGTTCTTCTGCTTGATTGGCAGAAGAGTCTGCACATTCCATTACATCACACGTCTGTTTGAGCGGGTCCTCTCGAGAGGAGCTGCCTTTTACACGAGTCCATTAGTAAACAGAACTCCATACTAAGACTTTTATTTATTTATGGTGACCTACTGCGCGTCATGCTTTTTTGGAAAGGAGGTGAGTGGATTTTTTCCCCCTCCAGTTTCAGGAAGAGGACATTCATGGGTTCAGAAAAACAAATCAAAGACAAGTGACTGAGAACATGGTCGTTTCTTCCTTTCCCTCTTCCATCTGCCTCTCCGCTCTCTAAGCCTCCAAATGTTCTTTTGCAAATTTACATCTTGCCCACAGAAGAAGAGCTTTGTTTAAAACTCAGCATGCTGTTGTTGTTGTGGGCCTCAGGAGACATGGATTTTAAAGCTGACAGAAATGGTCCACGTTGCAAGGACCATTTGGTTTGTGGTCAGTGTAGAATTGGGCTGAAATTGAGCTGAAATCCATTAGCTAGTGTGAAGATGGGAGGGGTGGCATCTACAACTTGTCTACAGCCTGCTAAAATGAAACCTTGACCTTTTTATGACCCAGTGTGTCCTGATGTGTATGTAGCTATATGTGAGCTATATATGGTGTATAGCTTGGTATGGGCCATAATGTAGGCCTGCCTTTACTCAACATGAGCCATATTAAACTAGAGATGTTCACTTCAGTTTAACATTTTAACCAAGATAAAGGTGCAGACTGACTGTAGGAAAGGTTAACAAGATCAAATCGGCTGCCATGTTCAATGATCCATGATTCTTTTTTCCTGAAATAGTTTTTACTATACGCATTTCATTTTTCCCCAAGTGATTATTATTTCTGTTTCACAGCCAGACAGTTGAATATAGGGACAAAACAGCTAGGACTGAGCCTGTTTTTATCACTGCGCATGATCTTAATTGCAAATTCACAGTAAACACAAGCAGATCATTAAAACACTAGTAATAAAACTGCTGGCCACTGGTGTAAAGTAACACAGCCTCCATTCACAGCTCTTTGGCTGGAGATTTCCTGCTTGTTTTGCTGGACGCCTTCACCAGAGTAAATAGTGTGTCCTAGGGTGAGAGATAGTAGAGGGAGCTGCCATGTTGGAGATGTGTAACAGCAAAGCCTTTGTGAAGAGGACAGGCACTTCTATTGTAGCATGCAGATTCACAAGCTGACTTCAATATGCCATGTATGTTTCTGGTTAGATAGTAGTGTGTGTGAGTGAATGTGAGCATGACTGTGGGTGAATAGGGGGTTTTGGGAGATGAATTAAGAGCAGCGTTGTACTGATGGCTCCTGTAGTGACAGCCCCTGAGGCTAGCGCCCAGACTCAGAGGAGACTGTAACGCAGCACAGTCTTCCAGACACACACACATATACACACACACGTTTAGGGAAGGGACAGGGGGGATTCCTCCATGCCGCTTAAAGGCTACACCACTTTTCAGCCTGAAAAGGCCTTTTGGTCATTGAGAATATGTCTCAGAGGTGTACTGTTATTCCTACTTATGTATGCTACCATTTAAAAGTTAGAAACCAATGTTAACCTATTGTATTGCAGATACATGTACATACCTGTACATAAG
Organism: Arnoldichthys spilopterus; assembly: GCA_037974385.1. Classification (NCBI taxonomy): domain Eukaryota; kingdom Metazoa; phylum Chordata; class Actinopteri; order Characiformes; family Lepidarchidae; genus Arnoldichthys; species Arnoldichthys spilopterus. The sequence goes on along the minus strand of JBBPDA010000003.1, from coordinate 16,631,020 downwards.
AACCAGAGTTTGGTGATTACCCTGTTCTTACAAACCTACCAAACCTGGCTATTAGCTGAAAAGTTATATCAGGTGCTAAAATCACTAAACTGTGCAGGAATCCAGCCCTCCAGCACTTGTGTTCTCTTTTTAAAAATGCTGTAAAAAAATGCCCGGAATGATGAACAGAGCTGCAGATGATTCCACAGCAACCAAGGAAGTTGTAGAACATTGAGAATGATGCTGGAAAAAAATACACCATACTAAAATTTTGGTAAATCAAATTACAAAGCAAATCCATTAACAAGACATCGTTAGCTTTTATTACTTTACCATTAAAACCTTTTTGTTCTTCCCGTAAACTAAAATATTGAATTACACACCTAAAATATGTTCAGTTATCTAGCTTAACTTTAAACTTATACTGTATAAAATACTGTTATATACTCTAATAATAGAATAACATTATTATAGTAGCAGGGATTGGAAAATGATGATATATGTTGCTATTGTGATAAACTGCATCAGAATATTCTTTTTTGAGCTATTGTGGGTATTATCTGTACTTTAAGAACTCTAACCAACTGCATGTTTCATTTAAAAAAAGAGTATAAATGGTCATGTGATGGTCATTAAATGTGTATTATTTTGCTCTCTTGGTGGTTGATAGTATTTTTAAAAGGTTGAACCGCTGTTTTTGTCCATTCCAACTTAACAGATATCAGTAAAAATAATATTATGACGCATTGTGTGTTGGGAAAATGGTGATATAATATTTTTGTCATACGCCCACCCCAACTGAAAAGTAATTCTTTTGAAACTGGTGTATATGTGCACTGTTTCAGGAAAGTTATCCATTTTGTTATGTTTAAGTGTGTCAGCACATACATGTATGTGTGAGAGCAAATACACAAGTGCTTATTTAAGAGGGTCAGGAAAGACACGTGACTTGCTGACCCTGATATCACACTGGACCATATGATTTTCCACTTTCTACTTCTTACGCTGCGCAAGATCAACAAAGTCCAGCTGTCTTCTTTGGAAGTGTGTGTGTATGTGTGTGGGCCACTCTCTATATGAATCATCCCAACAACCTCCCACATGCTGTGGTGTAGACATTGCGGGAAGAGTGTATATCTGATCCGCCGGCTCCACTTAGCTCGCTATCTTTCCACTGGCCACAAGGCCCATCCATTGGCAGCTAAGTGCCATATTTAATTTATTTAACCTGAGGAGTTGGAGCTGTCAGATATGATTACAGGGCTCAGCCATCATTTCATAGCCAGCCAGACATGTTTCACACAGTCTGGAGTAAATGTGAGCAGCGGTGTGGTCCCAACAGACGCTTCCATACACACACACATGCAGGAGAGGAGATGGCACAGGACAGGGGTGTTACCCTGTTGGAGAAAGTTTAGTCTTTAGTGCTGTGGTGTTCAGCCACACCTTTGACTTTTATTCATTTTCCACTCTGTCATCCATCCATCCTGCCCCTACTTGCCTCCTTTATTCTCTCCTCACCCCCATCAGTTTCTGTCCAATTGCTGATTTGGCAAAAAAAAAACAAACCTCATATTTACTCTGTTTTCCTTTTCTCTGAAATATAGTTAATCAGCCAAGACATGTTTGGTGTCTGAAATTTGATGAAAGTACACAATCAGGCTACAAGTTTACTGGTTTTAGAGTGTATGTCTTGAAAAATCCAATTGTCCTTTTCTTGATGTAGAATGTAAACATTGTTAAAGTGTTAAAACATACCATTCTGTCCCCACTATATAGAGCCCATATTTAGAAAGTATACTGCAAAACTGAGCATTTTGCTATGACTGTATTTTTTATGTGACTAAAGCCAGCACATTTATCTCTAACCACATATTCAGAATAGTTCAGTTCTGCTCATTCGCATTATAAGGAGTGTTTCTTTCCAGACTGCCTTCTGAACAAGGGACAATCAGAATAAAGCACCATATCTGATTTTTATTTGCATAAATCAATTGTTAAGGCACAGTAAATGGTCTTGTTAAAATGAATAAAGGCTGTTTTGGGTGCAAACCTCTGGACCTCAGGGTTAGAAATGAAATGCAAGACAAATGTATGAGCCCTTTAACCATGCAGCATATGAGCCCCTTTAACCATGCAGCATACTTTTGTTCATCTGAATGAACCCATTTTGTCAAATGCAGAATCAGTGGCTGTATGCTTTCATTATTGTCTGGTACATTAGCCAAATAGCTTCAGTACAAACCTAAAGGAGCAAAGTTTCTACACATGCTTTAACTGATCAAAGTAAAACTGTGTATGTAAATTGTGTAAATTTGATGTTTGGCCTACTTTTAATGAGTCATCTCTATAGACACAGGCCACTATTTCAATGTCCCCCTTCTCTCATCAGACATAAACAGTGTATGTAGTCCAGCCACACTGACTCTGACTCTCAAGCATTCAGAGTGCTTGGTTGAGAAACTGCAGCTTACACCATCTATCTTCTCTTGTGAGTGAGTTTGGGTTGTGAATGTCGTTTCTGAGCATTTTTCGAGTTGATGTCGGCAGCTCTTGCCAGAGTTTGTCTGGAATGGATGAGTGTGCTGGGCGAAGGTGAACGGCGTTAACAATGCAGATAAATTTGCCTTGCCTGGAGAGCACCATGGAGAAGACGAGAGGAGGCGGAAGTGAAAAAAAAGGTGATGATCTGTTCAAGTGTGTGAAGAGAAAAGGAAAGGAGGAAGAACTTAGAAAAGAGAGCATCTGTTCAGCTGCCAGACAGAGATAGGGTTGAGATCCTGAGCTGCTGTGTAAATGACAGAGTGAGAGAGGAGCATGACAACAAAAGCAGTAGGAGAAGAGCTGTGAAGAATGGGGTGCGTGTTCAGTGGGAGCACTGCAGTGTTAGTGTTTACTGCAGGAGAATGACAGTGTTAGTGTGCACTAAAAGTTTTGCAATATCAGGCAACGTGATCCAGATAAAAATGTAAAAATATTAAAATCTGTCAGAATGTGTCAATATATCATAAAAACCAAAAGAACTATAATGTATGTCCAGTGTATTGTATTTGCATATAGGAAAGAATATCAGTGTCAGTTATTTCAATGATTTCATTTGCAGCAGAGCAAAGAGCAGTGTCAGGGTGGGCATGCAGAGCCACAACTCAGGACTCAGCTGGAATAATCCTGACAGCTTTTCCTCCCCATGCCCTGTGCTGCAGTGTGCTGTGCTTTATGGGCTGCATTATAATTCAACAGATCGCTCTACGCAAGCTTGGCCCATCGCCAACAGCCTCCCACCCCTTAGGGTTATAAATAGATTGATGTTGAATAAATATAATAAGAGTTAAATGATTTATTATGATATATCTGTAATTCAATCAGCAAAGCCACACTCCTGAATGACATGGAAAATGGATATAAGCTTGGGGATGAGCTGGGTGAAGGTGCTTTTGCCTCTTTTCTCTCTTTCTAGCTCTCTCTGTATTCCTATTTCATCTTTTTTTTTTTATTCTCCCCTGGAAGTAACTCTCACTCTCCCTCTCTCGTTCTTCCCTGCTGGCACAGTATTCCAGTTTGATGTTATCTAATTGCTATATTAATATGCAGAAAACGCATAATCCATTGCCCTCCTTAGGATTTCTAAAGGATTTTATTCATTCTGAGTGGGATCGCTCTGTGGTGCAAAGGGGTCCCTCATTGTTATGTGACTACAAAGCATGGCACACATTTTTTTTGTGTGTGTCTGGAAATTAGTCATTGCCATAATTTAGAAATGAATGCCGTGGTTTGTATGCACTGCACATTAAGATTGTTGACTAAGTGTTAGTTCTGGAACAATCGACAGCTGGAGTTCATTATTTCCTGTGTTTTGCAGTGCGTAAGCCACTGTGCACGTATTTACCCTGAAGATTAGCGCTAGTGCAGCGGTGAACATGCATTCAGACAGTGCTGAGCTCAGCGTGTGGAGCTGAGAGAGATGTGTGTCATGATGGCCCTGTTGTGACATTTCTGTAGAGCGAGTACAGATTTTCACAATAGCCTCGGAGCATCTGTAGAGTTTCGGTTGTAGGTACACGCACAAGCTGTGACCACACACCTGACGGCAGTCCCACGCTCTCCAGCCAAGTACAAGAGGCAGCTGTAATGGTTCTTGGACCGTCAACCCCGTCACTGCCTGGTATTAACTGATAATGAACCTGAGTGGCCAATGATGGACACACCACCCATTTTCCCTCTTGCTTATTCTTTGTTAGAGTTCCATTAGTTGAGCCCGTAACTGTGTCAGATTTAACATGAGTGAACCAACACCTCTCTACCAACACCTCTCAACACCTCTCTACCTTTTTTACTTCCCGAGCAGAGCTACGGCAATGATAACCTCAGCCTACGCCACTCCCCGGAGGTCCTCCTGATCAATGGTTATTTTCCGCTTCTAATGAAGAATCAATGGACAGTGTGGAGGTGAACTGGACTCTAGGGGACTTATCAAGGCCCTGCTCATGTATCACTCAGGTTACAGACACATTTGTTACAGACATCTGGGACTTGATTACATCACACAAGCTAAGGGCCACCATCCTGTCTTTTAAGCACACTTGCTCTGGAAGCTGAGTGCCCTTCTTTTTTAAGATGTAGGTGATTTGAAGCACTGGTTAGCAGACTAGCCTTTTAACATCCATGTTGCTTTTGCTTGTCTTTCATGGTAAAAGAAGATAGACACTGTCATGCTTTCATGCAAAGAAATCAGTACGATTGTGGCTACATACATGTACAGGAGGCAGAGTTGCCAGTGTGTGTATGTGCCTCCTTTCATTAGTTTACATGCCTCACGGCATATTAGAAAATATTCAAAAACACTGTAAATACATTGTTCCCATGAATAATGGTTGCAGTGTAAAAGAACTGATAAGAGCTGTATACAGTAAACACCTGATCAAGTCAATAAACTTATCAGTGACTGGTACAACTGCTCCAAAATATATTAAGAGGTAGTGAGAAAGTAAAGCTAGTAATTAGACTGACAGAACAGTCTTGGTTGTCTGCAGTAGGTCAACCAACTGGTGTGACTGAGATAAAGGCATATGCAGCTGGAAACTGAGGTGAAGACGGGTGTTTCTGCTTGATATTAAGCGGGGCCGAATGTGAGGGGAGGGAAAGCATATAATGACACTGGTGGTTAATAGGGTGATTCATGTGTCAGAAAGTGTTTAGGGGCAAACAGGTCTCTAAAAAGATTACAGAGTGACAAGAATTATATCTTTTGAAAGATATGGGACAACACTGTGCTTGATATGACTAAGGACATGAAATAATTTTGATTTTTAGGCTAGTTTTAAAGCAGGCTTGACAGTTTCAAGTATGTGCTAAGGACTTTCAGCTTACTATCACTCTTTTCTTTTTTGTTTTTCTCTGAGGGATTTTGTAGGCAGACTAACATGACCTTAAGTTGCTATTTGTTTTCACAGCAGAACAAATGGCCAGTGCAAGCCCAGGCTGTTATTTCACTCAGGCGTTGAGCTAATATTTTTGAGGCACATTCAGCATATTCATTTCTCCTCAGGGTCATACTGCAAGTTTTGTACAAGGCCCATTATTGTTCCCTTTCTGTGTAAGTGTGCGATGTCCTACTGTGGGAGTCGTTTCAGAGACATTTGTTCCAGGGTATTTGCTATGGCTTCTTTCTCATTAGTCTTTAATCTTTCTTTTACCTTTCAGTCTTACTAGTGTTTTCTCACTGTAAACAGATCCTTGCTTTGTGTGTTGCTCTAAAACAGAGGGTGGCCTTCTCTTACCTGCATTACCAGGGGGAGTAGTTGAGTGAGCGTGTGGGCCTGTGTGTGTAAGTGTGTGTACGTTTGGGTCTGTAGGGGACTTCTGACGCTTGATGTCTTTGTGCAGGTGTGAAAAAGATTCCCGCCTGAAAGACAGAATGTGCGAAAGGCAATTAACTGGTGACTTAGAGAGCAGGGGGTGGGTCACTTCCTCACACCCCTTGCCCAGGAACTGTGTCAAACACATTGTATAAAGAAAATTCACAGAGAGGAAAATGAAAATAAGTAAGGAAAAAGGAACAAAACTCGTAGTTGGAGAGAGGACGAGATAAATACTTATTTTCATGGTTGGTCACACAGCTTCCCAATAGCCAATATTTCCCAGCTTCTTCACCTAACTACTGAACCATGGCAACAGCCTATGGAAATGTATAACACTCTTTATGTTTGCTGTAAATGTACCATTCATGTGACTCTAATGACCATAGATTGAGCGATGCACTACGTGTATCCCCATCACTACATGAATGCTGCTATTGTAGCAGTGGTTGTGTGTGTTAATTGTGGGGTTGGTTGAATTTGAGCCTGGAAGCAACTAGAAGTGTCCCAAAGCCACCCGCGGCTTCCCCAGTCTCCCAAACCAAATAACATGCGCCTACTTCCTCCTGGCTGTCAGCATGATAAAGCTAGGCCACAGAGAGAGAGAGAGAGTGAGCATGAGAGAGATTGTGTGAAATTCTTTTAGGCTGGAGTGAATGCATTGTTATAGTTTACTTGCATTGGAACTTGTGTCTGTGTGTGTGTGTGTCTCAAAGAAGTGAGTGGCAGTATTGATAAAAGTCCATATCACCATATTTTCTAAATATATCACAGTAGCAGATGATATTTGACCCCATGCTGCCCGAGTACCTGTGCTTTACAATAAAAAAAGTCTTGGAAACGTGACATGGCTTGTTTGAAACTTGCTATATATATATATTTCCTTATGCATTTTGAAGAGCTTTTTGCAGTTAAGTGAGTTTTTAATGTCAGTATTTCTACAATGTGAACATTTATGTGACACCAATATCAGTATGATGGCATAGACCAAGACATTCTTTCCACTCTACAAAGTGTAATGGGTATCATTATGTATATATGTTTGTTTCTGAGCTGGTACATATGCTGCAGTGAGTTCATCACTCTGAGAGCATATGTGCTAAAGGGCTTTGAAGGCACCTGCTGGTGTCTGTCACTTACTGAACCAAAGTGTCAGGCAGTGTCAGGTTTTCATATCTCTCTTCCAGCCCCTACCCCCACCCTTCACACTCTTCTTTCTATCTAGCTCAAAGTGTCTACCTACTATAGAAAAAGGGCATTAGGCAGAGCTTGGATATTTGTAAAAAGATAGGGAGAAAGTAGAAATGTAACGCCTTACAGGAGGTGCTAACGAGGCCTCTCTAACACATAGGTTAATGGGGAAACTTCTTTCTCCAGTCGGATGGGAAATATGGTAAAAAATATATGTCATGATACTTTGACACTTTAATGATACAAAATATACATCACAACACTAAGGTTTTCTGAGGTTGTAAACTGGAACAAAGTGTATTAATATATATATATATATATATATATATATATATGTATGTGTGTGTGTGTTTATGATATAATTTATATACATTATGATATAATGTTTTTTATTTAAAAATTTCATATACTATTTAGGCCAAAATCATCCAGTTAAACAGGTCTGTTTATGTCTTTTGTGATGAACAATGGAGTTGATCTGTGTTTTTGAAATGATACCTATTCACACACACACACACACATATTTTCTGAGTCACTTACTCACTTATCCGTACCCTCAGCCACCAGGGTCATGAGGGGAGCTTTCAGCACTTGTGGGTGAAAGGCGGAGTTATATTCTGGACATGTTTATTGTAACAGTTTTTCACAATAATGATAAACATCTTTATGGTTTCTCCTTTTTCTATAAACTCCCAGATCTTAAGAGTATGTTTGAAGGCCAACACTACAAGTCCTCACTCTAAGATCTATATATCTTACATATTATTTCTTTGTACTTTCCAAATAATTCATAGTAATTCTTTAATAATACTTAGTAATAAGTGATAGCAGTTATTAAAAATTGATGATTAATATTTGGGCAATAAGCCTAAGATTCAGTGGGTTAGCTTTGGTTTCATTTAGAAAAGTGTGTAAAACTTTATAGGCTAATTTTTGTGCAGTAATCTCCACTTGCTTTGATGAAGTTCTCACTGCCCTGTCCCCTGGTCAACTAAAATGTCTCAGTGTGCTGACCTGTGAACCCCACAGCCAGCCAGGACAAAATTGAGTCATGGGCAAAATCCAAGCAGTGCCTAACTATGTGTTGCACTAGAAGCTTCACATTACTTCATGAGATGTCAGAACCATTAATAGTGTCAGTGTTTGCAATACCTCAGACATAAGCATCACTTCCTATAAGCAAGAATCTGATCACTTAGACTCATTCTCAGAGTTTTAGGTATGGAAACAGGACAGTGCACCATAAGTGCCATCTTGATGTGTAAACAGATGGAAGGAGATCACAACCTCTTCACATTGAGGCTTATTGACTTCTCCAGCAGGCCACTCCGCAGCTGGAGTTGATTGTTAGACAATGGGGCTGAAATCAAATGAGCAGCCAAGGGTTCATTAAATCAGAGTTAGATGAGGTTCAGTATACCAGCAGGAGTCACGTGTTCGTGCTAAACTTTGAGAGCAGGGCTCTATAAAAATTAGCCATGTAAGTGTGACAGCACAGTGCTAAGCAGGACACCCACCTTCCTTTACATCTCCATTGAACTTAAGGCCAATATGACAGTTCTGTCTGTTTTGCTCCTTCTGTGTTAGGACAATTGTTTTAATTCTGTTGCTAAAAAAAAAAACCCAAAAAAACCAACAGGTTGGAGAAGATGTTTCTCTCTTTCTCACTCCCTGTCTCTCCCTCTCCCCCTCTCTTTAGCTGTTTTTAATTTGGTTGTCATTAAGGTCAACTTTTTTGTCTTTGAAGAATGGAGCCTATTTTGTGTAATCAGACAGGATGTGCTGGATATGCGTAATAGACGTGTCCCCCCACCCCCACCCCCTGTAGTTAATTGAGATCAAGCTTACTTTGACCACAGCATGCATAAACTCCTCAGGCAAAGGCAGCTTATAACCTGGAAACAGAATGAGGGAAACAAGAGAGAAGAAAACTCATTATAGTGAGGTGATGCTGAAGCAAAACAGACAAGCCTTTAAGTACACAGACTAAGTTAGAGTCCAATTTTGTGTATGTATGTGTGTATGTGTGAGTGTACATGTGCATATTTTTTCTTGTGTTTACTGTGTTTATGTGCATGTATGACTGTGTTTTTATAGGATGCGTGTGTATATGCGCCTTACAGGGACCGATGTCTGTCATAATTCGGCGATCTCAATAATCATGTCTGAGGCTGCTCTAATCCTATTAGCACTAATTGTGCTCACACCTGTGCCTGTGTGCCTGTGTGCTGGTGTATTCTAATTTTCTAATTTTAATTTTGAAGACAATAGAAAGTCAGTAGACGTGGCCTTCATCTTTTGTTTGTGTTCAATAGTTTCTTGCTCTGCTATAATTTCTTGGTTTTCTGTTGAACAGCATCTGAAGACAAACATGTTTTTATTGCCATTGCTCAGCAGGAGTCTGTGTTTAGGACAGATCAAAGGCTCAAATGGGCTAGAATCATTTGTTTGAACATAGCATCGTCTAGCGTCTTTGGAGCCAAAGCTTGAAATGTATCTGCTGCCACTACTCAGTCCACTGACAAGCAGGAGTCCATGTTTAGGACAGGTCAAGGGGTCGGACAGGCTAGAATTAGGCATGCATTGGCCCCTTTTGACCGTTGCCCTCACAAATGTCTTCAGCCATGTGGTTTGTTTTGCAGATATGACTTTGTTGAGATTCGAGATGGCAATTCGGAATCGGCTGACCTCCTGGGGAAGCACTGCAGCAACATCGCCCCAGCCACCATCATCTCATCAGGCCCTGTGCTCCACATCCGCTTCGTATCTGACTACGCCCACCAGGGGGCGGGCTTCTCGCTGCGCTATGAGATTCAGAAGACAGGTAAGACCATGCGGCACCCCATAGAGCTGGTTGTGATTCATTGAAACGAAGCCGCATCAAGGCCGCTCCTGGCTTCATTTCTTTTTAAAGTATTTCTCTTATCGCTTTTCTTGCTAGGAGCATTCATGTGTTCCAGGCACAGGCAGTCATTTGACTTGAGTTGTTGTTTTTCATATCAGGTTCCTGGAACGGCTTGGTGTCAGTGCGTGTGTGTAGATCACAGCAGTTATGATCTTTGATGGAGCTCCCTGTATTATCACATAGCTCAGAGCTCACCTTTTCACACAGGATACACACGCCTCAGCCCTCCCTCTGATCACTCACCTCTCACAGCAGTAGCAACAGCAATGTGCCAAGTCCCACCTAACTGACAAGTGTTGATTGGCTTTTGTGAATTGGAGGGAAAGGCTGTCATTGGTCAGCTTGGTGAGAGTGGAAGGTTCCTTATATTTGGAAGGAGGAAGTCAGGTCAGGTGTGTGCTTAGTAGCAGGATGCTATTAATGCTAATTAGCTCACTAAGCTGTTTGGAGGGAAAGTGCTGCATTGGTCAGGTTTAGCATAGAAGCAGATGATAATGGTTACGTAACATGTTGGTGTATCAGTGCTGATCTCCTCAGGCAAAGCAAATGACTCTGGCTGACCCCCACCACCCCTGTGTGATCCCCTTTCCTTCATGGGGCCTGTTCGACACACACCGTGACAAATTCAGATCAAGGCAGCAGTGGGCAGAGAAAATAAACAGCGGGCAGGCATCTTCTGTTCCCTTTTCATCCTTCTGAAAGCATTCCAGGACTGCCTCTTTAATTGAGTCCTGATCTCTAGTCCCTGAAGGCAGAAAGGTGGGTGGCAGAGGAGCCAGTGTTACTAACACAATGTGAGTTTGCGAGTTGTGTGTGTCTGGATATATGTGGTGGTCCAGGCTCTGGGCTGGCAGCAGCAGTAGACTCAGAGTGGGAGGCAGTTATGGAGAATGGCTATAGACACAGACAGATAGATAATGAATAATAGTTAAGGGACTGCAGATTAGTGACTGCTTCAAAGAGAGATTGAAGCTGATTGTTGTCTTTTTGATTCTTACATGTTTTTACAGACATTGTATGCCACTGTTTTCAGATTGTAAGGGACTCTGGATAAGAGCATGTGCTTGAAAATTGGTGGAAAGGGAACATTTGATGACTGGTAAGCCCGGGTCCTGATGAGGCCCAGCAGATAGCTCAGAAGTCTTATAGTCCCATTAGACTTGACACCCTCCACTCAAAGAAATCATCACTTTAACACCAGTGCAGAGTCTCTTACCTCCTCTCATGGGAGAAATGTTATCCCAGTTCCCCTGAGCATGCTGGGAGTGCGAATGATCTGCAGCAACCCCTCAGCGAGCCTGTGGCATGGCGAGGGACCAGTGATATCATATCGACAGGTCACACGCCTTGTATCATAAACAAGCAATAATGATGGGACCCATCAGGATGTGGAGGCGGTTGCCATGGCATTAACAGGATCTTGTTACGCTTTAGAGGGTTAGAGTAAAATTGTGTGTAGGAGCTTGTGTGTGGTGGTTCTCAGTGCAAAAGACAAAGAGAGCTCTGGAATGAAGTGAATATAAATGTGTGTGTGTGTGCGCAATCTCGATCTGATGATGTGTGAGGGATCACATCTCCTCTAACCACTGCTGTTTAATTTGAACTCGCCAGACTGTAGCCAGAACATGTCGACAACCATGTTTTATGAGATGCAAAACAAGCCTAAGGAAAAGGGAAACAAAGAGAGAAGGAGACTGAGGAACAGAGAAAGATTTGTGCTTTGGGCTTAGGGAGAGGCACAGTGAGAAAGAGACAGGGAGACTGGCGAATGCAAAGCAATGCAGAAAGAAAAGGGGCAGATAGCAGAGCTCTAAGACCTGGCCCATGAGCTCTGTTTGTTTACCATGTTGTTCTGGCTGGCCGTGCTGGCACACTCAGTCCAGCGTTCTCCAGAAGTGATAGAAATCTTGGGTAAATACACAGCCTGGAGGTGTGGTCCACCCAGTGCTGCGACTGCTGGCAAAAAAGCCCATATCAATCTGCCTCCTCCTGTGGAGAGGAAATCAGCATCCAGCCGACCCCCAGGCTGCCTTTCCCTCAGTCCTGACCAGTGACGGACCAACCCTCAGCTTCCAGCGCTGAGCTCAGCCACACCATGCTCAGCAGGATGGTGCAATTATATGTGTTCCTGTGTTTTGCCATCAGGAGGTCTTCTGTCTCCTGTCTTTTATAACACAGCAACTCTTAACCTTTTGATTTAGATTGTGTAATGGCACCTTCAGCTGAGAGACAGATTCTGTTTGTCCTGCCTTTTTAAAGTTAATTTGGAGGTGCACAAACACACAAATTTGATCAAAAGTAAAAATTACAGCTTAGTTTTATTGTTTTTTGACAACACCATGTTCCCTTTATATCATCAATATGTTTAATGACAAATGCATCAAGAGAAATTGACCATACTTGTAGGGATGCACTGATATTAAAATTCAACCACCCGAAATGTCTTCATGTGCCCATCCTAACACAAGTATTTATAAAATGGAAATTGATACTAGATCTGCCTGGCCAAGCATTTCTGAGAAATGTATAATTTATTTCTAATACATATATACATATATACATAATGAAATTAGTGTAATTTAATGCAGTAGCCTGGCATTTCCTGAACAATAAATACATCATCAAATATAATTTTGAATATTTGTCAAATTAAAACATCTGTTTGATCTTTTTTTGTAAATATGTAGTATGATTCTGAGATCACTGTTCACCTCTACTTTTTTTATTAAAATTCACCAATGAGCATCTTTTAGCAGTTTCCACTAGCGGTTTACCAACGTATCAATCTGTATCAATGCATTGACCAATAATAGCACACAATCCGATGCATCTGCGGCACAAAAATACCAATGTGTGTTCGTTCCATAATTAATTTTACTTAATTTTATTGTGTGTACTGAGAAGCTGCTTTTGCTTATTACCGCACTGCTGCATTTGACCTTTAATAATAAAATGTTCACATTATAATTTCTTTGCATGCGTGTATTTATGAAACATTAATAGTGGTTGCGGACTCCAGTACTTGCTAAATCATATCAAACCAAATTGCTGCAATTTTTTTAAGGTATTGAAAATGTATCAGAGAGTTGGCTAAAATAACCAATGGAGGACTGAATTAGGATTTACACCTGGTTTAAACCAGTTTTATCAGATCAGAGATACAATGTTTTTCAAAGATAACAGTGAAATGCAAAAATGTGCAAAATGTGCTTGGTGTAAAGCTGTTAGTTGTTAGATATTGCAGTTTTGAAACTAACTTGGGATGTAATTATTTAGGGCTAGTGATTGTGAGGTTTTCACATTCTACTTTGTCCAACGTTTCAGCACAAACATGCAGTAAACAAACAAGCATTTCTGCCTCATGTCCTATTACTGTACGCCCGTTCGCAACAACACTTTAGTTTACTCAACCATACTCATCACCCCGTGCTGCTGTTGCTACGGCTACAGCTGGAAGACTCTCAGCCAGTCTGTGATCCACCATTAGACTGCTGGAATAATGGACAGAAGAAGCCAATGAGAGCTCACCATACAACTGCCCCCAAGCTTCTATGATACCACCCAGTTGCCCCCTCTCTCACTACCCCTTCCCTCCCTGTCTGCTCCCTCAGGCTGTACAGTCTGGAAGTGACTGTATCTTGGCTATTACGTGACCTAACGTCTGTAGATGATGATATTGCCCATACATCATCCCACTGACCCACTGGATCACCAATCAGATCACACGACAGCCCTTCATATTGGAGTTGTGAGGAAGGCTTGTTTTTCTTTTACGTGTTTCACTCAGTCTGTACATTGTACTCACACTATGGCCACATTGTAAACTTTGGTTTTACTTATTTTAATTGCAAACACAAAAATATCCTCTTGTTTATGGCAGAGGTTGGGGACAGAGCTGTTAACCTTAGAGTGCCCTGTGTTCTGAGGAACCGTAGGACACAGGAAAGAGATGCTTAAGTTTGTTTACTGCTGATGTTTGTGCTCAAAGGTTGGATAGATAGAAAGGGAAATCATTGAATTTTCTTGATCACGGCTTCAATCTGACCTCAAATTATTTTCAAAGCAGCAATTTCTAATGACTTTATAGCACTTTGAATGATGTGATACTTGTGCAGAATAAACTAATGTGTTGAATTGTATTTGTTAGAAATGCATCAGTATGGGAATTCTAAGTTGATGCCAATATCCAGGATTTTTCACACATGCAACAATGTTATTGTTGTGCAATTCCAAAACACCTCTGTGTACATGCACAGCTACTACTCCAGCATGGCATGGGAGCTCATATGTGAATGAACGCTGCCTCCACATGCCAGTACCCCCTAGACAGATGTACACACTCACACACATATTACATGTGGATGAAAATCCTCCTCACACACATGCTGTTCACTCACCCATAACACCCAATCCCTGTTCTACCCAGCAACGCACCCCTTGCCACCACCCCCCCCCCCCCAACCCCCCATACACACACGCACGCACACACTCATTTCCCCTGGAGCCCCAAACAGGCCAACCACATGCCCCAGAATTGGGGCTGGGGTCGAGAATCTTCTGCTGAGGAGTGGTGAGAGAGCGCCTCCTGGCCTGCATTGTACAGGGCTGTTTTTACCATGTTCATGAAACGTGAATTAATGGGCGTGAACAAAAAGCCAATGGCGTCAGGTTTACTCATGCATACACTGTGCAGTGGAGTACAGTACCTCAGTAGGGGTCCGCCGTTCTGTCTGATGTTCTGTCTGCTGCTGGGGGTGTGTGTAAGTGTATGGGTCAGCCCATGACAGCCGAGGCCATGCACTCAAATATATATAGTCTTGGATCCTCAAAAACAGACTTAAGGCACACACACTGTCTAAGAAAGTTGTAGCAGCTGCAGCTGAGCAACTAGGGCCTCTACCGCAGGCTAAAACATAGCCTGGCTGACCCACTAAACTGAGGAAAACAGTCAAGGCCCTCAATGGTAGATCAGTGCGTGTGTGTATGTGAGTGTGTGAGCGCATTTTCTGCACTTTGAAGAGAAAACAATGGAAAACATTGAAAACACACAGGAACAGCTATGTACTGATTTGATTGATTGTATGAAACGGAAGGAGAAAACTATTTCTATTTGGTTGATGAGGATGATGGTTAAGCTTCAAATAGGGAGTTAAGTGTTTGTATTAAAAAAAACCCTTTGTTTAAATGTGTCAGTTATTGTTTGAGTCTAGACTTATCAAAAGCTGATGAGGTTTTATGGCATTTTACGTTAGGGGTATACCCATGTTTGACCAGATCTTTTCTGGCTAGCTGATCATCTGAAGCTACCGTCATAAAGGAATACAGACAGTAATGTAATCATATTATCTAATTTTACACTGCCACTTGTCTATTTAATAGCATTTAGCCTGTTCTAGATGCAATCAGAAACATTGACTTGAATATGTATTGTTTTTATAATTAAAACCTGCATACAGAAACCACAATGTTGAAACTACTCTGTACATAATTTTATTTGCGTATACAGAAAAAACCCTGATATACACTGTTCCTTAAGCACTCCCAGTGAATTCCCCTTTAAAACACTTCAGCTTTGTCATTGCCAAGGAGTGCAACTAGCATCATGTATAGACATTTTATAGAAAAAATTATTTTTCACATGTGGTGAATTATCTGGAAATGCAAATATTACCACTGCTCTTAGTACTGTGGCTATCAGACAAATGACACACACAGCTGGGAACCAAGACTAGGACAAGCATTATGTATGAACATGTTATGTAAAGATGTGATGAAATTGTTCTGGTGTTGTGTTCTTTCTGCGTGACACTTGTAACGGGTTATTTATATTTGATTACCATGGAGGAGAAGGACCCAGCACATAAGACAGACCTTTGTGTGAGTGTGTATGGGTAGAAGAAAGAAAAGGAAAAATGTCTTTAACCCTTTAACTTTCACAGATCAGCCAGCATATCTAGACCTCCACACTTTCTTTTGACCTTTGAAAACCGAGCAAAATCAAAGCATCTTGGAGCAGTGTATGTTTGCAAGCACAAGCATAGTAAATGGCACATTGCTGGTCATCATATGCATGCTGGGCTTCCATGTCAACTCCATAGCTATGGTGTCCCTCTGATCAGAATGAGCACAAAGCCAGACTCCATGATCAGCGCACTCCTCCTGAACTTCATGCTGGCTGACAAGCTGCTATTGTCGTTCGCCGTGCCATTCAAAGCTGCCACTTGGTGTATGTATAGGATACTATTCAGGGCAGATGTCTCTTAGTTGAGGTAACGGAATTGGCAGTCTGTGTTCACATGGTGAACTGCCCAGTGATGCCACATAAGTGGCAGTCTGATAAAATGTGGTGGACAAAGTGGAGGAAATTTGCCAAAATGCACATGCTTATGTATGTAAACAGGTGTGTGTGTATGTGTGTCTATGCTTATGTGTGTGTGCAAACATTCATGTCTAAAAGAGCCCTGTGCAAACACACACACATGTACGCAGCCATACGAAACAGATGTATGGCATGGCAAAGGTGCAGCTTGGAGGAAGGAGAAGGGGAAGTGTGTGTGTGTAGAGTGTAACATTAACCCAGGCCAGCTGCTTCACCACAGCTCCTCTATCTCACTATCAGCTGTTACACTGCCGCACTCAGCTACACTGCCTATGAGGTGTCTGTGAGGGAGGGGCCTCAAGAGATCGTGTGAGTGTTTGTGTATGTGTGTGTTTTACCCCAGAGTCTCCATGGCAGGCCCAGGCTCGCCCTTGTGGGGGCACTGACCCCTCATTAAGTCCTCAGACAGTGGGTCATGCTGTCTCTGGCTGTAATGCCTTATATAGAGCTCTATTAATCTCCCTATGGTGCCAGGATGCCTTTAAGGAGGTGGTCGCTGGGGGCCAGCAGAGCAAGATGCACCATCTTAGAGAGTGTGTGTATGCATATTGCCATTATAAACAACACTAATCTGTGAAATGGTAGATTTATAAGATAAATAGCACATTTGTAACATTTAATATTGATGTTGTGGTATAACAATAACAAAATGAGAACATATTTTTGGACCATGAGTGTGTCAACTCGAAATTAGCTCCACATGGACAGCATGAAGCAACAAAATAATTTAGCCCCAGTAATACAGATGTCAGTGGGAATACACCATAAATACAGGAATAATAACCTGTGTATGTTTAGGGCACAGTTGTTGCTCTTTCTCTAGCCGGTCATTGTGAGAGTGTGCATGTGGTGCTGTCAGGCATGCAGATGGTCAGCAGAATATAAATAGTTAAAGTATTACAGTTATTTAAGAGTTAAGTGCCGCAGATTACTGCCTGTTTGTTCTTTCATCCTCTGATATTTTACCCCCTGCCTTAGCCCACACAACCTATTCCAGACCCCTGTCAACAGCACACGCACACAAAGGCTGTCTCTTTCTCTGCCACATAATTTGTGTATGTGCCCCTTTGCTGACTCTAAACAGATACGATGTCACAGTTGTAATACTAGTGCACACAGAAACACACAGTATCTCACTGCTGTGTGTGTATGTACAGTATTAAAACAGTGACTTTGTACCTGGTGTTAGAGTGTGCATAAAGACCTGTGTTTGTGTGACAGATGCTTAGAGTATTGATCAGAAGAGATGCTGAAAGGAAGCCCTTTGGGAAAACATACTCTTTGTGTGTGTGTGTGTGTGCGTGTGTGTGCGTGTGTGTGTGCGTCTGCATCTGTGTGTGCATGTGTGTGTGCGTGTGCTCGTGTGTGTGTGCGTGTGCTCGTGTGTGTGTGCGTGTGCGTGTGTGTGAGAGAGAGAGCATAAATTAGTATTAAAACAGTGACTTTGTATCTCTTCAGCACCGTGCCTGATGGTGTTTTTGGGAGGCAGATGAGAGTTGGCATGTAGAACACGTGTGACGCTTCTGAAGGTGAACCATGACTGGGCATACGTTTGCATAGCCAAGATGCTGTGGGAGAACAGACTGACCCTCACTGTGGCTCCTCTGGGGCGCCTGCTCGTTTTCCCCGCTCTACTTTTTCTATCTCCTTGTAATTAAGAGAAAGCTCTGTTTTAACGTAGCATGCGCCAAGGAGAGAGAGAGAAAGAGGGAGGGAGGGAGGGAGTAAAAGAAAGACTTTAGACAAAGAAGAACTAGGAGACAGAGCAAGAAAGGGAATATGAAGAGACACAAACAACACAAGTATGAAATATGAATGAGAGCATGACTATGTACTAGGTGTGAGCTGAAGTCGGTCACACAGCTCAGGCTGAGGCATCCTGGAGTGTGTGCAGGACAGATTCTCTGTACAGCTGTGCTGCAGCTGAGCTTGTAGCTGAAACACACACACTGCAGTTTGGCAGCAGAAACTCTGTATTGTCTGCTGATTCATATTTCATACTTGTGTTGTTTGTGTCTCTCCATATTCCCTTTCTTGCTCTGTCTCCTAGTTCTTCTTTGCAAATTTCCCACTTGTGGGACTAATAAAGGTTTATCTTATCTTCCAGAGATAAAGTCTGGTGGTGATCTTAGAAAGTGTGCCACGTCTGTCTGTGTGTGTGTGTGTGTGTGTGTGTATGTATATATGTGTTTTCCAGTCTCAGATATCCTGCAAAAGTTTGGGAGCTCCTGGATTGTAATACGTTTTTATTAAATAAGATTTTTTACATTTTAATTAGAAGAATTTTTTTCCTTTACAGTGACGTCAGCTTTGGGCTAAAAGAGTCTCGAAATTTGTTACAGCAGTTTGGCAAAGAAAACTGTTAAGAAATTATTTAGACCAAACCTGCTCTTTGGGGAAGATTCTCTTTAATGAACATGATGCTGAATGTTGCACAGTATATAAATAAGTACTAGCAAAATGTTGTTTTATGGTTACACAACCTATTTTTCTCTTTAAATAATTGAAAAGTAACCATGAACATCACTATACCATGGTCCATAGACATTTCTTACTGTCCTGTAAGAGCATCAGTAGGATGTGAATGAGTGGAAGTGCTGTAGCAGGTTTTCTGCTCAGGCAGTGAGTAAGTATTGACAAAAGCTCCAAGGCCAGGATATCACTCTCATTCAGCACTTTTGCAGATGGAGGCCTTTTCTGTATAGATTGAACGCTCTGCTGTGATGAACGATCTAATATTCACACGCTTCAGTGTGTTCCATCAGTGAGCTAACTTGCTACTCACTGTCAGTCTGGGCATGTGTGTCTGTGTGATGGGAATGGTTAGCAAATTATATATTTACCAGAAGGTGTAGGTACTCTGATGTGTGTATATATATATA
>JBBPDA010000003.1:16581582-16603335 GCA_037974385.1 Arnoldichthys spilopterus | reverse complement strand
ATAATACATAAGACATATTACAAATGAATATTGTGTATATAAAATGCATATATTCATAATAGCTCCTTTATTCTTTCATATATAATGTGTCATTTATTGTAACACACACATGTATAGCCCTATTCGTCCTGACAGTGTATATAATAAACATGTATATGAGTGTAAAATGAGAGAGAGAGAGAGAGAGAGAGAAAAACAGTGTCTCTTCTTCGTGCTATCTCATTTGGGTCTTGGTTATTTATCATGGCTGTATGTGGAATGCTGTCACATCCATATGTGTGTGTGTGTGTGTGTATACAGCACTCTGGCACCCTAATAGAGCTGTTAGCCTTAGCAGGGAGGCAGAGAAAAAAAAGCTCAGCATGAGAGGACACTTGCTCTCTGCTTTGCTCCCCTCTGTTGTCCATACCTTCTGAGGCAGTGGCCATATGTGTGTTCGTTCTGACTTGAACTCTTACAGAGTATCTGCTCCAAGCTAGCAGGCTAATAGAGTTTACTTCTGGCCCTCATGGATTCCTTGTTCTCGAACTGAGAGCAGAAACTGGAGAGGGGAAAGTAACCACACAGCCATCCCCAAAGGACTCTGTTTCCCACAAGCCTCCTGCACTCAGCCTGGACTGATGGAGGAAGCAGACAGGCAGATGTGAAGGCATCAAGAAAGGGGGAAGGGGTACAGGGAAGAGGGGGTTAAAGAAGAAAAAGAGACAAAATTAGCAACCAAAGAGACTGGTAATGGATGTGATTAGAGCAGTAATTTGGCCTAAGAGAGTGCAGGGTGAAAGGGAATCTGTCAGGTGTCACAACCCCATAATCTTTTATCACATCAAAGCCCTAAAACCCTGTATAAACTCATTGGTCTGTTGTAGAATTAGTAAATTTGTCAATATATATATATATATATATATATATATATTGTGGTGGTGGTGGGGTTGGCTGGGGTGATTTTTATGAGGAGTATAGCAGTGTTTGAAACTGGAAAAGCTCTTATTGTGACCTTACCAACTGGCGTTTGGGTCTTTACGGCTGGATCCCCTGCTGCGGCAGCCCCTACTTTAATCATTTAGTAAATCTCTGCCCTGTGCCTCATCACCATGTGCTCTTTGTGTTTACCCTGCTTATGTTTTAGCATGGTTAAGCTTTATTAAGAAATACACTGTGTATCTACAGCAGACGCTATATAGTGACTGTGACCAATCAGCCTCTATTTAGAGAGCGATCACCCACTATTTATGCAAAAGCCTGGGAAATATGTATATTAATGTTGGCAGGCCATGTAGAGAGACACACGCTGCCACATCCTCTGCAGATAAATTCTGTCTGTCTTCATGCTTTCAGGCTTTTTTACATTATTATTATTATTATTATTATTATTATTATTATTCAAAATACTATCATTTGGATTAACATAAAATAATGTGTCTGCACTGAAAATGACACAGATGTGCACTCAATGATAGACACATTCTCCCACAGTATTGCACAGACAAAGAGGCTAGAGATGAATGGAGGATGTCAGAGGCTGTAAATGAGTTCTGAGTTGTCTCAGTTGCACTCGGAGGCTTGTTTCGCTTTGCTAGTCTCCTAGTGGAGCAGCCGTGAATGAATTGTTTCTCCTAAAAAATGTTTTCAATAGATGTTGCATGAATTCACAGGCCCCACCTGAATGGAAGTTTTGTGTTTACATCACAAAGTTTATATGCTAAAGTTTACTTCCGTGTTGTAGATTTCTAACACAGTTTCAAGAATCGTCTTTAATAGTTTGGCCTCATAAAGTAAATAATAAAGTGCCTCACTGCAGCATACCAATGGCACACTGTTTTTCTGTAAACAGGGGTCCGCTTCCAAAGCTGTTTGTGCTTTGTACATGCTAGTCTTAAATGATTAGTCTGACTTCATTAATGCATAAAAGTAGTGGACATCAGACTTACCAGCTTAACTGATCTGTTCATGTTATTTTATAGCAACTGCTGCAAGGTTAACTAAGCTTTGCAGAATGTTAGCAGAAATCCCATTCGTCTTAATGTGAAATTCTTGAGCAGAAAGTTTTTGTCAAAATAGCTAATAGACTAAGCTATTAATCAAATATGTATATTGTATGTATATTACATGCATTTTCTCTGTGTGTATGAAAGGCCAAGGTGTGGGGAAATATCCCATTTTTTTTTGTGTAATCATGGTAATGGTTGCATTGTTGTTTTTATCTTTATCTTTTGTTGTCTTTCGTGTAGTTGGTTCCAGTTTGCATAGAATTTGCCACTTTGGCAGCCTAGCCTTTTAAAATGGAAACTCAAGGCACAGTGTACAAAAAAGTGGGTGGAGATTAAGTTGTATGAAAAATTAAGTGCATCCCATGGAATAATTGTGCATTTGAATAATGATTATGTCTGCTTGGTTTACTGAAGTTTAAAAAGGTCACTTTGGCACACTGCTACACTGCTGGCTGAGGTTATCGACATGTGTGTTGCTGGTCCAAAATGTGCGTAAAGAGGGAAATACTGTTTGTGTATGCATGCACGCTTAGGGACTGATGTGTACAATTGGAGAGAGGCGCTGTGGCATGTCATCATGCTTGTGGTTGGTCCGTGCGTGCTCACGGGTGTGTATCCCTGAAAGTGTTGAATCAGCATTGTCGTGTTTAATGGTTCCTGTAGCTGTCTAAGATTCTGTGGCAGTTCAGCAGAGATGACCTTACTCTCTCCCTCTCTGTCCTCCACCAAATTACCTCCACCAGCCTCATTCAGCCAGTGCTAAATCAGGTCTGATAAGAACACATACACACTCACACATAAACAGATACACACTCCCTGTTTTACCCCAGTCACTGGTTCGTAGTCTGTTTCTGAACCATATAGGAGGCTTAACATGTTGATATTATATGTACTGTCAGATCAAACCATGGATGTATATCAAGCTCACATCACTACTACCACTACCATCACTATACACTAAAGCAAAATGTTTACAATTCTTTAAAATCATTTATTCTGGCTGTTAGTACACAAAATTAACATAATATGAGAGTAAATGGAAGCAAACATTAGTGGAGCAAAAACTAACAATTAGTCCTTTTTAAAAAAAAATTTAAAAATCATATTTGATATCCTGTTAGCTAAACCCTAAGTTTGGTTCCAGATTTCTCTGTTTTTCTGGCACTAGCCATCACATGGTATTCACCAGCAGAAGACCTGATTTATTATTAATCAGCAAAGGTACTGGATAAGTAATGCTGTGTTTCCTCGAGGAGAAGTTTGGAAATGATTGAGTGAACACCAGGATATTCAAAAATCACTGCTTACTGTATTAATGTTATTTGTATTGTCTTATATTTAAGTTTTTCTGAGCAAAATATTCTACTCTTATGTCCTGAAAGTGTACAAACACACGCAAATACACATGGACACTAACTCTCTCACACAGCTCAGTCTCTTGAGCGTGTTTCTCATGTCCTCTGGTGGCCAATCTCTCCTTCTCTCCTGTGAAAAAGAGCCAGCACATCTGATAAAGCCATCACCACAGTGACAGGATGAAATTTATGACATTTCTGCAAATGTTACTTTGTTCCAGATCAATGGAAAGCATGTAGACTCAAGAGGTCTTAATCTCGCTCTACTCAGTTTAAGAAAAAAACTAAAAAAAAAAACGAACTAAAGCCAAACATTTGTCTTTCCTTCTTGTTTGATTTACAGTTGAGTTGTGCCTCCTCCTCAAAGCTTCCTAACACCCGTGTGACAGCTCCTTCAGGCTCTGCCGCTGTCCCGGATCGTTATGCGGGTCTGGTGGATGTGTTATTGGGTTTAATACGCTGTTAAGGCAGAGGGCTATGAGCCGTTAGAAGCATATGCTTTGTGTGTTATACGGAAGGTTCCCGAGGCGATTGCTGCTCTCACAGAGAGCTGTCATAGGAGATTCCATCACGGTTGTGCTGATGACTGAAGCCTGATAGCTCTGTCCATCTCCTGGCATTTCCTGACTGTTCAAGGAATGGATGGATAATGCAGAACTGAGGCCAAATCCCAGACGTCTTTGTCCAGCCTGGTGTCCTGCCCTACATGATTCCATACACTGGGATAACAGCGTAATTCAGGGAATGAGTGCCACATACTGGAAAAAAAAATCTTCACACGTGAATGCATCTAAAATGTAGGCAGTATGTGTCATTATGAGATAATTGTCACTGAACGTACTTATTGTTTTGCCTGAAATAATACTTTCATTATTATATTTTAATAAGTACTTTATTTGAATAAAAATATCTGGAAATTATCAATTTATCCTAACAACAATTTTCAATCTTACAGTAATACATAGTCAATGTATTGCCTAAAGTACAATTTTTAATTTGACAAGATTTAATCTGCCATTATTGCAGTAAAGGGCATAAGAAAGTATTTATTCTATAAGAAGGTAAAGGTAGAATGTTCACTAAGCCCTGATATATCTTCACCTGTGTTTGAAATGACTGCAGTTTATACTCACTGTAGAAAACTGATACTATTCTTGAAAATGGATGTTTATGAAATGTCCATGTAGTTCAGTTTTCTGATGCTTTTGTAGAACAATAATCTAATGACAACAAAGGAATTTTCACTGCCTCCACCCATCCCCCCTTTGTATTGCATGAAAACAGAATATTAAATCTGCATTGACCGTCAGATTTTTTCAGTCTGCTTAAGGATTTAGTTGCTCAGACGATTGTAATCCACAAGCAGTGAATTTACGAACTAATGAACTGCCTAATGTACATAATAATCCCAGCAAATGCAATAAACAGTCAACATGTCAACATCAGAGTCTACAGTACAGAATACAGTCTGTTTTATTATCAAGCAGCAGTTATTTTAAAGTGGAAGTACACAAAGTGAATTAACAGTATGTAATGACTCCCATTTAATTGTGATGAAGTGAGTAAATACAGGGCCACTCATGCTGACAGTAAGTAGTCTCTATGGACAACATAACATACATACTGTGCTTCATTCTGTTAACCCCTTAGCTGTTAAGAGGTGTTATGTCATTTTACTATGCTATTTACATGTAACTGCTTGGTTGCAAGATTCATTACATTGAATATTGCATTGCTTGATGGTTTCCTCTGTCCTGGAAGTCGCTTTGGATAAAAGCATCAGCCAAATGAATAAATGTAAATATTTAATATTCAGTTTCAGGTATTTTAGGTCCAGGTGTTTTTGGTATAACTAATAAATCAGATGAGTGATGCACACCCTCAGCCTGTTTGCTCCCTCTGGACCAACCTCATGCAAATGGTGGTGACCAACCAGATTGTTGATATGCAGTGTGTAACCAGTTTAGAAACTGCGTATTTGTCAAAAATGTTGAATTATTTTAACCAGTTGTGAGTGAGAAATAATACAAAATAACAACATGCTTTTGTTACTCCTGGTGATGATGGAAACTTTGCCCTTAGACCACTAGTGTGTCTTTTATGTCTGTCTTTAAGCCCCAACTAAGACCCTTAGTGCTGTGCAGCATTCTAAATGGCAATTCACAATTGAAAGTAAAGTCTAGTCCAGGACTAGGCTTAATCCACTTTTCAGGAAACCCGCATCAGATTGTGGCAACTACTGTGAGTCTGGAACTTGTGAATTTTCTCAGCCTGTCCCTGCAATGTCACATGGCCCATCAGTCAGCAGTCACCAGGACCAGCAAGGAGCAAGGCCAGGACTCCAGGGCCATTGCTGAAGGAGAAAGAGAGAGTAGGATTTACTGTGCGACATAAAGACACACAGCAGACAGACACAGATAGAAGGAATAGAAGAGCAGAGTGAGTGTAGTGCGGGGGTAGAAGGACAGATTGATGAAGTCTGCTGTATACAAACATCATCAAATCCCTAGCAATGTTTGCTCCTCTCTCTCTCTCTCTCTCTCTCTCTCTCTCTCTCCTCTTTCTCTCTCTCTGCCTCCATGTCTCCCCTACTGAGCCTGCACTGGCGTCCAGCCAACTGGAACCAGCCTGTTCTGTCAACATCTTCATCTGAAGCAGTACCGACAATTTAGAGGGAGGGCGGGTTGGGGATAGGGAGAGAGAAAGAAAGGAGGAAAGAAATGGTGAGAGAGTGGCGAAAGAAGGAGAAGACAAAGAAAGTGAAACACTTGCTAAGGCTGAGAGAGAAGACTGGAGCCATTGTAAGAGAGAAAGAGAAGAAATAGAAATAATGTGAGACTGACTGCGGGAGAGGGGAAAAGTAGCGGGATTGAGAGAGAGTGAGTAAGTGTGAGAGTAAGAGATTGAGGGAGACGAGAAAGAGACAGAGTGATAGAGAGTAATTGCTGGAGCAGAGCTGTGAGTGCTGACCACATTTCCCAGCGGTGCCATCAGTTTGAGGGGAAACAGCATGGCAGCATGCCAAGACAAAGACAGAGAGTGTGATGGAGAGAAAGAATGAAAGAGGGAGCATGAAAGAGAGGCAGTAGGGAGGCAGGGGAGTGTAGCTGTGTCCAGTCTGAGAGAGCCCTGGTGTGGCCCTGTGTGTGGCTCTGCTTCTCCCATGGCAGCCTTGCAGAGCCAGCCTTTGATGCTTGGATACCTAACAGTTCCCTTGAATCCCTAACAGTTCAGCTCTTTAACAGGTCTTTCACCCCCACCTCTAGTCCCTGTTGAGGTGAGTTACCCAAGTCCTAGTGTAACAGTCCTACCCCCAGTACACATCTTTCACTCTCCAGCCCTGTTCTAGCTCTTTCTGCATCTTAGTAGAACCTCAGCCGTATTAATAAGTGATTCATCTAAAGGTTTACACCGCAAATCCAAATGTTTAGATTTTAAGAGAAACTCCAGCATTTTTTATCAGTGATCTTTATTTGATGTTGCAAAAAGTTTTCTCTAGTTTGCTCTCCAACAGGGGATCAGCTCATCCAAATTCAGCTAAATCACATTTATAAAAATACAGAAACATGTTTAAAGAATAAAATTAGATTTTCAGCATATTGTCAGTAATGTCTATAAATAGTTTGGTTATTGCTTCTCATTACTATAATTAGAAGACTGAGGAACAGTGGACTTACCTGTGGACCTTTTTTTAAGGGACAGACCTCTTAAGACCTCATTTCCCTGCTGCGTTCAGTAATATTGCTGACAAAAATATGTTCTGTAGATTACTTTGTGCTCTCTCTCTCTCTTTTCTCCCTCACTCTTTCTTCTCTCTCTTTTTCTCTCTTTTCTCTTTTCTCTCACCCCCCTCTCTAGGGGGTCTTTACTATTTTAGATCTCATCCAACCCAGCGCCCCCCTCCCCAATCCCCACCATACATAAGGCAGACATGTGAATAATTCACATCGGAATTTCTGTGCTCTGCACCCCACCTCAAATATTCCTCACCACTCATGGCCCCATAAACCAGTTCTGGAGACCACACACTCACAGCATGCTTGGTCTGTCTCATGCCTTGTCTTCTGGCCTTTCAGTCACTGTCTGTCAGAGTTTCCCCAAAGACAGCGAACTCTTACCCTTTCACCATCCTCCAAGGGGGTATTCGGGGATGGGCCAAAAGAAAAAAATAGAAAAAAGGGAACACAACTTTGGCAGGACTGGCAGACGTCCTTTTTCAATTATTCAGATGCCTGTTTACCTCCGACCGCTCTCACTGCCCTGCCCATCTGTCTGAACCTCGAGAGAGACCAGCACTGTACATTCAAAGACATAATTAAGTCAGCTGGGTTAGAAAAGGCAGTTTAGATCAGATCTATGTTTAGCACATTGTCACTGTCATTACTTATCCTCAGATCTCTAACCTCAGGTAATTTGTAAAAATGTGTTCTCAAATGAAAATTCCACCCAATGTTTTGAATATTTCTGCGTAGTTAAAGTGTTCAGATGTAAAGAGTGGATTTCTGCTGGCTTGCCAGATTTGAACCTATCCTGGTCTTGCATTTTTAGGATGGGTTCATCCGAGGGTACTGGAAACATCTTACCTTTTACATTATAGTGTAAATGTGCTTGCGGCCTTAGATTAGAAGGCTCTGAATGATTTGTGGTTTTTGTTGTGTAAATCTCCCACCCTGTCCTCCAGGTACAGTATATCAGCCTAAAGGCGCCACTGCAGTCAGGTCTGCTCTAATGAGATCAGCTCAGCACAAACCTGCACAGACTTAAAGAGCAGCACTCTGCTACCAGCAGCCATTATTCACCTGCGTGTGGGGCGGCACACAGGCAGTGCGAGTGAGTGAGTGAGCGGAGAGAAAGGAAGCGAGAGAGAATGAAAGAAGGAGGGATGGAGGAGGGAAAATGAGATCAGTGCTTGCTTTCACACACACACACACACACACACAGACAGACACACACACACACACACAGAACAGAAAGGGGAAAGACGCCCCTTAGCTATTGCCACTCAGCACCTCTGTGATATATAATTTTAGCACTAGGGTGTGTGATGTTCATAGAGTGTTGGTGTGTGTTCATGTGCAAGCTGGAAGCCGGGCTTAGTACCCCTCCCCACGCTTCATATTGGCTTAACAGCAGCAGTAGCACCAACAGTAGCATGTGTTATAGCTGGTTTCTTCCTCCTCCTGTGTTTCCCTTTCTGCTTTTGATTATACACACAGCCCCCCGCTACAGAACAACGGCCCACACTCCTTAGTCTTCTAATGCTCTGCTCAGAAAAGTGGTGCTACACAGTAAGGATCTCTTTTTGTATCAATATTAAGTAAATTAATTAATGAACTAAATTAAAAAAATTACTACTAACAATGATAACATTATTATTATTATTATTATTATTATTTCATTATTATTATTATTTTCACTTGAAGAATGCCTCAAGGGGGTAAATTGTCAAAACCTTGCTAGCTCAGTTGCTTGTTTAGCAATGCTTACTTACATGAAGCAAATTTAAGCGGATCTGTCCTGACACTGACACTGACTTAAAAAAAAAACTTTGTTGCTATTGTCCAGGTGTGAGGTTTAATCCACTGCTCTTTAGTTTTGGAGAAACTCTTCTGCCCTTTTAGAAGTCCTACCTGACGGATGTCCCATACTTACCATGCATGCTAATGCACAGCTGCAATTTAGCCAAAGCCTTCAGATGTCACAGTGATGTGCTGCAGCCATTTGTTATAGCTCTGATGCTTTTGCGCAGGAAGTGCATGAGTGACAGCCACCACGAAGCCTCCATTCTTTGTGAAAGAAGGAGAAAGATAGATGGAGGTGTAGAGCGAGTGAGACAAATGAAAAAAGAGAGGCAGGGAGAAGAAAGTGAGGAAGAAAGATCATGGGAAAAAGAATGACGATGAGGTAGAGAGAGAGAGGAAATGAGAAAGTAAGAGAAAGAGAGGGGGTAAGGCAGAGAGAGAGAGGCCTTGTATCAGTAGATGGTGGGTGGCTCATAGCAAGGCTGACAGCAGCTCTCCTGTTTCAGCATGTGGCAGTGTGTCATTACCAGCACCTGTGTGTCTGTCAGCACAACACCAGACAGAGACCAAGCTGGTTCAAAGAGAGCAGGGCCAGTGTGTGTGTGCGTGTGTGTAGGTGCGTGTGCATGCATGTGCATGTGTATATGTGTGTGTGAGGACAGTGTGGATGTGGGACTGTTTACAGGGCTGCATACTTTATAGAATTTACAAGCTTAAATTAAAAGTACATTACTATGATATTGTCACTGTAATAACTAAACCTTGTAACTCTGATATATACTTAAAGAAGCCATATTCTACATTTTTCTTGTAGATTTTTTATATTTGAGGTTGAGGCCTGTGCTCATAATGACTACCCTGTGTTGCACCTCGTTCAAGAAGCAGTCCAGACCTACCAAAAGTGATCCAAGGAAGAAAAACTGGTGAATTGATTACAGGGTCACAGGTACCAAGGCTCATTGATGCATGTTGGGAATAAAGACTAGCCTATCTGGTCTGATCCCACAGAAGAGCTATTGTGGTTTAAAATACTCTGATAGAAAGGTTTCAGAGCACACAACGCACCAGAGTCAAACAAGAGGCAAAACTCTGTTATGCCACCAAAACATTACAATTCTGAATGGGTGGTTTTGGCTGCTTAATTTCTGTTTCAGTACTGTACGGACTGGGAAGTAAATTGTAAATTTGGAGAATTGAGCAGTTTTTCTATACTATATTTAACTCCTGTCTTTATCTTTAATAAACATAAAAGATTTTGGAGCTTTTCTACATTTAGCTTTTTGTCACTATTGTAGCTCTATGGGAAATGAACTGTAATGTATGTTACTTTAGTAGAATTTGGGACCATTTCTATTAGTCCATTTGTCATGATTTTTTAAAATGTGATCAAATGGAGTAAAAGAAAAATCCAGCAAAGAACTAAGTTTTAAACTGACAGCGGTAATATACCCTTCTGTATGCAGGTTTTTACTCTGTAATTGATCCGTTGCTTTTCCATGGATATCAGTTGATGTTGAGGCCGAGAGTTTAGCCTGGAACATACTCATACATTCACACATGCACACACCCTCACCAACATACAAACTGTGTAGTCTACAGGACCTAAGGGAAATCATGTTCTTCAGTCTCATTTGACCAGTTACCCTCCCTTGGGCCCTGCCAATAATTGAACTTCTCAATCCTGTTACGCCTTTTGCAGCCTTTCAGTCTATTTTTCCTGCTTTCGGCACCTTAGTGGGTAAAACCCAGTTACTGAGCTTTGTGCTTTTAACTTAGAACTCAATGACCAGAGGGTCTTGTGTTCAAATCCCAGAGTGCACAAATGTATAAAGGCCCCAGAGTTTTCATTGTACACCAGGGCCTTTCCGCTGGGTCGGATTAAAAACTATAGCCAGTCAGGGTAAAGAGTAGGGTAGAGGCCTGATCTGAGAGCAGTGGTTTGGAAAGTAGAGAGATAAAGAAGAACCATGATGATGGCATGATCAGGAATATAATGAGGTCCCACAAATGCACAAATCCCTACACTTCCCACATGTGTCAATGAGTATTGCCCATCACCCTGTCACTGAATGCTTACTTTTGATTATTTTTTTGCATTCCAGCACATTTCTGATGAATAGATAAATAGAAATGACTCAAAACTACTTGGAATAAAATCTTTTATTTATTTTTTTACAAAAATGCAAAACATTTACAGTGACACAACAAGTTACAGTGTTAAAGTGTTAGTTTTAAGTGTTTCCCCTGAAAAGTAACCATTTCAGACATTAAAATTTTGGATTCCGACAGTGAGGATACTCAATATTACACAAGTGAATGAAAGTCCTTCTAATGCCAGTAATACGATAAATACTATGAAGTTTGTGTGTGTGTGTGTGCATGAGCATGCTTCAGCATGTGTTTGAGGTCATGGTAATAGCGTGCTGTGTGTGTAGTGCATGGTGTGCAGCAGTAATTGTATTATATTGCCTGGCTGGCTGTGTTCACCTATGCTATGACCTTGAAGGTGCTCTATGCTTAGCTTGTTTTGAATGAACTCAGTGCGCTCCAGGCCATGATGCTTTGTGCTGCATGATGAGTGTGTGATAAGTGTCTGTTTTCTTACCATGCAGGGTGTGCGACTGAGGTTATGTCACTGGAACGTGAGAAACTGTTCTCTCCCACACTCCTCAGAGTGATGTATAACGCGTCATTTGCCCTTGGACCTTACACACACACACACATACGCACACACACTCACACACACTTGCACACACTCATACACTCATGGTGTGTATTCTCACTCTCATGTGAGTATGCTCACTGTCATGATTTATAAGTGTTCGCGTTCTGTGTGTGTGTTCTGCCTTTTTGTGTGCTTTAAAGGAAAATATAGGGGAAAATAAAGAAAAGGAGGTATGAACATCATCTGCTGTACAGAAACAAACCTCCAACAGGTTCTCTCTCTCTCTCTCTCTCTCTCTCTCTCTCTCTCTCTCTTTCTCTCTCTCTCTTACTCTCTTCCTTCCCTTTCTCTTTCTTTATCCCTCACTCCCTTCTCTTTCTCTACCACCCTTTTTCCTTCTACTGCCTTAAAGCCTTAAAGGACGTTTAACCACTCTTCTGAGGAATGATTAATGAAGCTAGGCCTTTGGTTGCTTTCCTTCTGTTTTGTTTGATGATGCTCTGGGAGTTTGTGCCAAATGTCGAGCGTCTCGTTTTCCCTCCTCCTCCTACTTCGCCTCTTCCTTTCCTTGCTGTGTTGCTTCATCTTGCCTTCTCTGCTTCCTACACAATCTGAGCCAGGCCTGACCTGGTCCAGTCCCAGGCCAGCTGGCCCCAGTGTCACTAGATCCTGAGGTGGGTCGCATTCTGAGGATCTAGGGCTCTGTGTCTGTGCACTGACGCAGAACTTACCCTAGTCCACAACTTCTCTTGTTTCTCTCTGCTCTCTCCAGAGAACAGCCCGACGAAGGCTGACACTTTGTTTGAGTGAGAGAGAGAGTGAGAGTGAGTGAGTGAGTGAGAAAGAGCAACAGGGAGGGGAAGATGGAGATATGTTATCTGAACTTGTCATCTTGTCTTCGCTCACCACCCCCGGACCCACTGCTTCATGCACATGGAGTTGCTCAGTAAGCGCCAAGCTGTGAGCTTGTATTTGCCCAAGACTGAGTGAAGCCAGTGTTATGGCCTGGTCTAGGGTCAGGCGAATTAGTGAAAAAGGACATGGAGGTTATAAACATTGATTCATTTCACTTTTTATCGTCTGATGTTGGTCATTCTCGCTGTTGTCATATCCTCATAATCCAAAACTTGGTGCTTAGATAGAGGAACGGTTTGCTCCCTGCGAAAAAAAGCAATGTCATAGAAAAGCCAATGTGATGTTTGATGTTTGCCCTTTTAAAGGTAAAGGTTCTTTAATAATTTGAAAGTTCTTCCTAGAACCTCTGTATTGTGTGGAGGTTTTTTAAACTTTAAACGGGTTCTCCGCATTCCTATATCTCATTTACATAACATGGTTCCCTAAAGAACCATCTAATAAATCATTCTTTAAGGAGCTGAAAAGGGTTCTTTCTTCCTCACACCTTTGAGTATATAGGTCAGGTCAAGTGGTCTAACTATGTTCAGATTAGGAATAAAGTTTCAGGGCCATTTGTGAAGGTCTAAGCAGAAAACAATTAAAACCACAGTAAGAAGCTTGAGACACATTTAGAAACAACTGAGTTTCCATCTTTGGGTGAAAGTGTGTGGGCTGGTTTGTGTTTATGAGAGACTGAGCATTACTGTTGACTTTGTGACACTCAGCACTGTACTTCAAACCAATAAGCATACAGACGCACACGCACACGCCCTTCCGTCTGTCTCCAAACACTCTCGTCTGTCTAGGCTCTGGAACCTGATGAATCAACTGCGTTTATGTTTAAGTTCCCTGTGTCTGTGCCAGGGTGTGTGCGTGTGTCTGTTTATACAGTGATTAGAGAGATGAGCTCTCTTGACCACACTAAAGGCCAACTGATTGCATCACAGTGTGCGTATGGACGTGTGTTTGTTTGTTTGTAATGATTAAACTGCAATAGCTGATGTTTGAGGAAACTGGTGTGACTTTATTGCTCTCACTTTCATTTCTAATCTATTTCACTCTGCCTCATCTCTCCAGATTTTCCATGCCAACACAGACCCATCAGAGGTGGTGCTGAACCGCATCCCTCAGCCTGTCCTCGCCCGCTTCGTCCGCATCAGGCCCCAATCATGGAAGAATGGCATTGCCTTACGCTTCGAACTCTATGGTTGCCAGATCACAGGTGAGGGGAGATACACTCAATACTAGGCACAAGTCTCGACGCCATATGTGTAGTTTTTAATGTATGAGCTCAGCCAGTTTTAGGTAAAATATGCTAAGCTGCCGATTACATGAAATTGGTTAGTATAGTGTAAAGTTTTGCATAATCTGAAGTACATTTTTATCCCTTTTATATGGTCTTGAAATCTTTTGTATTTCTTATCTTTGAATATATCATTATCCCTCAAAGTGTATTATAGTCACACTCTCATTTTATATCTTACTAGTTGGACTGTGCTTTTGATGAAAGTCAGTAGGTTGAAACACTGGCATTCCTGGTAGTACAAATGACTGGGCCTTTGTCATTTTTACTTTTAGAAAGTCATTTATTGTCTCTAGAAAGTATTGCTGACTAACACTGGATAATGCGAGTACTTTCTTCTTACAACGGGTGTGTAATCAGAGCACAACAGGCTAAATAATGGATTAGAATTTGTTCAGGCTTAATATAACCAATACTAACACATTAAAACATTGCTTATTGGCTCCTATTCCTCTATTCAATGGAACTCTCAGGAATAATTAATTTCCAGTAGAATCTTGTTCTGCAGGTATTGCAGTACCACTCTTACTCCATTATTAGGTTGTGGTGGGAAACAAAGGCTTAGACTCCTAACCATAACATAATTAATAATTTTTCAATCCAAATTTTTTTCCTGTGGTACCTAGGTAAATATGGGTAAGTAAGCTCTTCCATTAATTAGGACTTCACAGTCTGATCACCAACATTATTATAAAATGACAGGAATCATGACTGGGTTTTCAATGGGTGGGATCAATTTTGTGAGAAAAAGCTTCACTGTTCTGGAAGTCCTAGATATCTTAACTGTGAACAGAGCAGCAGTCTTATTAAAGGGTTTCTGTTGTAGTGTACACAGCAACAGCTCTATGCCAGTACTTCTTCAGTGACTATATCGTCTAATATCTCAGCTACAATCTCAAACTTTTGATATTAAAAAAAAAGATAATGTGCAAACCTGTTACCTTAGTGCTAAATTACTTTAAAATTCAATAAGGGTGCTATTAAAATTTTGCATTAGCACTGTCATACAGACAATTTGGGGTTTTTTTTCTTTTTTTTTTTTGTTGATTTTATGTATGAAGGACAAGCTCTAAAGTATCACGCCACTGCCTGTTCTTTCAGTTTTGATTGGGACATAATTACACATTACAGCTTATATTCTGCCTTTTCATAAACTAAAGTAAGTAAAATTGTTCTGCATGAATGTACAGTATCATTTACTTCTAGCACTGGTCCCATTCCAGTTATTTGTAATACCTTAACACATCTGTTGCGTTAAATCCCAGAACTAGGAGGAGATCCAGAGCTTCAGCTGTTAGAAACATGCATACTCAGTCCATACATGTACCTGTCTCTTGTCTCCAGCATCCAGAGCGCAGCAGATGACTGCTGTTCCAGACCTAAGCACTGTCCCTGTCACTCAAACTCAACACTGTATTTATCTGCTCTATTCGGGGCGTGTAATTGAGTTTGGCTATTTATGGAGATGGGGAGATTAGAGGACCCCTAATTCTGTTTGTTTCCTCTGCAGCAGATGAGAGGTGGGCTGTTTTTGCGCTGATGCTATCACTGATCTCCATCACACTAAATCATTATTGCGTTAAGCAGCGATTCGCTCCTATTTTTGTCGACACTGAACAGGACAAATGCGCTTTTAGGGACGGGGCCTTTTTCAACACTGACACAAATGACACATAAACATGGCACTTGCCGCCATATTAGCCCTGCTGTGGTCCCGGAGGGGCCATTGTCTGTGGGCAGCTGGCCCAGAACATCCAGCTTTCAGTGGGCTGAGTAACTGCCCTTTCCTCTTTGGCTTATGGAGAACTAATGCCCACCTTGGACTGAGCTGGACGTGCCAAGCCCATAAAGATACTCATGAAAGAGTCACTCAGAGTCCTGGCATTAGCCTCAATCAAAGTTTTTATTGCTTTTTTGTCTCTCCAGCTGTGGGTGGACCTCTGGGTGTAATACAGCCGAGATGCTGTAGGATGGGTTTCTCTCTCTCTTTTTTCCTCTGCACTGTTTTTAAGCCAAAGGCTACAATCAATCATTTATTTCTGGAAATGTCTGCATTTCCACACCCTGTGGCTGTGGATGAGTGCTGAGAAAGAGTAGCAGCAATGGTGTAGGAGTGGGCAGAGTGCAATGTTCTCTAGTTGCTCTTAAGCGGAATAGTCTCTCTTTTGGGATGAGCCTTATGACACCTGGACACATAACAGTCACTGATAACAGAATAAAGCTCCCACACACAGGCTCCCACACACAGGCTCCCACTCACAGGCTCCCACTCCCATGCACGTTTCTGTACACACACTCAGCCATGCACGTTCAAAGATGCTTTTGCAACAGCTTCTGTTTATTTATTATTTACACCTCAGGCTCCTCCTATGACATAACGCCATAAAACATTGATCCCGCTAGCCTTAAACTGTCAATCCTTCTCTCCCTGCCTATCACTCATCTATTCTGCCTCTCCCTCTGTTCTCTGCTCAGATGCCCCATGTTCAGAGATGCAAGGCATGCTCTCAGGCCTGCTGCCAGATTCCCAGATTTCAGCTTCCTCCATGCGGGACATCCACGGCTCCACGGGTGCAGCTCGTCTGGTGGCCAGCCGCTCCGGATGGTTCCCCAACCCCACGCAACCCGTGGCTGGCGAGGAGTGGCTGCAGGTGGACCTGGGGGTTCCCAAGACTGTTCGGGGCATCATTACGCAGGGTGCCCGGGGAGTGGACGGCAGCAGCAGTGCGGAAAACCGTGCCTTTGTCAGGAAGTACCGATTAGCACACAGCATCAACAGCAAAGACTGGAGCTTCTTCCTTGATCCCAAGACTGGCCTGCCCAAGGTCAGGCATTAACCAGATCCCACTTGCTGTTTTCAGTACCTCTTTTTAGGTTTTGCAAATTTTTTTTCTCACTCTCTCACCTTTCAGTGAGGGAGAGCGAAGAGATTTGTTTGAAAGTATAATCTAAATATTCAGTTGATTTTAGGAATGTACCAGTCATGAATTTATTTCCATTTTTTTGGTTTGATTTTTTAGATATTTTTTCTTTTAAGCCTAAGCTCACATTATGTGGAATAAATAAACACATGAAACCCACTAACACATTTCCCCCACTTTTCTACATCTACTACTAGCCAAAGTCGCAACAAATTATTAATTTCATATTTTAATATCATGAATCAAATGAAGTGCTGAATCAAAAGTTAGAGGCAACTGTGAGTTATGCATAATTATGCAACAATTTTACTACAGCAGCAGCATTTAAATACTGGGTTGAGTGCTTTGCACTATTTGCATCACAAAACTGTACAAGAGATTGCCCTGCTGTTAAAATAACAGCAGAAATGTTTGTGTTTGCATTTTTGGGGGACAAATCTCC
The DNA here is from genome assembly GCA_037974385.1 of Arnoldichthys spilopterus. NCBI lineage: Eukaryota > Metazoa > Chordata > Actinopteri > Characiformes > Lepidarchidae > Arnoldichthys > Arnoldichthys spilopterus. The sequence continues at coordinate 16,586,245 of JBBPDA010000003.1, read as the reverse complement.
TGATTCCAGTTTTAGCTGATTCTGATTCTGTTAAATAAAAGATAATGTTTTATGATATACAATGAAAAGTTACTATTGTTCTTAGAGTATAATTTGCATCTACACATTTAGTGCAGAAAAGAAAATTATTTTTACATTTTTATAAATTAATAATAAAATACTTTTGGTCATTTTTAACATTGAAACAAAGGGGGAAACAATTTGGAAGTGTAGACCTAATTTTATGAATTATTGGACCAGTGTTACTAACATTATGTGAAATATAGCTGCAGTTCACCTCCCAATCTCCTGCATTCTCCATTTCTCAATCAGTAGTGAGAACAAACAGTCCTTTAATTTGTATTTATTCCTCTTAGTGACTCAGCATTTCCTTTTAACAATCAGCATCTCCTTTTCTGTCTGTTCTGAGAGCAGAATTCAATTATACTGCTGGGGTTGATAACATTCCAGCAAAATCATTTACAGCTGTCTTAATTAAAACTTCCCTAACAGAATTCCCTCCTCAGGCCACTGGAGGCTCCTAAACTTGTAGAAAATCCCTGCATTTTCTCTTTCTCTCTCTCTCGCTCTCTCACTCTCTAATTGTATTAAAGCCCATATTTTGTTCCTTCTTTGCAGATTTTTGAGGGAAACACACACTATGACACTCCAGAAATCCGTCGCTTTGATGAGGTCGTGACCCAGTTTATTCGGGTCTATCCAGAGAGATGGTCACCTGCTGGCATTGGAATGAGGCTGGAGATACTGGGTTGTGACTTGCCAGGTTAGAGCTTGCACCTGACATTACCTGTCAGTCATACATCAGCATGTTCCTCTGTTCCTGGACCTCATTCAAAACATTCAAATACTGGATCATTATTCCCATGGAGTGCGAAGTCTCAGTCAGGCCCTGAATTTAGATTTGTGTTAATTCACTACTTATAGTTATGAAGTACCTCAGAACTATTAAGTCTTTAAGCTTCTGCTCTCTTGATGTCCTTCATCTCCCCTACTCTTCCTCCTCTGCCATGCTGAATGTGGCACCTGTCGCAGTGTGATGAGCAGTGGCTAGGACAGGTATGTCCTCCCTGCGGGCCTGTCCAGCCTCCATAAAGCATAAGCCCGGGGCAGCCATCGACAGCCTGTCGCCCTGCCTCTGTGTCCGCATCACTGCCAAGTGCACGCTGGCTACTCTGTCGGGGGTAGACGCCTGGGGCAGTGTCCAGTTTTAGCTGAGATTTATCAGTGAGGCAGAGAGAAGGAGAGGAAGATGTAGATCTGATTTTGGGGCTGTGGGGGAGGAGCCTAACAGCATGGGGTTGAATGATGACAGTATGCAGGAAGTGAATTTGAGTTGAGCTTGTTGAAGATGGCTCTAGTCTCTATTAAAGTCATCTATTGAGAGCATTTAAAGCATGCAGAGGTATAAATCTTACCTTTGTGTAAGCTCACATCACTATCATCACTGTCTAGTAGGGCTTATCTGAAGGACATAAGTTTAGGCTGGCCCTATAGACATATATAGACATATACAGAGATGTAATGTCTTTAGGGTGGAATGTGATTGGAAACGATGCAACCCAATCAGATACCAGCCTGTTCAGTTCCAGCTTAAAATTACTCGTCACCATAGCATCTGGTACCAGTGGAACATTTTTTCAGCCATCTGTTGTATAAAGACAGTTAGTGTAGCAAGGTATGGAGGTATGGAATTTATTTAACCACTCAAAGCTGAATGTTTGACACTCAAAGCTTATTTCGAGAAATATAAGTTGCGAAAACAATGAAATAAGGATAAAGAATTGTTGGTACTGAACTTAATCATATGTCATGGTATGCTTTATTTGAACTGAAAAGGGCAGAAACACTGTTGCCTGTAGGCTGCAGCATCTAGGAAAAGAGATCTGACAGGGTTGGAAGCTTGTGTGTGGTGTGTTTTAGGAACAGGTGAGTGTAATCTGTTCAGGACAGAGGGGAGAAAGTGAGTGAGCCATGAAGCCACTATGTGCGTGCGTGCGTGCGTGCGTGCGTGTGTGTGTGTGAACGAGAGATGCAGTGTAGGGTTTGTAGATGCAGCAGAGTGACTGATTGAGTGTGTAATAAAGCTGTGCAGGGCTGTCTGTGCACCAGATGTGTGAGACACAGGGGGTTGAGCTTGCTCCTACAAACCCAGCCCTAACCTCACTGCACACACACACACTCTCTCCTACGAGCACACTCACACAAAGGCCGTTGTGCTTTCTTTTCGCTACCTCACTACATGCACTTTATATAAATTCTGACTGGTTCCTGTACACACACACACACACAATGATCTGATCTGGGTCTGACATTATATTGATGTACACAACTACTATTTCCCCTCCTTCAGCAAATATGAAATATGATGCCACTGAACACACCAAAACTCCCACATTAACCCCTTCTTATACTGTGTTAAGTTTACATTGACAAATTTTACTTTTATAGAAGACATTTAGCTCAGATTTAGGTCTTTATGGTATATGGGGAAATCTTCATTGTGTAGATTCACGCACACATGAGCGTCCACAGTACACCCCTCTCCCCAGACACCACTGCTGTTAGCACAGCAGGTTCCCCACTGTAGTCTGAGTGAGCTGCTGTTTTGTGGGAGTTTGAGTTGGCCTGCACAGAGAAACGGATACTGAGTGCAACAGCACTACTGTTCTGATTGTTCCGACCTTGAGCTGAGTTGAGCTGGGCTAGTGGAAAGAGACACAGAGAGAAAGAGAGAGAGAGAGAGAGAGAGATTAAATATTCAAAGGGCAACATCAGCATCACTCGGCTGAACAGCACTATTTACCTCACATACATCTGATGCTGCATTCACAGCCTTGCACTGACCTCATACCTGATGTATTAATAGCTGATTGCTGACCGGTGTGGAGTACTCTCTACACATACACACAGCCATATTTGCAAATGCATTCACAGCTTAGACTGACTGGCTGCTACTTCATCATACAGCCATACACACACACACACACACACACACACACACACACACACACACACACACAAACAAGCTTATGTATTAATAACTGGACACTGACCAGTATGGTGCACTCTTTACACATACACACAGCCACATTTACAAATGCATTCATAGCATACACTGATTGGCTGCTGCCTCGTGCACCCATACACATACACTCGCACCTATACACACAAATGCACACACAAACACATATACAGATACAGTCTTAGACACACCTGTGTACTGTTACACTCTTACACACAGGTGTAAAGAGTTGCAAACAGAAACTTCTGTGATTTCTGTTCAATGGCCAGAGCCACTCACCAGTTTAAATGACCTATCTACTGTCAGGGAGGAAAAGTGAGGGAAGAAGAAGTGAGAGGAAAAAGAGGGAGGCATAGAAGGAGGGGCAGAAATAATGAACTGATGAATAAATAAAAGGCCTCACAGCACTGGTGTGAGTGAGAGCGTGAAAGGCACACAGAAGGACTTTGGATAATTCAATCAGACCGGCCTCTCCATTATTCATAGGCGGCCCCTACGCCATGTCCCTGCCACAAGTTTCCTTCTGTCAGGGGGGCTTAAGCAAGCAAGAGAGAACAGTGACCTCTACAGGAGCTGCTTAGACACACACTTCAAACCCAACTCACTGTAGGTCATGTCCTTACTCCTGGGGAGGATGACCTTTCCTGCCTAAACCCTCATCTATTACATACGCTGATGTATTGCTTAAACTGCTAATTATGCAGCTTTGCTTATTCAGTAAAAACTAGAGAGATCTATCCATCCTCTGTCCAAAAATATGTTTTTTTTTAATAAAATAGTTAAGCTAGCACTTTTGAGTGTTAGCTTAACTATTTCCAAACCCTTTATAATGAAAGTCCAGTGTACATTATTACCATCCACTTCCTGCTTCAGCTAATTCATCTTTCATAATTAATTTTTCCTTATTCCAATTTTGTTCTAAATGTCATAAAAGGCATAAAAAAACAAACATCACTATTGCACTGTAAATACAGGCATTTTGACATACATAGTTGTGCACTACAGTTTCTCATTAGAATGAAAGGGATTTTTGCCAGAGTTCTGTGAAACTTTCCAAAAGTTTCAGAGAAATTATTTGTGGGAAGAGCTTGGATAATAAACAGTGCCACGGGAGATAGAGAGGGAGACAGAGAGACAGAGAGAGATAAGGTGAGAAGAGAAGGGTATGAACAACATGTGGAGAGCTCTGATGGTTCTCACATGTGTGGACAAGGCTCTATAGCTGTCCGTCAAGGGATTAGTGGGTGTGGCTTAGAATACAGTTTTTTTGATGGACAAAGAAGGGGTGGAAAACACTCTCTCTCTCTTATTTCCCCTATTTCTATTTCTTTCTCTTTCTTTCTTTCTTTCTTTCTTTCTTTCTTTCGTTCTCTCTCTCTCTCTCGCTCTCTCTCAATCTGTTTAGGTGTAGGAGGGTGGAAGGATAGCGTTTCTCCTCCAACTTGTGTTGGCTCTTTGAAGTTATTTTCCACATGTTTCTTTTTAGTGTTGGGCACTAGCCTCCGGCCTAGGCTCTCTCTCTCTCTCTGTCTCTCTCTTTCTCTCTCTCACTCACTCTCACTCACTCACTCTCACTCTCTCTCTCTCTCTCTCTCTCTCTCTCTCTCTCTCTCTCTCTCTCTCTCTCTCTCTCTCTCTCTC
>JBBPDA010000003.1:16547064-16570478 GCA_037974385.1 Arnoldichthys spilopterus | reverse complement strand
TCTCTCTCTCTCTCTCTCTCTCTTTCTCTCTCTCTCTCTCTCTCTCTCTCTCTCTCTCTCTCTCTCTCTCTTTCTTTTTCTTTCTTTCTCTCTCTCTTTCTCTCTCTCTCTCCCTCTCTTTCTCTTTCTCTCTCATTCTCTATCGCTCTTTCTCTCTCGCTTTTGCTCTCTCTCTCTCTCTCTCTTTCTCTTTCTCTCTCTCTCTATCTGTCTCTCTCTCTCTCTCTCTCTCTGTCTCTCTCTCTCTCTCTCTGCCTCTTCCACCCCCCCTCCATGTGTCTCACTTGTTCTTTCTCCTCCTTCCTAAACCTAGTTTCCCTCTCTCCACCTTTTCTCTCTCTGAAGTGTCACCTGCACTTTAGAAGTAGCCAAGTTGATTTTGCTGGGGCTAAGCACTCCTCGCCTAAGAAATAATGCTTGTGCTTTTGTTTGGAGAGCAGATTTGATGTTTCCTTTGCTGACTGAAGACGAGAAACAGCCTGATCATTTATTTATTGTTCACCAGAACATAAATAGGACATAGTGTTCTTCAAGTCATGGTGCCACGCTGAGACGCAAAGAAAAGAGGGCTAAAAATAGACGGTAGCACTTAGAAGCCTGTGATCTATTTAGCACAGATCTTCTGATGATAGTGGCGGATGTGCAAGGGAAAGATACAGTGACACTCCTATGGGTTTTAGCAGTGTACCACAGCCCTCAGCTGGTGAAAGGCGCTCTGCTGAGTTCTGTCATTGTTGCTGTAAAGAAACAGACTTAAGGGAATAGTTGAGTGAAAAATCTAATTTACACAATTTTGCTGTTCTCAGACATAGCTAAGCAGCCAAGTCAGGTTTTGCAATGGTACATCAAGGCTATCATGTCTAAAGAGAGCTTACTTACATCTGTAAATTGGACAGTAATTCATTGCATAGCTAAAAACAATAGTAGCATCTTTATTTTGTCCATATTTTGTGTATTTTAATATTTTCTGTGTCACCTCACAACACAAAGGTCCTGGGTTCGATTCCTGGGTTGGTCAGAGGTGTCTTTTTGTGCTGAGTTTACAAGCTCTCCCTGAGTTCATGTGGGCTTCCTCCTGGTGCTCCAGTTCCCTCCCACTGTCCAAAAGCCTGCAGTTTAGACTGATTGGATACTCTAAATTGCTCATAGATGTGAATCTGTGTCAATGGTTGTCTCTGTGTTGCCATGCGATGTATTGGCCTCCTGTCCCGGGTGTAACCTGCCTTGGGCCCATAGTCAGCTGAGATCAGCTCCAGGTTCTCTGCGGCCCAAACTGGATAAGCCGTTTAAATGTATGATGATATTGTCTGAAGTGGAAATCCCTTCTTAACTATTTAAATATTCTAATTAGCTTAAAGCTTAAAGTGTGTAAGGATGTAGACACGTGGTTTGCACAATACTAATAGTGAGGTATGTATAAGCTTCCATCTTTTCACATCACTGTGGAGCAGTGGAATTGCATTCTCTGGAGTGAACAAAGGAAAAGTTGTGGAATGCAGTGTGTCGGTTTTCCCTCTCTATTTTTCATTGTTTTCCCTCTCTATTTTTCATTGTTTTCCCTCTCTATTTTTCATTGTTTTCCCTCTCTATTTTTCATTGTCTATGCTCATTATTCTCACACTTTTCATGCAGATTATGGGAGTTTCCTGTACCTGGAGGCGAGTCCTAAGACAGAGCGCGAGCGGGCCAGGCTGTTGAGCCCACCGGTGGGACCTGAGAAGGGGCCACTCTGTCTGCTTTTCCTCTACCAGATAACAGGCGAGGCTCAGGGTACACTGCGGGTTTCGATCCGAGACCATGACCACGATGAAACCCTGCTGTGGACACTGAAGGGAGAGCAGGGCCACAGGTGGAGAGAAGGACGCACCATCCTGCCTCAGTCGCCCAAAGAATATCAGGTGAGGACATGACATCTAACAGCTCCTTGCTTTCAGTATAGTATGGAAAACAATCTTTACTAACAGATTGTATTCGAGATCCTCTGTTGCCTTTTTGTTTTCAGGCACTGTGACATTATGAGTTTGTAAAATTTGAGGTGATGTAGATGATGAACCTGTGTTCAGTCGTTTTTACTCCAGACCTCATCTCTTTCTTTTTTTTGTCTCCCCCATTCATCTTTCCCTACTTCTCTGCCTAATACTCCCTTTCCTTTCTCTTTTTGTCTTGTCTCTCCCTCAATCCTCTCCCCCACTCCTTTACCTTGGTGCTTTATCAGGTTGTCATTGAGGGCTTCTTCGAGCATGGCAATCGAGGCCACATCTGGATCGACAACATCCACATGAGCACCAGCACAGAGCTGGAACAGTGCACTCGTAAGTCCAGATCACACGCATTCTCTCTCTCCCTACCTCTCTTTTCCTCTCTCCCTCTTTTTCTATCTGTGTCACTTGGTTTTGCCGCTCGCTCCTCCTAGACATACCATGCTTTTGTCACACTATCTTCTTTCAAGGCCCAACGTTTACTGTGAAAAAACAGATTGGGTAGTAGGAAGGCACTTTTAAAATTCTCAGTTCACGCCGACTGCTGGAAAGTAGGCCACACTTGCCCTGTGGGCTCTGATCCTAATCTATGTTTCATCAGATTTTTCCCTTCTCTTCTCTTATTTGTAAACAGAGCCTTCCAGAGCTGAGGCAGGGAATTACTAGACAGCCGACGTGTCGGCCACAAAACCCAGCAAATTTTTGTAGACGCGCACAACACACTCCTGTGTCCCAGAGGAGTGTTAGTGTTTGCAGCATTGTGCTGCTTGCTCACATTGCTGAGCAGTACGTGTGTGTAGCAGTAATGCCTATTAAAGAGAAAAACATGGGCTTCCCTTTGTAGACCTTTCAGTTACGTGCAAGATGTAAGTAAAGGCCAGCCTGCCAAAATGCTTTGTTTATTGAACCATGGTATTAGACCACCGTGCACACACACACACACGCGCGCACACACTCACACACATTCACATATTCACATACAAATTTCCATTCCTAATCCCAGCTTTGGGAGTACTCTTATCAATTAATGTTGTTCAGCATGCACACCCCAGACCCTCCACCCTTGCCAGGCTGGTCTCTCTGCACCAGTCTTTCAATTGTGTCTGCATTCCAACCATTCTAAACAGCCTTTCTGTGTTTTGAGCATGTGCAGAGCGCTCCTCAATCACTGCTGAGGATCAGAACACTCCACTCTTTGCCAAATTACACATAGCCCAATTACAGTACCCCCCCCCCCACACACACACACTTTCCCCCCGTTTCTTTTTCTCTCCCTATCTTTCTCACACAAACCCACAAAGCCCTTCACCAGCTTATCCTCCTTCACCACTGTGATGTGTTTGTGAGGACCTGAAGGACTTCCAGAAGGGAGGCATGCTTTATTCTCTAGTCAGCTAGCAGCTGTTTTAAGTATTCCTTCTGTCAAAAAAAGTGAGACAAGGTCTGCCAAAGATTAATGCATGTTTTAATCAAAGCCAGAAAATGTCATGTGTCAAAACAAAAAAAAACATCAACCACCATTATGCTAGTGCTAAAACAGCACGTTTCTCTAGTGGGTTCCATTTTACTCTAGTGAATCCCTCTCTACAAACTTCATTGCACTGTATATGATCTATAAGTTTCTATAAAACTGTGAATACACTGTGAATAGATGACAGATAAGAAGATTTTGGAGGATGTGAACTTATGAAACTTTTACTGTTACAACAGTGTTATATAAAGGTAACTTGTGCACGTTTGTATCATCTATATGTTGACGTCCAAGTGAAAGTGACTCTTTGTCATTGTGAACACACTCAAGCACCACAACGAAATGTGACTTCTGCATTTAACCCATCACACATGCACACGTGGAGCACCGGGGAGCAGTGTAGTGGGACGGTACCTTGCCCATGGGTACCTCAGTAGTGCCCTGGCCAGGACTCGAACCTGCGACCTTCTGGTTCCAAAGGCAGTGTCATAACCACTAGGCCATCACTGCCCACTGTTACACTTGTTGTACTGTAGGGATAACTTTTACACACTTGTTTTGCTCTGTGCTAATTTCTGTGCTTTTTGTGCTGTTGAGGACAACTTTTTCCACTTTTGTTTGGCACTGTGATGCTTCATGTGATTTACCACTATGATACTGTATATGAATTACAAACATTTCAAAAGTATATAGTATTTCATATGCCTAAAAAAAAGCAAAACTCACTTCATTATACTGCCCACCTGTATCAGATTTTTATTTCAACTTTGAGTTAAATCTTTACACTTACTGATTTTACTGTTTCTGTTTCTCTAATTTCAGAACCTTTCCCTGCCTTCCCACCAGAGATGACTGGTGAGTGTTCTTGCCATATTACTGTGCAAATGTTTGTCATATTCCTGTGCAGATGTCTGTGCTTCCTGCTTGTTGCCCAGCACAGCTTGCAGCAGTTGATTGGCTCTGTGGAGACCTTGTCTTGGTCCAGCTTTGCACCTTTAGGTGTGGTGGAGCCATTGCTTAGGAGCTCCACATGTACACACTTATATCAGGCCACATCAGGTCCATCATGTCTGGCCAAAAGTGTGGAAGACACGACTTTCAGTGTTGTTTTCAGCATCATCACATTCATCATCATCATCCCAAGCATGGGCAGAATCCTAGCATGCAACAGAACGTCCGTTTTAAATATTTGGTGATGTCTGATTGTGTGTTGTATTGGTGTTTGTGTTGATGTTGATGATTGCTGTAGATGGTTAGTGTGGTGATAAAATATGAGGAGTATACCCTATATGCAGATACAGTTTTGACACTTTCTCACTGCACATAGCATCTGTTTAGAGTTTGGGAACGCTTTGACTTTTTTTTTTATTAAACATTTATGAATGTCTGTTCACTCAAGTAAGAGAAAAATCTTAAGTATTGCTAACATAAAACTATGTACTGTGGGAATATTTTGCAACACTCAAATTGCCTTCCTTGTTATAGATCTTGTCTAAATATTAATTTTACCATTATCCTTTCCAGTCTCTTTTTAAAAGCACATACAGAATCTCTTTAAGTGCAACCACACAGTGCTCACATTACAACATGGGGATGAAGTATGTGGGGATTAATGTTTTTCCCAAAGTAACTTTGTCACAAATGTAGTCATGAATATTGACACAAATTATATTTTTTCTTAGTTTTCTTAGTTCTTTTTTCTGTGGTTTTATATACCAAGAACACCAATAATTAATTTTTACATGACCATCTTGCAACATCTCCCTTGAGTTAAACAGGGTTGATTCTGTGCCTTTTTTATACTGTGCCTTTAAGCCTTATATATTTAAATGTATATGTACAAAATATTCATATTTATATTTAACATCCATTCCTATTAGCTGTCCTGTTTTGTGTCTCTTTCAAAAAGTAGTCAAGACTAAAATACTCATTTTAACCTCATCATGAATGTGTAAGGCCAAACAGCTGTAGGCTGACTAGGAATATGTAAATTTCTTGTTTTTTTTGTGTGATCACGAGAACAGTGAATACGGGCTGGTTTTGCAATTTCATTTGCATGTATGTATTGTGTGGAGTGGAGAGTGAATGGTACATTTCAAATTACAAATCTTTATCTCTCTTTAAGTTATTGCAAAAAACTAGGTGTTGATAGCAGTGTATTGTGCCATCCGTCAAATCTTTGGCTTGTAGTGTATTCTAGCCCTGCGTTGTTCTGATTGTGACTGATCTGGCAGTTATCTGCATTAAGTGTATAGATTTACGGTGTGTAGTGTGAGAGAGGTATGGACAGTGGCTGGTGCAGTGGGTTCTGTGAGCACTGTTCTAATTCCCATTAACGTACAGAATGTCAGGCTCTAAATTGACTTTTTCCTTTAGTGTCATCTTTGTATTTTTCCACTGCCTCTCTCACTTTCTCTCTCTCTCTCACTCTCTCTCTCGCTTTCATTGGCCATCTATCCATCTGTGTCTTTCTCACTGTTTCTCTCCATCTCCCCTTCTCCCTTCCTCTCTCTCTGACCATATAAGGAATCACCTCCACTCAAAAGAATTGTGCAACTGACTTCTCATCGTAGCGGGATTCGTTTTAGTTTTGCTGGCTGCCCATACCCTCAGACAGCTTCAGGAGAGATGAGCCAGACACACAGACAAGCCAAATTATACGCTTGTTTTATTTCCGAGTTCAGAGACAGGAGATTAGATTAAAATGAAATGGTGGAGGGCCGTCAATGGCAGAGGTTTGCTAGATTCTGTGAATGTGTGTGTATGTGTGTGTGCGCGTGTTTGTGTGTGTGTAAGATGGGTGAGTTGTTTCCTTGCAATGCTGGATGGGGTTCGTGGAGAGTTTTGGCTTGAGGCAGATGAAGTTGGCACAGATCCATGCATGCAAGAAAACAGAAGTTTCAGCCCTGAAAAAGACTGCCTGCGCACACACATACACACTCACTCACACATGTACATGCATCCAGGTAAAACAGAACAAAACTTTAGTGTGTGCATGTGCACGATTACACAAACAAAGTCATACATGCAAGAGCAAAGTTTAAAAAAAAGCAACTTTAAACACACTCTCCAAAAAAAGCTGTCTCTGCGGTGGTACCCTCACGGGTTCATCTACAGTACTATTAGTTAGGAAATATACATGTACCATATTCTTACATTTTTCAAATTGTTTTGACTCCATATACACTATTTTAACTCCAGGTTCTTTATTTTATTTTTCTATTTAAGAAATATTAAAGTAATAAAAAAAGTATAGATATGCATCCTTTCACTGAGAAAGTTAGTGTAGTTGCTTTGAAACTTATTTAAAGTAATTAAGCAACAAAAACATCTAATTTACACCAATTAAGCCCTGATGTAGTCAAACAGCCAAGACATGTTTAGAGTCTAAATTTTACTTCTTCAGTTTAGTGTCAATAGTAAAAATATCTCCAAACCTTCTCTTGTCCCTCTAAATCTGCACTCAACACTTTAGACTTGTTGATGTGGTTTAAGATGCTGTTTGACTTGCTGTGAGCTAAAAAACTTAACAACCAACCAAAACTAGCAACCAACATGCAGTGTTTGGCTTAACAGTAAAGGTTACTTCATAGGTGTAGATCATAATGAGTCGTGCTGCATACTAAATCACTTTGACGAACCTGCTCAACCTTAATGTAAAGCTGGATGTGGGCTGGGAAAAGTTTTGGAGATGTATTTATGAAAATACCTCTAGTGTTTGTTAGCAACATTAACCTCGTAGCTCCAGTGCTAAACGAATAAAGCAAAAAAGGGTTCCAAACATGTCTTATCAGCTTTATATGGCATGAGTAGTAAATTGTCTAAAATCCAAAAAAGGGAAACGCCATGAGGAATTTGCCAACACATCAGCCTAAACTGATCATACATGTGAAGGTCTAGGGCGAGGCAACGTGCATGTGCATCTGCCTGTCTGTGTGCAGCAACTGTCTTTTTCGTTTTCTGTGCCGCAGCAAATCACAGCCAAGAAAATAATGATAATAATAAACAATAATTAAAGAAAAATTAGTCCTGCAAGAATGAAAGCTTGGCTTTTTAAGCTCTGCAGTCTGCATGCTTCTCTACCCCAAGCCAACTCTTCTGTGTCTCTCCACCAGGGGGAGCCCTACCTGGCAGGAGTGACCCCACTGTGGACACTACGGTGTCCCTGCAGCCCATGCCCACCTACTGGTATTACGTTATAGCCGGAGGGGGGGCGCTCTTGCTGCTGGCCTCCGTGGCGCTGGTCATGGCGCTGTGCTGCCATCGCTACCACCTGGCTGCCAAGAAGAGCCAGCATTCAGTGTCCTACCAGAGCACACACTATCCAGGCAGCAGCTCGGCCGGGCCTGGGGTGGAGCCCATGCTGACCATTAGACTAGAAAAGCATGAGCCGTGCTCGCAGTGCTGAGGAGAGAGAGAGAGATGGAGACTGTGGAGGGGTCACTAAGGCTCTCTTGCGCTCTCTTTCTCTCTCTGCCCATTCTTCTGCTGCTTCCTAACTAACGACAGGCACCTAGACCCAGCCGATGCTCATGCGGTGCCCTTCAGGAGGGATTTTTTATTCTTGAAGGATCTCTTTGGAGGATTGAGATGCTGCCGCCGCTGACGAGAGGAGACTTTTGAAAATGTTGAGTTGCTAATTGAATAGAGAGGAGAGAAAAGGAGCAGAGCCATGGATATGCTGCCCTGTCGAACTCCTTTTTGCGCTGTGTTTGCAGTTCCGGCTTTGCCATTTGCTAACCAGAAAGAAGAGACAAGCATCCAGCCTCAATCCTGAGTGACAGGAAGCCACCTCCATGTCTGTGTGTGTGTTTGTGTGAATGTATGTGTGTCTTGATGGGAACCTGACTTTGCAGGCTTCTAATCCCCTGCTTGTGACCAATCCTATTGCCCAGTGGAGAAGGGCCGCCATTGCTGCCAAAGCTAAAGGAGGAGATGCTGAGAAGAAGAAAAGAGACAGAACACAAGAGAAATGAACAGAGGAGAGCAGGAGGATACCGCTGTGTGTCACGTGGCAGCATTTTCATTTGGACTGCATAATGTACACACAAACACACACACACACATTTCGGACATAGCAAAGGCGAGCTCAGTTTGCAGAGAGGTGCTCCTTGTAAGCATAGAGCAAGAGAGAAAGTGGTCAAACAAAAGAGGGGTATGCATTCGGGCTATGGCAGGCAGCAGTGTAACAAATCCTTCAGTTTCTTGGAAGGAATCTGTGTATGCGTGACTGGCTGTGTGGTTGAGTTTGTGTGTGTGTGTGCGCACGCGTGTGTGTGTGTGGTTGTATGCGTGTGTGTAAGGATGAGGTTACAACCCTTAGGACTGATGGTGTTCCCTTCTTCCTTTTCTACTGAGCCTGTGTCCTTTCTAAAGGCTTTAACTAAGAAGGACGATCTGTAAATGTCTGTTCATGTGTAAATTGCTAATTTTATTTCTAGTCCGTGAAGCTTTATAGAAATTGTTTCGTATCCCTGACGAGGTTTGATTTTTTTTTTTTCTATATGCAAATGTCATGTGATTCTGCCTTAGCCAGACTACACCTCTGAGAAGTCCATGATCTTTCAGTCACATCATTTAGCCTTAAACATACGAGTGGCACAGGGATGTTCAAGGCCAGTTACTACAGAGCCTCACTTTTTTCAGTAATGAACAAACTAAATGTACTTTACTCTTGATATGCTACTTATTTACTGTATGATTTTTTATAACCAACTTAATTTGTCATGGTTGTTAAACTGAAAGGCTGAGTGAAATCAAATGCATTTGACTGATGCACTGAATACTGGCTTATTTTGAAAGCCAGAGCTAATGTTTCTTTTGCTTTAAGTGGTTTGACTGCCATTGGCTTTTTTGAGGGTGTTTTGTTTTTTTATTCATGGTTTTCTAAGGGAGAACTCAAGAAGTCAAGCAGAGCAGGGAATGCACAGCTTTGAAGCGGTGCTTTACATTTGACAGTGGTGGGGCTTCAGCTTTTTGGAAAGCACTGCAGAGTGTGAGCAATCCCACTGGCTCTATATGTGTCCAAACCGCACAGTACAGCAATCCAACTTTCTGTTCCCATCTCTCTAAATCCAGTCGTCTCTCCATATGGTTCTTTTCAAGTCTGTAGGTCAATACACAGAAATACTTTATGTTAAATTATATTTAAAAAACGCATTTATATTGCACACGTCATGATGTTTGTGCATGTGCGTTTTGTAATTCATGAAGGATCTGATAGCTTTATTCGCATATTTGGTTCATACTTCTCTCCTTGTGATGAAAGCATTACATTTATCTGTTTCAGTACTCCATTGAGAAGTCAGGGATGGCCCAAGGACTGTACTGATCTCAAATTTCTAGCGTTAGTCACAAGACTTTAATGATATAGAGCAAACACACAATGTGGCCAAGATACACAAGTCTAGAGGGAAAATAATGGATTCAGTCCACCCATGAACTCTTCATAAACATATTGTTTCTCTTTAGCTATAAAGAGGCACCATCCATCATTTAAAAACAGAAGAAGCAGCAGCAGCCTGTCAGGCAGCCGCTTCAGGTTTTGGCAGTATCCAAAGCATTCAGGGATTAAAGGAGAAAGCAAATCCCCACTATCTTGTTATGTCCTCCATCTGGCAATAGGTGAAAATAATCCTCCATCATGGAGACGCTGGCCATTTTCGCCCCATTAATCTGCTCTTCACAAAAGAATGTGTGGAGAGATGGAAGGGGAGATCAAAGCGAAAGGCCGCTCTAAAGATAGGCCCGCTCTGGTTCGGCCCAGACTCTGAAGGGGTTTGTTTAAGAACACAAAAGCACATGAAAGCCCCTCACAGGCAGCCAGAAAAGCACCTGACCTGGCAGACCCATGACGAAGCTGTGAGAGAGAGGAGTATTCTCTCGCTTCGTTTTCTCTATATTTTTCATTTTCTCCTTTCTCTTTCTCTTCTATAATCCCCTCATACAGGACATCCTTGTTAACTGAATTAAAGCCACAGTAATGAAGGCTGTGTGTCTTTCAGACGTACTGCAGGTTGTCATTAGGGCTATTGTTTAAGACATTTGGATGAGTTTAAAGTTGAGATTTCAATGACTTTTTTTAGAGCAGCACTAACACTGGCCAAAAGCCTTCATCAGGTTGGTCTACTGTGATGGGTGCTCTATATCACTCTCTTTCCTCAGTGCATTCCTTAGTTTCTCAGTTTCCATCTCTAGAACAATGCAAAAGATGCTGGAATCCCATAGAACTAACACAGATATGTACCTTACTGTATATGTTATTTATGATAATGCCACTGTCAAAGTTGTTTTGCCAGATAAGAAATTGTTATCTATTCTCCACTTTCTTTTCTTGTTTCTTCTCATTTGAGACTCCACCAGCCTGTTGGCCTATGTGAATCATCTAATAAAACCAACACAGGGTCTATAACATAGATTACCCACTCTTAATTAATTTAAATGTATCAATTTTCCTGCAGATTTAACTTTTTTTTTTTTAAGTTTTATATTATTTTCCTCTCAAGGAAGCCATTTGATTTTTGTTTTCATTTTCCTTGAAACTGAGATGTTTGCAAAAATAAAACACAATCTGACAGCCAGGATGTGCTTTTAAGTCAGCCACAGCTGCCTCCTGTGAGATTTCTTTGAAGCTCTCAATATATCTGATTACATAGTGGGTCTAATTACATTTTATTAAGGCTGTCGTAAGCATTCTTTCTTTCCTGTTGCTGTCCCTCAAATAATATTAATGAGCAAAAGCACTTAGAAAGGCCTTTCAGCCCACATTGGGGTCTCACAGTGCCAAGAGTCTGTGCCTGGCATTGCCAGCACAACAAAAAAAAAACAGCTTATGCTCTCAAAAAGAGTTCGGGCATGGGGGCAGAGGTTGGAGTGTTGCTTTAGAAAGCATACGTTGTTTTCAGAACATGTTCGGTGTCTTTTTAATATCATAGATCTATGATATGTGATTGCTGTTTGTGAAATGTTTAGATATCACTTTACCGAACGCTACTTTTGTTCATGGTTTGCCCAACACGAGCTGGCAAAATGTGTCACTTTATTTTCCATGGTTTGGCAAAGACTCAGAAACAATTTGTGACTGTGTGCACCCTGCGTCCTCTCTTCGTGTATATTGGGCCTTGACTGTGATTGTCTGTTTATGTGCCATTTCTCATACTGCACTCCAGCCTGTTTCAAAAGAATTGAGGAGTATTTTAGCTTGTTGAATTTCATGGTCTTGGACAATGTGCGGAATGTAATAATAAAGTAATATTTTTCTATAAATTGCATTATGGAGTGTTTGACCACAGCTTCTGTTTGGTGTATTTGTTGTTAGATTGTGGATGACCTTGCATACACCTTTATTTTTTTATGCTGATGCTGCTTACTTCCCTCCCTCTGCATTTTGCTATTTACCACAAATGGGTCAGGGCTTCAGTAAGCAGCATGTAAGCAGTGCATTACTGGGGCAGCTTATTCTGTGCTGCCTCATATTTTTATGCCATCAGTGCTTGTTTCATAGCAAGCGGCACTGAATCATTTGACAAAAACACATGAGGTTGTTTATTTTATTTGTTTTTGTGGTCTTTTCAGTTGAACTCCACTAAATGTTTTATTGCTTGTGTTTTTCATGTAGAGAGAAGACCTGTTGATTTTGGGAACATCCCTCTGTTCCATGACAGAGATCGTCTAGATCAAGGTAAACAAAATTACTATGATTCACCTTTTAACTTTTTATTGCTTTTATATATATATATGATATAAGATCATGATATGGCAAATTAATTATTATCTTCATTGCAAATGCTATGTTGGAATGTTTTTGAATACATGCTTTGCCATTTTCTTCTTATTTTACCATAAAGAAATTTTTAAGTAAAAATTCAATTTATGCAATTTTCCATTTTCTTAAGATGTAGCTGATTAGCCTTGACATGTTTGTGGTTTATATTTTTGCTCTTTTTGTTCAGTACTGGAGCTTTGAAGCTAACAATGCTAGAAAATTCGGTAGAAAAGATTCAGATAATAATGGCTTAAAGTATTTGTAGCAATGTCCGCCTTATAGTTCCAGTGCAAAACTTAAAAAGCCAATTTTGCAAACATTATACATTAAACATATTTTTTGATTAGCAACATCTGAGGATTTTTTATGAAACCATTATGTAAGAGCAAAACTAGGAATATTTTATTTGTAATAATTATTTAGTTTAAAATAAAAAGAAAGTTACAATAATTTCATAACAATATGTAAGAATTGTGTTTGTTAAATGCATAGGTTAGTAATGTATAAGTTCTAAAGAAGTTCTTGTATTTGAGCTTCCGGCGGATAATACGTCACCTGTAATGGTGAGGATGTAGCTTTGTTTTTGTTTGTTGAAATCAGAGATGCTGGAAGCAACACAGTTTTTTGATCGAGTCATTACGAGTCATTTGTACAATTTTGTGTTTTAAAGTAAACATTTGAAAGGAAGATGGTCTGGTTCTGTTCGCGTTTCAAAGACTGGTTGTTAGACTGACTTCAAAAGGTGGTACAGGAGGCCGCCACACATTACTTTGACAGTCTCTTCTGTGGTCTACCATTACAACATGCATGCAGAATTCCCCATTCTGTTCAGTATGTACTGGATATTTGGTTTGGCTATAAGTAAAGGTGCTGAAACACGTTCTCCATCTGTTCTGCAGGTTTTCCATTCTCTGCGTGGAGCACACCTGGGCCCTCGCGGGGTCCTCCAGTGACACGGGTCTCTGAGAAAGACAATGCCTGGCTGTTAACGCTGGACCCTATCCTTGTCACGATCATCGTCATGAGTTCTCTGGGCGTCCTTTTGGGGGCTGTGTGTGCCGGCCTGCTGCTCTACTGCACATGCTCCTACAATGGCCTGTCCTCACGCAGCTCCACCACGCTGGAGAATTACAACTTTGAGCTGTATGACGGCATCAAGCACAAGGTGAAAATCAACCAGCAGCGCTGCTGCTCTGAGGCCTGAGATGGGTGGGGCCTCAGGGGCCTGCTGAGACTCTTTCCCCCTTCTCCACTGGCTCTTTCTCTGTTCAGTTCTCATATGGGAGCCCACTTCAATCAAAGACGGTGAATGAACCTCAGTTTCTTGTCGTGGCCCACATGCGGCTGTCTCCAAGCAAGTATCTGCTTAGCTTGAGGTGCTCCTAGTGGACTGCTCAGTGGGTGGGAAAAAGATATCAACACATATCAATCAAATGCCTATCCCAAAAACAGTAAATAAATAAAAGAAGTGTATATGAATATAGATTTGTAAAGATAAGAGGATCTAAAAGTGGGAGTTTAGAAGTGATCAGCACTAGGACCTTGTAGACAGATCATGGCTTGTGAAATCTTGGCCTCCATTTCGTGAAAGACGTGGCCTAGAAGATTGTGGACATGTTTAGTTTTAGAACTGTGTCTTTATACACATCTGCTTGAGTTATTGTAGCCATCCTCAGCCATTAACAGTCATCTTTTTGAGCTGTCAGATCTTCTCATGCCAGTCTTATGCTTAAGTTCGGTCAGTTTATAACGCTGTTTTTGTTGTGATCCATTAGCAGTTGTTATCAGAAGCGGGTAGATGAAGAAAAACGCAGTGTGTTACTTACTTTTAGCCAAAATTCTTTGGCTTAGTAAGTTAGGTTTAAGTATTAGGATTGTCTATGGTGTTTCTTTTGCTTCTGACTGTTTAATCTATATACATGGTGGAACACTGTGTGAGTCATTTAAAATTTCTTTTTAATTGCAACCTATGGATTGCGAAGAAATTGGAGCCACTGAATTCAAGAGTGTTGGAGACAGAGGAGAAATAGGAGGCTCTTCTGTCTGCAGGTTGAGCATCTTGACTTCATTCTGGCTCCTTTACCCCATACCTTAAAGGATTCAGCGTCTCTGATGATGAAGCTGGGGAATCCAAGATCCTCGTATATGGACCCACATTTGAGCCTTAAGCAAACTGTCTTTGGAGGAGAGCCATTGCGAAACACCAGATCTTCGGTTTAAAACCTCTGGGGCCTTTGTGGAATCGGGCCTAATGTTGTCTTTCATTTCATGCTTTTTGTTTACTACATGTTATATTGTGGGTTGTTGAAAAGTAAAAGTTGGCAAGGCCAGGTTTGCCATAAACCTACAGAATGGGTGGAAATTTCACAGCGTGTTTGTCTCAAAGTGAAGCGAGGGAGTGAATGCGACAAAAATGAGCTTAAATCTCTTCATAGACTGCCCCATTGCAGCACCCCACAGAGGCAACTGTGGGACGGGGATATACTATTTAAGAGGCCCAGAAAACAGCAACAGATAAGCACTACTCAGCTGTGGGGCCAGAGAATGAAAGAGAGAGAGAAAGAGAGAGTGAGATGGTGTGTCCAGCTCTGTTGTCACTGGACTCTGCTGACTCTTTTCCAAGTGCCTTGGAGCTCTGACCTGTTTTAGCTTCGCTGCAGAGCTGTGAAAGTATTACCTCTTCTGTCTGGGACAGGGGGCCAACACCAAAAGACATGGACATCCCGGCACTGGTCAGATCATTCAAAATTTTGCTGTTTGTAGACTTTGTACAGACAAATGTTCTTTTTATTGTTATTATTATTATTATTATTACTATTATTATTTAATAAAGTATGAATAAATAACATTCTAATTGTCTTTTTTTCTTGAATTGGTGTGTGAGTTGCGGCTGTTCCTAAAATGTTTACTGTCACTGCACACTACCGTATCTTTTCCTCATTCCCATATTACTCAGCACCCCAGACTCTTTCCCTTAGGATCTAGACGTCCTCTGATTAAAGCTTTGAACTGCCCTGTGGCCTGACCCTCATAGCTTTTCCACACACCAACATCACACACAGCCCCTCTCACAACCCGCTATGCTACCCTCCTTCACCTTTTCCTTCCTCTCATCCTCTTCCTCCCTGCCACATAGAAAGAGCAGAAAGTAAAATATGCCTTAGTGCTCTCTGATCTTAGAGGGAAAAAACGAAAACATTGGTATAAGGGCTTTACCTTTTATCTAGTAAGCTTTCATCATGTTCTCTAAAATCAGTATCAAACCGCAGCCTCCAGAGGCCGTGCTCGAGGCAGAGTGAGCAGGGACATGAGCGCTGGCCCACAGAGACACATACTGTCAGTAAAAGGAAGAGCAGCCATGCAAAGCAGTTCACACACTCACAGTCTGATAACAGACAGGTAAAGGACATCCACAGAGGAAAGAAAAGATATGCAGAGTGCTTCAGAAATAGTGCCCCTTCATTTTCTTTTTGTCTCCCGTCCTAATGAAGGTCAGATGTGTTATCCTGGCAGGTCCACATGAATAATGAACTACTGGCAAGGAACATGTTCTAAATAGATTTATTCTGAGGTAAATTCATACAAAACGTGCTACTTGCTCTGTCTGCTCTTTGCCGTTGAGTAGCTTTCTCTCCAGGTTAGCTTTTTTCTCTCAGAGCCTCTCTTGTGATAAAACCCAGATCCCAGCAGATACGGGAATGTTTTTGGCTGTTTGTTTCTGTCCTGTCTAATGATCCGTCTGCATAATTACTTTGTTCTGGATTCTGACAGCTTGCAACCCAATAATGCAATAATGCACCAGTCAGGTGACTCTCAGGAATGCAAGATGGTGCGAATTCCTGCCATTGCTCTTCATTAGCACCATGTCAAGATAATGGAAGACGATCCGTAGCATAAGAGCCAGACAGTGAAAAGGCAGGAAAGTGTGATGAGGACCAACCATTGTGTTCCATGGCAGTAATGTGATTAAGTAGTGTCAAGATGTCAAGTGTCAACATCCTTATTTTAAATATTATTTGTTTTCTCCATACTTTGTTAATTTGTAGCACATGATCAATAATTAAAGCAAAACTGTCATATTTTTAAAAAATGTATTTTGCATAATAAGCTTACATTTATTCATTTGGCTGATGCTTTTATCCAAAGCCACTTCCAAGGCGTGGAGCAGAGTAGTGGGACGGTACCTTGCTCAAGGGTACCTCAGTAGTGCCTGAGCTGGGACTTGAACCTGCAGGTCCCCAGCACAGTGCCCTAACAACTAGGCCACCACTGTCCATACATAGTTACATCATGAATTAATGAAAACTGACAGGTTTTGCATCTGAATTTTCTTTCTTTAAATGTATTTGTTGCAAACCATGACAAAAATATGGTGAAACTAAAGATGACTACATGTTCCACAATACTATACAAAAGCAACTTTTCTGCAACCACAAATGTGTTATAAATTAAATGTTTCGAATTTTATCTTTTAACTAGGTTTTCATATTTCTTTCATATTTGTTTTGCCTCAAATCAGTTTATAATAAGCTTCCTTTTTTCCATTTATAATATTTTTTTGAGTGTATGGAGCTGTGATATGACTACATTTATTTTGGTGACACAGTCAACAGCTCTTGCATTCACAATCAAGGTTATTTTTTGACCTGTCATCAGTTACTTTTTTCCCTGTGCTGAAACAGCCTACCATTTCACCAGATGTTCAGTCCATATTTGAGTTTTCTTTCTGTTCCAGTATCAGGCAGTTGTTCAAGATTTCTAATGCTTAGTAAAGATAAAGCAAAATTAAATATGTCTATCTGTTGCTCTTCCTCTCCATGAAAGCACTTGCTTTTTATGAAATTCAATTTTCAGGAAAATGATTTGAAAAGAGCTTCAATAAAACTCAAATCATTGAATCATTTATGAATCAAATATGAAGACGTGTAGACAGAAAAAGTAGTATGACCAGCAATTAAGCTGTCACCTGCAAGGGAGTAGTAAGCCCTGATTAAGGGGTGTTTTATATACAGATAAATGGTTCATAAGGGACCTTAAAAAGTGGGAGGAGTTTAGTATAGTGACTGAGAACTGTTGGGACTCATTTTGGATGGAGCTCAAACAGTGTCCCAGTGGCAGATGGCGGAGAGAAGGACTGATCAGCCACTGAGGAGGGACCAGAGTTGTTTGTGCGTGTGTGTGCACTTGTTTGATGATGGGTTAAGCAGTTGGAGAGACTTTCCTCCATGTTCTTACTCCAGAAAGTGCCTGTCATCAGTTTGCTGAGGGATTGTTCCTGTGCAAACTGCCACCTTCCAACACAAGCTGTGGGATCCAGGGCAAACGATGCTGCAGCTTATTAGATTGCTTCAGTTTTGCTTGAAAGCTAGATTGAGGGTGGCATTGGCTATGTGGGTCAACTTGAAACAGCACTGCTGTTTCTCTCTAAAGCTGAAAACGCACACCAACAGTCACTTGCACGCACTTCAAAGCAAATGGATTATTCTCATATTAAAAACTTGTCTCAATAACACTGAAATTTGGGTGGATAAAAGCCAAATTTCCATTGAGGACCCATTTTATCACCACTTTCATAAAACCTGTTTTAAACATCCTTTCAAAGCAGCGTCTGGTTCTCATTGTCTATACACACTGCTTTCATTTGGGTTGGACGTGATGATAAAAGGTAGTTTGACATATTTCAGAGAACTAAAATCTGATGCACCTGTTTTTTGGTTCTCCTCCTTTATCTCATTCCAGTGCCCATAGGTTCCAGAATGTTCCACAGGGATTAAAGTCTGAGCCACATAATGCACATTCAAACATATAAGAAGGCACACAATAGCAGACCTCTGAGGTTGTGCCATCATTTTGTAGTTTGAACCTGGAATCCACGTAAGTCTTAACTGTATTTATTTATGAAAAAAATATATTATTGGTGAATCTCCAAAATGGTAATTTAACAGAAAAAGGCACTTTTTACTTGTAAAGTTAATGCATTTTTTCAGCATTTTTATTGGTTCATCATGAAGGTTTCACACAACATAAAGAGCTGCTGTTCACAATGACAAATAGTCATTTCACTTGTGTTTAAATTATTGAGACAAATGATTTTTATTATGTATAAAAAAGATGGTGTTCTGCTTTTTTATCACACTAAATGTGATTAAACCTTTAGGTCCAAACAAACTGGCAAGCAGTTAGCTTATCATTTCTGTATGTAACATACTTTACAATCTACTCCAAATTAGACAAATTTGTCCATGACGTCAAGAGTGTTTTTTCTTGGTTATCTGTTATTATAAAAAATAATATGTATAATAATATGTATCCCAGAAAAGTTGGGACATTAAAAAAAAACTGATTTGTTAATACTCTTAAAAAATCCTTTCATAAATGCATAAAATTAATTCATTCTGATTTCTGTAACACACTCAAAACAGGATGGGTAGAAGGCCTGTTTACTACTGTGGCACATCACTGTCAAGAATGTGCAGGAACATTTGGCTGGCCCAGGAAAAGTGATGCACTGGCTCATTGTTGTTGTACAAGCATTATCTACATGGAAGGGTCTACAGAAAGACCTTTAGATACTTTAAGTGCTGTTCTGATAAAACTAAATCTAACTCACATAAGGTCTGTTTAGAAAAGAAGGACAAAAAGGTATTTCAGTGATAAGAACATATTACCAGCAGTTATTCATGGGGCTGACTCTACTGTGGTTTGGGGTTGTGTTGCAGACAGTGGAACTGATATGAAGACAGAGAAAAAAGGGTTTGGTTAAATTTGAGCAAATCCTGGAAGCTACAGTTCCAAACTCAGTGAAGAAACTAGAGATGCAGAACATTACAAGATCCAGGACATGGTGCTGACTCATTGGCAAAACATAAGACACTTAAGCTCACCCAACAGAGCACCACTCCTCTCTAATTCATGTGTTGAACAAGTATTGCTCTGCTGAGAATCATGAAAGAGTTCTGGTTATAGAAGACTTGTCTTACATCGAAAGCATGTATTGTTAATGAAATCATTGCTGATCAGGAATTTAATATACTGTGTTTAACAGAAACTTGGATCAAACAAAATGAGTATGTAGCATTAAATGAGGCATGCCATCCTGGATAAGATCACACACACCCTAAAGACCATACAAAAATTAGAACATCAGTGGCATCAACCTAAACTGGTAGTATTCCAAATAGCATGAAAGAGAGTCTTCTAAGCTATAAAAAATCTCTTAGTAGTGCTAGATCAGTCTATCTCTGCTCCCTTACAGGAGATACATAAATAACATAGATTTATCTCCATAGTGAAATTAACAAGGAACATGCATACTATCAAGGTAACAGCAATGAATTTATAAACTCTTTTGATGGTAACATTTGAAATATTAGACAGAAAATTCAGTCTATACATTTAAAGCCAGGCAATTAAATTAAATTTAAAATAATAACTCTGCAGATAACAATTAAATAATTTTAGATCAACAATTAGTTTGTTTAACCACTCTTCAAGAGACTGAACTAATTTTAAAGCTCAAACCTGTGACCTTCAGGTCCCAAAGGCAGTGTCCTAACCACTAGGCCACCACTTAAGGGAGAACCATAAATCAAGAAGACGTAAACAAAGATATTCAGAGTGGCTTAGTGTGAAACGCTTCATTCAAAAGTAAGAGTCAGAATTGCTCATGGTGATGTTGATAGGAACCAGATGTCTGAAGAGTTCCTTGCCTTTAAACACTACCTCACTAAAGACATTTCATGAAATGACTTTGAATATGCTGCCGTATGTCTTTGTTTTATTGTTTTGTTGTTTTATTATACTTAACCTTTAAAATAATTTTACAGATTTCCTCTTTAAAATCATCTACCTATATTTTAGATCCACTGCCTACACCTCTTTTGTCAAACAAATACTCCCAAAGACAATTGAACCTATTATTTTAAAAAAATATTTCTTCCTTTAGCATTGGCTATGTATCTAAATCCTTTAAACTAGCAGTTATCAACTCCCTGTTCAAAAAATCTGACCTCAGCTCCTGTCAGCTGTCAAACTAAAAATCAACCCTCTCTTTTATCACAAATGTCTTCAAAATGGCTATAGCACAGCTGTTATGTTCATATCTACATACGAGCATCATTCATGAAATGACTATGACTAATTGCTATCAGCTTATAGCTGTATTTGTGACTTTTCTACAGGGTGGAATTTGTTGTTCATTAATGTTCTGTTTTAGGCCCACTGCTCTCTCTCTCTATATATATACAGTATATATATATGATGACTCAATGATATATGTTTTAGCAATTCTGACAAGACAGGAGTACTCATAGTAGAACCACTTGCAGCTAGAAATAAGCTTTCTGATTACACAGTAACTCTGGA
This sequence comes from Arnoldichthys spilopterus, assembly GCA_037974385.1. Taxonomy (NCBI): domain Eukaryota; kingdom Metazoa; phylum Chordata; class Actinopteri; order Characiformes; family Lepidarchidae; genus Arnoldichthys; species Arnoldichthys spilopterus. The sequence goes on along the minus strand of JBBPDA010000003.1, from coordinate 16,549,900 downwards.
TAGTCTTTCTGTTTCTTTGTGTAGCAATGTGAGACCTTGGTGTGATTATTGACCCCAGTCTTTCATTTGAAATTCATTTAGATTATATGACTAGGATAGTTTTTTTTCATCTCAGAAATATAATGTCATTACAAAATGCAGAAAAACCTGTTCATGCTTTTGTTACCTCAAGGTTAGACTATGGTAATGCCTTACTGCTTGGATTCTCATACATAAATGAGCTCCAGTTAGTTTTGAAGGCAGCAGTAAGAGTAGTAGTAGTAAAACAAAAGGTACAATCACATCACCCAGATTTAATCGAATCTGCATTGGCTCCCTGTCAATTTTTGTAAAGATAATAAAATATTATTATTGACCTATAAACTGAATGGTCTTGTACCCACAATATCTGAGTGAACATCTCTATAAATGATAGAAAAGATTCTTCTTTTTTTTCGTTTGTTTAATATTGGTATTGGTGTTGACCAAAGGAAGATGGGTTCCCCTCTTGGTATTGGTGTTGACCAGAGGAGGATGGGTTCCCCTCTTGAGTCATGGTTCCTCCAAAAGTTTCTTCCTTCCCCTTAGGAAGTTTTCCTTGCTTCTGTTGCCCTTGGCCTGCCCATTAGGGGCTCGGACCTGCATTTTGTAAAACTGCTATGTGACGTCAGTTGTAAAAAGCACTTTGAAAAATAATTTTGACTTGATATCAGCACTCAAGCACCGCAACAAAATGTGACCTCTGTGTTCAACCCATCACACGTGGAGCAGCGGGCAGCTACCAACTGCGCCCAGGGAGCAGTGTAGTGGGACAGTACCTTGCTCAAGGGTACCTCAGTAGTGCTCGGGCTGGGATTCGAACCTGCGACCTTCAGGTCCCAATGGCAGTGTCCTAACCACTAGGCCACCACTTAAGGGGGAAACATAAATCAAGAAGACGTAAACAAAGATATTCAGAGTGGCTTAGTGTGAAACGTTTCATTCAAAAGCAAGAGTCAGAATTGCTCATGGTGATGTTGATAGGAACCAGATGTTTGAAGAGTTCCTTGCCTTTAAACACTACTTTATTTTACCATTATCCACCATTGCATGAAGTGTAGATTCACTGGGGAAATTATTATTTTTTACAATGTAGACAACACAGCACCTGGTTACCATCATCACTATTGTAAAAAAAAGTTTGTTTTAAGTAACCCTTTTTTAGAATTAAGCATTTCAAATCAAACCACTCAAATGGACTTTGACTTCTGTATTTAATTATTAGGATCAAAATCAGAAAACTTTATTGATCTGGAAGGAAATTGTTTATAGTGGCTTTCTTAAAACAAATTGTGAAATTTTCCTTTAATAAACTGTATTTTATGGTAGAATGGTTGTTTACTGTAATTATTACTGATTTATTGAACATTATATTGTATTTCATCACTGTTTTATTAACCTATAATCCACTATTTGTGTAGGGCCCGAACCTCTGAGCTGTTGTAAAATCATAGTAGCACGCTGTCTCTCTTCACAATGACTAGTGCTTTAAAGCCTGAAAAGAACAGCAAGAACAGCAAAACTAGAGGACTTTTGTCATTAAAAATAATCATTTCAAATTACTGTTTGGGTTTCCCCTCTTATTGAGAACTTGTGCCTCCCTGACTAAGCCACAGCATCTGCGAAGCTGTAAGCCAGTGCCAATGTCACTCCACGCAACCTGCAGATGATTTGTAGTTAATTTCTCTTTGTACTGCAATTAAACAAATGTACCACCTTAAGAAGCCCTTCTATGTGCCTTTTATTCTGGATATTCTTTCACATGTATTTGTAGGTGAGGGTACTGGTGGAGGAGTCCTCTGATATAGGAGTTTGCAAACTGAACTTGCTCTTTTAATTCAGTCTGCACACAGCCCACATCTTTGTCTTTCCCAAAGCCTCTGACTGTGATCTCCAGACAAAATCAAATTACACTTTTCCCTCCCCTTCCACTGCCATTCTTTTGAAAGTAATTGTTCTGGATGTTTTTATGCCTTTGGTTTTTCATTGTTGGTCGAAGCATTTTGTTTATTTTGCAGAGAACTCTGCTCTGTCAAACATACTTTTCAAGAAGATCCTTAAAAAGGAGAGAACGTCACTGTAACATTCGAGCTGTAAAAAAAAATTATTATAACATAATAAATCATCTTTTCTACTGATTACTTATTCACAAGATAATCAAATTCAGATCCAAAAAAGTGATGATCATGATTATGAGTGAGGAAGAGAAAGACAGAGGGAGAGAAAGAAGGAGAGGGAGAGCTTGTGTGAGAAATGAATTTTTAGGAGTGAAGCTTAATTGCAATATAAATAATGCATCATTTTATTCTGTTAATGTTACTGCGGGATAGTTGAATTAGACATCATATTCATTGCTCATATTTTCCTTCCTTCCTTAGAGAGAGAGAGAGAGAGAGAGAGAGAGAAGAGCAGTGAAACAGCACACATTATGATGGCCCTGAACTGCAGTCTCAGAATTTTATATCTGACATTTTGACAGCCAATCTGGAAAATTATTATTTTCTTTCCCATCTCTCTCTCTCTTTCCCTCTCTCTCTCTCTCTCTCTCTCTCTCTCTCTCTCTTTTCTATGCTCTTTTAGTGCTGTGTTCACTTTAGAAAACTCTGGTAAAATGGTGTGAGGTAATGAATGTCACACCTAACAGAACTGTCCTAAAGTAGCTACCTAATAATAAAATTCATGTAGACCCCACCCCCCCTTAGTTGCATTCAATTTTATATGCATTATATATATACAGTGGGTTGCAAAAGTATTCGGCCCCCTTGAACTTTCCCACATTTTGTCACATTACAGCCACAAACATGAATCAATTTTATTG
>JBBPDA010000003.1:16513218-16532174 GCA_037974385.1 Arnoldichthys spilopterus | reverse complement strand
AAGTGTCTTTTATACAGGTGACTAGTTAAGACAGGTGTCTTTAATGAGGGTGACTAATTGAGTAGGAGTGTCTAACCTCTCTGTGGGAGCCAGAACTCTAAATGTTTGGTAGGGGCTCAAATACTTATTTCACTCAATGAAATGCAAATCAGTTTCTATCTTTTATTTAGGTTATTTTTTCAATTTTGATGTGCTATCTGTCACTGTTAAAATAAACCTCCATTAAAATGATACTGTTCTGGGACTTTTCATTTCTTTGTTATTGGACAAACTTACAAAAGTTAAACTTACAAAATCAGCGATGGGTCAAATAATTATTTCCTCCACTGTAGCTATATCTGATAAAATGAAAGAAAGAGATAAAAAAGTAAACTACAATCAACTATACAGACCTAGCACTAGTCAGATCATCATAACCAATTTCTGGAAAAGTTGGGACATTATATTAAAAGCAGTTTAAAAAAAGAATATGTGATTCTTCTCTTGAACAAAAGTTCAGAAAATGTGTTCTAATGTTTTAACTATTATAATATATTATAATTTCATAAAAAATTATAATATCATAATAACTATTTTGTAAATTTGAACAAATTTTGAATTTGATGCCTGCAACACACAAAAAGTTGGGACAGGTGCATGTTTATTACTGTGTTATATGAACTTCTCTTTTAATGACACTTTTTGGTTGTTTGGGAATTGATGACACTAATTGTGTCATAGGACAAAATTCTTTGCAGTTATGCATTAAGAAATGTTCTTTTTAAATTGATTGATAGTTCTCTCACAAAGTTTGCCACAAAGCTGACTGAGCTATGATCCATTTTTGCATGTAAAGATTGAGACTTTGGTGGATTCCCCTTTTATACCCAATCATAATACCCTCACCTATTACAGTTCACCTGCTTATTGTCAAATGTTTTAAAATGGCATACATTTACATTTTTATAAACTTTTCACTTTTATTTTGTCTCGGCCCAAAGTCAGCCAAATTATAATGCTATATTCATTTTTATTGCATTTTACTAAATTTTCTAAATTGTTCTGAAATGAGTTTGTACACAGAAAGCACAGGAGTAAGAGGTAATTTTCATTGTATATTTAATGGAACAGAATTTCAACTTTTCACAAGTTCACAAGATAACTAAACAAGTTTGCTATGTTCCAGGTAAATAGTATGATATAATAATAAGTATAATAAGTTATAATATTTTTATTTCCCAGATTGTAACTGCTTCACCATTTTACATAGAACTGAACATTTTGAGAAGAAGCTAATTTTAGTTTTAAAGATTTTTATGCAGTTTAATATAGTACAGCACAGTAAATAGTGTCATCAGTACGCCAAGTTGCTAGGCTAGCAGTGTTCACCTAAAGGTTTCCTACTGTGAAATGCCTAGTGTGAAAGTGACTATTTGTCATTGTGAACACACTCAAGCACCACAACGAAATGTGATCTCTGCATTTAACCCATCACATGTGCACACGTGGAGCAGCAGGCAGCTACCTACAGTGCCCGGGGAGCAGTGTAATTGGACGGTAACTTGCTCAAGGGTACCTCAGTAGTGCCCAGGCCGGGACTCAAACCTGCGACCTTCAGGTCCCAATGGCAGCGTCCTAACCACTAGGCCACCAATGCACCAAACAACAGTGACATTTGGAGTTATATTTTGATATTCTACATTTTTATACATTTCTAATGCAAGTGTTAAAAGCATGGTTTCTAGCCTCCTAGGGGGAACAACTCCATCCCACACACCTAATTTAAAAAGTGCCACTCCTTGAGCAGAAACATGTGCAAAAACATTTATTTTAAAAATGTGTGCACTTGTGAAATGTAAACTTTATAGTTTATATGTTTAGTTGTAGTGTATAATATTTGTATGAAATGAAAGAGGAGGTAAGGTAGGACATGCAGGATGGGAGGTGGTAGCATGTTAATGTGGGAGATTGTATTGCTAACAAGGCTAAAAAGACTAGCCTCTGAAGTTCGTTAAGAAACACTGGTCTCATATGATTAATTTAAAGCATGACAGGCCCCACATACCAGAATAAAACAGCCATATATTTAAGGTCTTAAGGTCTAAAGGTGGGAGTAATAAAAAAACAACTAACCCTGCCAACATGGCAAAATGGTCGCATAATGCAATTCGATTCCCTAACCCTATTCTCTGTGCCTGGCATGAGCATTGCCTATTTCTCTCCTAACATTGCTTATACCGGTTCCAGCATTCAGTAAAGGTGAGCAACAGGTGCTTTTGTGTGCTGTTTAAAGGCTCACCTGGATGAGGAATGGTAGCAGCACTGTTCCACGACCACCCACTTGCAATGCTCAACTGTTGTGAAAGCTTGCAGATAATGCCAGCTGTATGAGTGTCAAGCTAAGAGAAAAATTATTCCAGACCAATTGAGATTGAATAAAGCCCCGTCCTCTTTTGTGTCTCTCGGCCAATCGAAAATACCAATCATCTCTCCAAACGGCTTAGCTCATTCTCCTCAGTGGAGCCGTCTCCAGAAGGATTAGATTGATTTTCACCTCATATTTTTCTGTCCTTCCCTTTTGCCTTAAATTGCATTTTGCCGGTTCAGATGGATTTCAAAGAGGGCAAATGAGCGCACGAGAATGAGAGGCGTGCGAGATTCTGCGCGTTCCCACTGGGCATGGCAATAAGAACGAGCACGCACAACAAAGAGAGTGCGAAATGAGCTGCATGATGGACAGCGCTGGCACGCACTGCAGGACAAAAGCCCTCATAATGACCGGCTGACAGGCAAGTACCCATTACCACACACACACACACACACACACACACACACACACACACACACACACACACACACACTCACACAAAGCAAAAAGATGAACACACAAATCTGTAACTGTCCTGTCATAGAAACTGGCTCATTGTGAGTCAGAGATGATAACATCTCCTCTTGTTGCCCTTCTTCCATTATATTCACACACAAAAACATACGCGCACACATACACACTGATACGCACACCATGTCTACTTTTATTTGGACTATTTTTGCACTTTTCTGTTTTTCCACTTTTGTTTTCTGCTTTTATCTTATCATCCCTCTTAGAAAAGAGCAGTAAGATATAGAAATATTATTTGAAGGCTATATTGAAATCCATCTGTTTAAGTTTACATTGAATTTCATGGGGTGAAAAGCTTGCTGTCCAGAGAAAACCACTTACCTCCATTTTTTTCTTAGATTTTTCTTTTAGATTTGACAGCAGATGGCCTTTATATAGTGTGAAACTTTCATTATGACCAGGTGAATAGATGCTCCACAATCTCTTGTTCTAAATGGTTCTTCCATTACTTTTCATAAGACATAAGGAATATTTTGGCCTTCTGCTGTAATGTTACCATTTTGGATAAACTTGCATTTTCTTGGACATATGTGCTTCTGACAAAGAATGGATTACTGGGCCAGTCAGGCCAGTGCATAGGGGCCACTTAGTGCCACAGACTTCAGAAGGCCTTGGAATACAGGGCCTAAGGTGGCTCAAAGACTGGGGACAGTGCACTGGCAGTGATTAAATAGTAATAAACCTTAAATATGTAATGACTAATTAAACCAAATAACGACTCTTAAGCCCATATACCATGCCACATCCTGAGGGATTTAAAGTCAATACCAAGCCTCTCAGCCCTCTACACACAGGTATGTATGCATGTACATGGTTTGTGATTGTCCTATTGTGTATTATGAAAATGTAAATAACTAGAAGGCCCTCACACCAGAAATGTGCAGATATAAACAATACAAATATAAATTCCCAGGAAAGAACATGCTACTATATTTTAATTGAAAATAATTTTTTTTTTCAGCACTGTCCACAGTAAAATCAGTCAATCAAAAGCTGTTTATTAAAGTAATATTTTTAAACCATTTTTATTGTTATTATTTCTGTATGGGTGGAGGCCTGCAAAGTCAACAATCCATTCCTGCTTATTAAATGTCTCGTTCCAGTACCATGACCATTAATACAGAGCTGCTGTGTAAGAATTACATTTTGCAACTTGGCTGCAGGGATTCGCTTTCATCCAGTCACAAGTGTGTTAGTGAGGGTGGGCACTGATAAGAAGACATTGCTCTCAGTCAGTGCTTCCAATAAATCCAAAGGTGTGGAAGGAGTTGAGGTCTTTACAGGTCAGTCTAGGTGGCCTCATCAGACTCAGGAATCCATTTCTTTATAGTCTAGAGTCTTTACAGGGAAACAGGAAAAGGTCTTCTCCAAAATGCTGCCAGACAGTTGAAAGCACACAGTTCTCTAAAATGCCATTGCTGGCTGTAGCATTAAGATTTCCTCTCACTAGAACCACACAGAAGAGTGATTAGAGATCAAGGTTTTGAAACAAATAAATTTAATACTAAACAATAGCTAATTTTTAGCTTTTGTTAGTATTAAAGATCACAAGAAGTTCCCAATTCTAGTTTTCCTCCATGAATGAAAAAGCCATCCACAATCTTGACGGTTCAGCTGTCCATGATGCATGTTGCTCATGGGCAGTGTTGGCCTAGTGATTAGGACTTTGCCCCTCGGACCTAAAGGTCGCAAATGAGCAACAATTATTTTAGTTACATGATACATTTGTTTATATTTACAAAATATAAGTTGATCAGTTGAAAACATTGTAATTTGTGTCTTTGTCCTTTTGCCAGTTAAATAAAAGTTCAAGAATGAACAAATGTCAGCTTCTAGTTTTTATTGCATTTTACAAAATGTTCCAACATTTGCACACAGACATTTTTAATTTTATGATTGTTATGCCAATACTTATGGACCCTACTGTAGGACTAGAACTTTATTTCTGCGTAGGTTCATGTACAGTCACAGTACATGTATTAACATGTATTAGCCATAAGTAAAATAAAAATAATCATAAAATTTTTTAAATTGGATCACAACAGATGTTTGTGAATTAAAGCAGTTTACAAAAAAGAATAATAAGAATATCTGGTATATTAAGCAGATATATTTGTTTTTGGCTCAGTTTTTTTTTTTTTTGTATTTTCACTTAAGCATACTTTTAGTATTCAAATGGGTTAGGGCATCTGTTTAATAATCAGTGTTTAACTCTATCTAGCTGTACTGTTGTACTTGAAGCAGCTGCAGTAGCAGCACATAACCAGTGTGTGGCAATACGCTACATGAGATCACATTTATTTATCCGGTTTCTTCATAGGGATAATTTCTTGGTCCCCGAAGTCTTAGCAGGCCCCACGTTCTGCATAGTCTTTAATGACACCCTCTTCAAAGCCCAGACCTTGGTGACACCAGCAATAGGGAGACTTTAAACCATAACTAAACTATGGAACACCCAATAAAGAAAATTATCAAACTACAATGACTTAATACAGTTTATTTTATCATTTTTACTGCCTTAATTTTTTCTCTTCACTCTTTTCTCCTTCCTGGCCTACCTTTAAAAATAAGTAGTACACTATTAGATAAAATTCTTTGGTTTACAGATTTCCATTGTTTGTCTCTTTTTTGTATTTTATAGAAAATAACAGAATAGTACTTTATTGATCCCCTACTGGGGAAATTTACTTTCTACAGCAGCTGAGAAAGATATATATGTATACAGAGCATTCAGTCTTAACTAAATAACTGTGTTTGTTTTAATAGAAAAATTAAGTTACAAGATAAAGAATACAGTGTGTGTTTTTTTTCTAGTGTCTAGTTGACCAAGGTGTTGTACAACCTGAGGCAGATGGTATGAAGGACCTGCAGTAGCTCTCCTTCTTGCATGCAGGGTGTAGCAGTATGTAACTGAAGGAGTTACTTAGAGCCCCTACAGTTTCATACAGCGGGTGAGAGAGGTTGTCCATAAGGGATGTCAATTTAACCAGCATCATCCTCTCTCCAACCTCCTCAGTGGAGCTCAGGGAGCAGCCCAGGACAGAGCCAGCCCTCCTGACCAGCTTGTTGTCTCTTTTCCTGTCCCTCTCTGAGCTCTCACTGCCCCAACAGACCACTACAAAGAAGATAGCAGACGGTACCACAGTGTCATAAAAAGTTTTTAACAGAGTCCTGCACACCGCAGTCTTCTCAGCAGGTTTAGACGACTTTGGCCCTTTTTGTACAGGTCATCTATATTATGTGACAGCTATTATCCAGCTTGTTGTTAACATGAACGCCCAGGTAGAATAATCCACTGGCAGTGGCAAGTAATATAAGTAATATTTCCCATATAAAATTTGTAAAACAAGCTAAAGAGGCAGCCTACATTAGCCCTTGGTCCTTGCTAAACAAGTAGCATGTTAAATGTGTCCATTTAAAAATTACACATTACACATAGCATGACAGCTACATCTAGCTGGAAACTGGGCACCAAAAATGGTTACTATCCCTGGAAAATAGGCAGACAGCTGTAAACAAAACCATCCACCATGATTGGTTCTTGCTGGAACTTCAGTTTGGGTAACATGCTGCACTGTTGCTTCTTATAATTGCCACACATGTGTCCCAGTTGCACACTTAATCCTATTTCTAACTAGTTTTGAGTATGTTTATAGTTATAGTTGATAGTTTAGTATACTAAAATGTATCCATAATTCACACTTAAGCTTGGTGGATTTTTGTGTTTGGTGTTGACGGACACTATTGTCCCACAATGCTGTGTGAAACAGAAGGGGAGGAGCTTCACGCAGCGAGAAGTTTTTAAAAAATTGCAGGTAGGAATGCGAGGTAACTAAATAAAGCAGTATTCTTGTGTAGGAGTCGTCTTCGAGCACTGTGGTAAAATGAATAATGATTTTTAGTGAATTTGTAACCAAAAAGTCTCTTCTAATGTAGTTCTGTAGCCTTCAGAGGTGGCTGGCAATGATGCACCTTGGTATAGTAACAGTTCGTCTCTTCCCTTTCCTGTTGAAACCGATGTAGTTTGTTTACATTTTGTGTAAGCAAGCTTATAATCTGTTTATAATCTAAAATTAATACATAGCATCAAATGTAATAATATAAAATAGTAATAGAACCGTACAGGAGTGGGCTGGACTATGGTATGGCTCAGTAGGCTTCTTTCAGCCTGAAAAACGTGAAAAAGTCCATCTGAGATGATTGTATTTTGTTATCTGGCCCTATCTCTTTTCAGAGGTTCAAGGCCATTGACCTTTTAGACATCACATTAAGATGATCGGTCAGCTAGGCTGGTCAACGGACTAAATCATCAGACAGTGAAAGCGCCTCCCGTGCTAGTTATCCGACACTGTCCTACCGGGTTAGCCAGGCTCAGTTGCTCTTCGTTAGACTGTCTGCCTCTAGCTTCACTTCTGCTGTCCTGCTCACATGACCACCACCCTGAAGGCAGTCATGTGAACATCCCATCCCCCCCCCCATGACAACACTGACCACGCGGCTTCAACGGTGACTGTATTACAGTTCTTTGTGACATGCCGCTTCAGTTCTGTAGAAGAAATAAAGCACATCTGCTGAAGCAGAAGCAGCACAAACAGTTCCCCCTGTTTCAGCCGGAGTTCACCAACACAAAGATACGAAGCTACACATGCGTGCTACTGCTACTGCTACTGCTACAGCTACAGGAGTGAAGCCAGAAATCCAGAAACGTCTGCATGGTTGGTGTGAGTGAATGGGTGGCGTGACATCAATGGAATAATGACCAAAGTTGGCGGTGTTTTTAGGAATTTGCAAACCTGGACAATCTACACAGATGGCCAGCAAGCGCTGGAAAAGCAAAAGGAAAGAAACCAGCGCGAACGCAACATTTACATTGTCTGTGGAGGTAAGACAGTCTGGTGGTGATGTGTTTTATGGAGAGGGAGGCTGTATCCTAATAGTTTAAAATAATCTCCTTTCCCATCTACTTCCGTTGATTTAGACCGATCTGGTAGACCGGTGGATCCATATGCTTGTCTGCCAATATATTTTTAGCAAGGCTACAGATCAGGCAAGATCAGGGCAAGCAAGTAGGAAAGAAAGCTTGTGTGTTTGAGAGAGAATTAATGCTATATTAGCTAAACGGTTCCAGCTTCTGGGTCAAATCTATCAGGAGATATTTTCTCAGATCTACACTAAATGTCAGTCTGTTTGTCAGTCTGTTTGTTAGTCTAGTGTAAGGAAATTCCACTGTCAGCAAAAATACTAGGTACACAGTTGACCAGCCATGCCCAAACTTAAGGATGTCATGGCCCAGTTTTAAACTGAAAATCTTTTGTGACCCACCCAGTCATTTATATATCCAACCCAATATTAACATGAAGAAAACACACAGAAAATATCTTTTCAACATTAAATCAGGCCAACACTTGCATCTCTTTCATTACATCATGTATCACAGTTACAATCCTACACCAGTAAGGGGATATAGACCATGTTCTGGATCACAAATAGGTCTAATAAATGAAAAATAGTGTGTCATTTAAAACTCATGGCTTTGTGTGTGTGTGTGTGTGTATATATATATATTAATTAATATTTATTAATGAGTTTTTATGGTAATTTTAAACTTTACTACAAAACTTATTATAGTTAATTTAATTTTATTTATAGTAAATGACATCTTGCAGCCCAGCTGGAGTATATTCATGGGCTGCAAGGGGGACACAGCCCATGCTTTGTGCAAAAGACTGTATCATTCTAAGAATAATATAATTTAGGTGCATTGTTAATGTGCATAGATGCATTGTAAATACAGGTATTTCTGTGTTAATACAGTTATTTCTTGTTTTTAATCTTTGACCTTTTCTCTTAAACCGGCTACATAACACCATTGGACTCACCGATACTGTTTTTACCTGGTTTCAGTCATATCTCACTGACAGGACAGACTACATTTCCTTTGGAAATTCAAGGTACCTGACCCACACTGTGACCTGTGGAGTCCCAATGGGATCTCTTTCCATTGCTATGCTGAGGACACTCAACTTTACATGAAAACTAATACATTATTCCCTGCAGCCTCCTTATCATTATCATCCTGTTCGTCAATACTCACAGCCTGTCTGGAGGAGATGAAAGTATGGACAAAGCAAAACTTTGAGTTGAACAGCTCAAAAACTGATCTTGGTTGGCACCACACATCAGATTTAGTCTTCTTCCATAACAAGCATTACATTTTCTTGTCAAAACATCTCGCTCTCCTCATTAGTCACCAACTTTGGTGTAAGTTAGAACCCTCAGTTATTCTACAAAGCCCATATCAATCAGCTCTGCAAGGTCTCTTTTTACCATCTCCGAAATATTGCCAAACTCTGTCCAACTCTCACCATATCAGATGCTGAAAAGTTGGTACACACTTTTGTCTCGTCCAGACTGTATTACTGTAGCAGACTTCTCATTGGAATCCTTGGCAGGAATCTTCAGAAGTTACAGTACCTCCAGAACAGCACTGCAAGGATCCTAAGTGTGGAAATATGAACACATTATACCTGTTCTCTTTTTACTTCACTGGCTTCCAATCTCAGCCAGGATTGAATATAAAATTTCCCTGCTTACTCACCAGTGCTTCTACGAAAATGCCCCACTCTACTTAAAATAACTTTTTATCCCTCTAACCTCAACACAGTCCCTCCACTCTATGAACTCAAATTGTCTCCTCCCTAGAACTAGGCTCAGTACCATGGGTGATCTGACTTTTTGCTTTTTTGCCCCATGCCTTTGAAATGCCCTTCATGATCATCTGAGGGTACCACAGTCTACTGAGATGTTTAAAAAAAGACTTTTATTAAGACATTTATTTTTAGCAGAACTTATAATCTATTTGGGCTGGTTACTGCTTTTAAGATGTATTATACCAATCAATCTGTCTCTTATAATGTTGCTTTTACCTTGTAGGACTTTGAGATTTGTTTAAAATGTAATGTTTGTTTCCCTCTTTTCTGTGAGCACATAATCCTGTAAATGGCTGATTGGTTGGAGCTGTTGCTGTTTTGTTGTTTAAGAATGTTTGTTGTTTATGTAATAATGTATATTTTTTGTGTTTACTATGTGTCTTATTTTCTGTCAGCAATAAACAAAACATAAGATAATAAGAGTTTTCCATTTTTCTTTAAATTACCTTCCTCTGTGACCAAATGGAAACATTATTGTACTCTACAGGTTTTGCAAGAATTATGTCTAACATGAGTTTCTTGCCTATAATGCAGTGTTTTGTTTTGTTTTTGCTTTTACTTGGTTGTATCTCTTCTGTTTTCTCCTATCAAGCCCAGAGATGACAGGCAGCAAGTGTCCGGTCAGGTCAGGGAGATCTCCAGTTCAACATGGAAGGATCTGAGAAGAAAAGTGGCCCTTCTGATGCCCTACATGTGGCCCAGAGGGAGTGGCCCGCTGCAGGTCCTGGTGCTTCTATGTGTCACCTTACTGGGACTGGAGCGGATCATCAATGTGTTTGTGCCCATCTACAGCAAGAATATAGGTGAAGTATATGTTCCTCTGAAACTCAAAGTTTCCTTAAAGCAATACAGACCTGCAGGTAAATACAGTGTAGTATTTGCTTCATCTCTATATGGTGTAAATGATCACTTGAAAAACAGCACTCCTTGCTGCATTATTGAAATCAAACACTAGGGGGCGGAGTGTTCAAACATATCTGTGAGTGCTCACATTCCAGGAAAGGAGTCGCTATCTTCTGAAATGAATGGTGTTTGGACATTTGAAAATAAGAATAGGAAAGTCTTGCTATACAAGTCATACTATTTTTTTCACATATGCATCTGGTTTGTTTTATGTCTTTTATGGCTTTAATGCTTCTTTTAGAGGGAAATAAACCACACTAAAGTATTACTGATCATGAGGCCCTGTTGCATAGCGCAGACAGCAGAGTGCATGTTGGAGCTAGAAAGAAAAACAGACAAATCCACGTTGTTACTGGACAGTTAGTCCATTGGCGGTGCAGTGGACAGCAGGTCTGCGTGCATAAACAAGCCAAGTGAATTAGTGTGAAGTTGATATGAAATTAGCTTCTGCAAAAGAAGAGGAAGTGGCTATGAAATGTTTGGGTTTTATTCCTTTCCCAGCCTGCTTTCTAATACAAAACACAGTAGAACGAAAGGCTGGACAATTTTGGGGGAAAAAATTTTCATGTTAAAATGATAATTTTTCATACATTTATGTTTTTAATTTAATATTTTTCATTTTTTTAGCTGAAATGACAAGCATATAAACTTTTTGAGTGTTTACTGTAAAACATGGTGCATCAAATGCCTTAGAGATATAAGGAAAACCTGTAGACCTCGTCCGTCGGTTTGAGGGGTTGAACACTTGATGTATGTAATTGTGATTAGCAGGACTGTTCTGGAAAGTCAAGTAATGGGGTTACTTAACATTGGCAATCAATTTGTAGATGCTGACTAGAAGAACTGGAAGATGAATTAACTAAAAGAGCACCGATACTGAAGCTGTGTGTGTGTTGGGGTGCTCTCAGGGTTTTCTCTTCGCCCCTCCCTCCCAAATGTTCCCAGCCCCTCGTTGTTTTGGGCCAGCTGGACGTGAGATTGGCCCCCCAAAATGCCTTGCTAAAGTCAAAGCCCTCTACTCTCCCAAGCCAAAAAGCATCTGACTCTGACAAAGGAAACGTGGGACAAAACCCAACTATGCTAAAGCTTTCCATGGCTCAAGGCTCCATTTCATCCATTTTCTGTCTTTTTCTAGCAATCTCTCTCTCTCTCTCTCTCTCTCTCTCTCTCAAATATTCACTTCACTCTCTCTCTCTCTCTCTCTCTCTCTCTCTCTCTCTCTCTCACACCTCCCTCCTTCTTTAAATATCATTTCCTCTTTTCTTTCCTAGTATACTGTTTGGCATTACTAAAACCAGTAAGGTCTTGGTATCTTCCAAATGAGTCTTGTGTCTTTCCCCTGTTGTCCCAGACTGACTCAGGTAAACAGCAGTGACGTGTTCGTCTGTCCGCCCCACGGTTAGAGGGCAATGGTGGTTTTTGCCTTTGGAAGCAGATGAAAGTGGTGGCGGGAGAGAAGTGGGCTTTTGTGTGGCAAACTGTGGTTTGGTGGGGGTGATATGGGAGGTCACCAACCCTGCCAGTCACGATTAGGGGGCATTAGGGGCTTTTAGCAAAGTTAACACGCTGGTACAAGGGGCTTTTTGTCCATGGCCCCCTCTGCCCCATGCCAGGGCTGAAAATCAGCTCTCTCGCCTGTCCTAGCTGAGAAAGAGTGAGAGAATGTTTAGCTCTCACAGTGGGGAAAATTCCCCTTCATCGTTTTTTTTTTTTTTTGCTTTCTTCATTCCTCCACCTTTTCTTCCCCCTATTTGATTCCGAGTGCACAGTCAAAATGGCCATGAATGTAAATGAATGGAATGGCCCAAGCTTGCTCTCAGCCGAGACCAAAGCCGGCCCTCTTTTATGCATCATCCTAAGTCTGGCTTCTGTGCGCTACTTTCTATTCTGAAATCATACATAAATCAGTGAGACAAGGACACGGAGTTAAACCAAGGAGTCTTTAACTGAGGTCACTGACTCAGTCTCAAGTTTGACAGAGTTTTATGTTAAATAAATCTTTTATTGCGTCTGATTCTTTTTTCAGAAAGCAGAGTTCAAGTCCCACTCTTGAAGCGCTTGTTCTTAATGTAACAGACACAGCAGTCCATTGTTGCATCTAGAGCTTTTTTATCACCCTGGTAGATCTTTAGGAGATATCTGAAGCTTTTTATTGCTCTGATATAAAATTATAGTTAGGCTTACATTTCCTTTTGTTGTTTTGGTGTTGTTAAGCATGTCACTGACTGTCAAGGGTGAACATATAACATTTCTCCATTACTTTAAAGTAGAAGTAGACCTCTACTACAAGTAGGCTAACTTTAATAGACCATATTGTCTTGTTTATTTGTGTGTGAAATAATAATTAAGAAATAATACATTGGAATGGCCAAAACCTTTTTTAATCTAAAACCAGGAAAACTGGAACCAGCATGTTCGGTCTAATCTCCCCTTTTGTGTCATGCAGTGAATTTGTTAACAGAAAAGGACAGCTGGAGAGTGACTGCAACAACTGTGTGTATCTACGTCCTCCTTAAGTTCCTGCAAGGTGGGGGAGCAGGTGAGCTGCAGTACACATACACAGCACATCATGTTCTCTCTCTGTGCTCTGTTTTCTGACCAGTTCTTAGTACCTCCACAGGCCACTACTTAATGCTTTCTTTGTAGCCTGATGCCCCAGAAAAGGATTAAAGTAATACATTCTTTTTGTTAAGAAATGTACTTTGCCTTTTGGAAATAATACAGAACAATGTTAACAGAATTTTAATCATTATTCTGTAATAATGAATGAGACTAGCAGCATAACAGTACTAGCAAATAGGTTTGTTTCTACACTATAGAACCTACTCAATTTACATAGCATTCTTTAAAGAATTCACACTTACCAATCCATACTGAACTGTTTAACAAATAGTATTTTAATGGTATAGTAATTATAAGTAAAATTATTATGATTATTATAAAATGTGCCAAGGGAGATCCAAAATTGATTTTGTAATTGAGCTAAAGTCAACTAATTAAAGCTGTTTCTGAGTTGAAGTGGATGTGTTAGAGCAAGGAAAACACTTCATGCAAGGAATAAGTGCTCCACATCTAGGGTTGGGAACTGCTGGTGTAATCCAGAGATTTGACAGAGGAACCCTCATGGGCACCATTAAACTGATAATATAATAAAGGGCTGACAGATGGAGTCCTGTGTGAACTGCTTGTTTGATTTTTTTTTTAAAGAAACGCTCTTGTAGCTCTTGAAATATTTGCCCCTCTGTTCTTGACAGGAACTTCAGGCTTTGTGAGTAACATGCGCTCCTTCCTGTGGACACGCGTTCAGCAGTACACCAGTCGCACCGTGCAGCTGCAGCTGTTCACCCATCTGCATGCCCTGTCGCTGCACTGGCATCTGGGACGCAAGACAGGAGACGTACTGCGCAGCATTGACCGTGGCACATCTTCTGTCACCAACTTGTTAAAGTAAGCCCTCACCTGCTGTACTCCGCTGTGTACGGACTTCGTTTATAAAGTGAGCCTTGGTGACTTGCTTTGTTTTTATACATGCTGTGTTTTGCCCAAATGGTCAGTCTAACGAGTTCTCACCTTATTTTCACAGCTACATTGTATTTACCATCTTGCCGACTATAGCTGACATCATCATCGCCATTGTTTACTTTGTGTCATATTTCAACGCCTGGTTTGGACTTATTGTCTTCATCTGCATGTTCCTCTACCTCAGTGAGTCTGATGACCCGAGTGAAGTATTACCAGTAGTTCTGTATGCACTGAATTTACAGTTAGTTTAACCCATCCATGTCTAAGGACTACAATTATTATGATGAGGGATAATTCTACAGAACCTGGCCAGGCCTGAAAAAAAAAATTTTTTAGTAAAAACTTGACTAAACCAAAAGAGTGAATTTAATACAATTAATAGATAAAACCTCACTTGCTACCCACATGCTTTAATCAGTTACAAACACATCTTCACACTTGTGCTCCAGAAAACTCAGACAACATGCAGAAAGTTTTACATTACCAAAGTGAATGTTAATGGCTAAATGGATCAACAATATTCATGTAATCTTGTGTGGAATCCTCTAGCATTGACCATAATCATCACAGAATGGAGAACCAAATACCGACGAGACATGAACCAACAGGACAACAATGCCAAGTCCAAGGCAGTTGACTCACTTCTGAACTTTGAAACTGTAAGTAAGAGAAATTCTGAGGAAACAGCTCCCTACATTGATTTCTATAATGCGCATGCACCAAACACATCTAAACCACCATTTATAAAGTATTAACTTTGCTTTGTAGGTAAAATATTACAATTCTGAGAGTTATGAAGTCAACCGCTTTGAGGAAGCCATCTTAAAGTATCAGGTAAAGCCCCCTTTCAGATGATTTTATAATAATAGTTTCCAAATTGATGTGACGACCTAGCAACCTAATGATATTCATGTGCAGTTCTTTAATATAGAAGCTGCTGTGCATGACATATCATTTATTCATGTGTGAAAGAGTTCATATAAAATATGCTGTAATAAAGTACATGATGTGAAACTGTCAGTGTACAGGTATAAATGACGGTGTTGCTAACCAATCATTTATGCCAATTCTCCTCAGGCTTCAGAGTGGAAGTCCAGTGCCTCCTTGGCCCTCTTGAACCAAACACAGAACCTGATCATAGGCTCTGGCCTGCTAGCTGGGTCTCTGCTCTGTGCATACTTTGTCACAGTTGATCAGTTTCAGGTGCTGTCTTCTTACCTTCGCTTTAAATTAGTTTCTTATATATTTTTCTGTCTCTTTCACCTCTAATTCTCTTTTGGAGTCACTGTTTGGTCTGGATGCTTAGACCTATTGTCATGTATGTTTACCGTGAATGGCTGATTTCTAGGTCGGGGACTATGTTCTCTTTGGGACATACATTGTCCAGCTTTACACTCCTCTCAACTGGTTCGGTACATACTACAGGTCAGGCAAAACTCCACACTGGTTTAATGTGGAAGAACAAGCTAAAAGAAGATCTTATGAAAATGATTAAACAAGTCATATAATAATAAAATAACCTTTATCCATTACTCTAGGATGATTCAGACTGCTTTTGTTGACATGGAGAACATGTTTGACCTCCTAACAGAAGAAAAAGAAGTAAGAAATGAACTCCTTACTTTTATTATCGGTGGCGTGTGCAGGTTTGTATACTCTGTGGCCAAGGCTTAGCCTCTCCAGTGGGAAACCTTTCCACAAAAACACACAAGCAACACCCAGCAAGCATGCTCAGCATTCAGAGCCTCTTTAGATCTCATTGATATGGAAATGTTGGAAGGAGTTGAGGAAAAAGTCCTTTCTTTGGAATTATAAACATTGTCATTTTTGAGTTATATATTCACTCTTACGTTTGCACACAAACGGACCCAAAACCTTTTGCCTAATTTTTCTAAATTAAAGCTCCCTCTTTGATGATCTCTACTCTGAGCTCCTTGCGCCAGTTTCCTCCTGATTATGATGTTCTGTTCTCCAGGTGAAAGATGATGTAGATGCAGTAGATCTGCTTTGCACTGAAGGGAGAGTGGATTTCCAGGATGTGTGCTTCAGCTACACTGCAGGGTACATTCCCCAACATGTTGGTAACAGTAAAGGGTACATTCCCTCACGTTATCAACAATCACATACAATTGGTATTGACTTTCCGGCTCCCATTGTTTTCCCATTGTTTCCTGCATCTTATCTTCATGTAAATAAAAGTATTTGTTTGCCGAGGATATTTTTGAATGTCATAGAAACAGACTGACTTTTAGGACTTACAGTTTAGACCAGGGAAATAAACATCCATTCTTTAAAGCATTGTTTTGAATTTCTGCAGGAAGGACATTCTCAGAAACGTGTCATTCACAGTGATGCCTGGTCAAACAGTAGCGCTGGTAAGTTTCCAACTAAAGAGACTGTTAAAGGCTTAGTTGAAATATGCTGAAATGGTAGAAATATGTCCTGAAAGTACAATGTAAATCATTTCTGCTCATACCGCAGGTTGGCCAGTCAGGGTCAGGCAAAAGCACCATCATCCGACTTCTCTTCCGTTTTTATGATGTCCAGGCAGGCTGCATCCTTATTGATGGTCACAACATCTCAAAGGTGAGAAGTTCTGGATCTGGTGGTGGTCTGACCTGGATGGTAAAGATCCTCTGAATTCTTCTCTAGACCAGATGCCATCTATTCAAACAATGTTTCAGACACTCTTTAGGTATAACTCTGTTTTAGTCCTTAGTCTGATTGTTCCTTAGTAAACAGGAAAACAGAAGTTTTATTCAGGGGCCTTTTATTGTCCACTTACACTGCTGAAGACAGGACCTCTGACTCTTTTTAGGTGTAGTCATATGACTGAGTAATTCATGTGAGACAGACAGAGAGACAGACAGAGAGACAGACAGAGAGACAGACAGAGAGACAGACAGAGAGACAGACAGAGAGACAGAGAGACAGACAGACAGACAGACAGACAGACAGACAGAGAGAGAGAGAGAGAGAGAGAGAGCAAGAGAGAGAGAGAGAGAGAGAGACAACTGAGCTTTTGAGAGCTGTGGGAAAGTTTTTAGGGTGACTGAGAACAAGGAACTTGCATCGCGTTTTGAAAAATTAATTACCAGCAAGCAACAGACTCCAGACATAGACAGTCTGGTCAAGAAAGATCTATGAGAAGCAGCTTAAGTTGGTTGGTTTTTTTCTATAAAGTGCTTGTCAGAGAGTGCCAGTATTACCCTAATTACTAAGCGTGAATTTGCTGAATTATATGAATTAGGGCCATCATAATAGAGTAAATTAACAAATATTTGGATAATTAATGGATTTTGTTTTTTTTATTATTATTTTTTTAGAAGAAGAAAATTTGGCTTAACTGAAAATGTATGTGATTGTGTACATGTCGCCCACAGGGCTTAATACTAAAGTTTTAAATATGCTTTACTTTGTATATCGTTTTACAGTGAATCCATCAGTAAAGCCTTGCTCTGAATATTACTTAAGTAGCCTGTTAGCTTTTTAGCTGTCTGTCAAGCGCTATAAATAACTACAAACACACACATACCATTGAGACACTGTTGGTTTGGGTTTCCTGTCTTTTAGTGATGCACACAAATGTGTCTTGAGTGCTAAGATCCCCCTCCCTTGAGGAAAAGCTTGGCTAGCCTGGCAAACCACTCGTATCACAAACTAATCATAAAGCCTTTTTAGTAGGCAAGTAGATTTTAATCAGTTTATTTTTTTCAAATTGTGACAGCCCTAGCAACATTTTCACCTATGCTGTTCCATAGCATTGACTTTTATTGATTATTTGTAGAGTGTACTTTGTCCTTGCACAGACACTACTAGTTTGTAGCTGAAAGTGAGGTAATGCCTAAGGGAATATGGAGTGGAAACTTTCAGTGAGGGTTTCTGATCATGATTCTACACAACAAAGAGAGAGGTCTCTAATGAAAACCTTGGACCAGCCTGGGGATATATCACTGCCGTTCTGAACTAATCAAATATTGCATTTGCCCTGGCAGTGCTCCTCTGTATATTTACTAAAGAACAGTTTAATCTGCAGTTGAGATTACTGTGTTGTGACTGGCATGAATTCTGTTAGTGGTTTTAGTGAAAAGGGTATTAAACTGACTCTGGTTAGGAACTGCCACTGTAGTGTTTTAGCCACCCTAACACTAGGTAGGGTTCTCTCAGTGTGCTGATGGAAGGACTTCTTTGGACTTTGCAATGACCCCTCATAGGGATTCTTTTAAAAAAAAGGTCTTTAATTAGTCTGTGTGTGACAGGTTTACCGTGATGAATGGTGTGAATCTGCACGTCTTTGTACTATTTGAATGCTTCAAATAAAGTAATTGCGCTGACTTCCAAACCTGACAACAAACTGCTTTACTTACCTTTTTATATTACATAAATGCCAAATATATGCCTTTACTGAACACACCGGAAAAGGTTGCCTTTGATTTTCAGGTTGCCTTTTTGTGGTTTTGTTCCACTCTGCTTACTGCCTGTATTCAGTAACAAAGTAAAAGTGAACAATTATGTCTTTTTGAAGTGATGCTATGTCAAACCTCAAAAGCTTTACATTTCGTAATCTTAAAGCCTTGTAATTATGGCAGTTTTTCGGAAACCTTGCAGTCGCACAGGCACAGTCTCACATATGCATATGCACATGCACATGCACGCAGGGAATGGTGCTTGAGCAGCATGATTTCAGTTTCTCCTTCATATCCAAGTCAACCTGCCCCCTGTGAATAAATCATAGTGTGGGGCTGGTAAATAATGAATACAGAACTTTAAAGCTGCTTTTATTCCGCTATATGGACGGAGTGTCAGCACATTTGCATGACTTTCTGGTGTCTGCAGAGAGGTGCTCAAAGTTCAGCCGCCATGCTGTTCTCATTCTCTCTCTCTCTCTCTCTCTCTCTCTCTCTCTCTCTCTCTCTCTCTCTCTCTCTCTCTCTCTCTCTCTC
>JBBPDA010000003.1:16480715-16503362 GCA_037974385.1 Arnoldichthys spilopterus | reverse complement strand
AGAATAGATTTTAGAAATTAAACCACCTTTGGCCTAACGGTTCTTGTGTAGCATGACCCTGTGAACTTGAACTGTAATCACACTGGACATCTGCCTTAATTGAATATTGATTTTGAGAGTCTTGTGTGCTTGCTGCTAGTATTAGTGCCTGTTTATTTTTCAGATAAGCCACTGTTCCTACTATTATTTAGTTTTTTTTTATGCATTAACCTAATTTCTGGTTAAATATACTAGTTTGTGTGTTTTTTTTATTTGTCATGTATTTATTTCAAATTGTTAATAAACTCTTTAGCTACTGTTCTCTATATGTCTCTAAATACCATATCTTTGGTTTGGTGGTGGTTTCTTACTGTTGATGAGATAAATGGAAAAGGAATGCAAACCTCAAATAGCTGCTCTGAATCAAGAGGAAGGGAGTTGTGTGTAAGAAAGAATGCATTTCTGAATGGTGATGATATGGAAATTTAGTCAGGCCATTGGTTTCAGGACTGGAATCTCTGTGGTCTGATGGAAATAGTGCTTAACTCAGCCAAGTATAAAATGTCCTAAATATAGGAGGATCTAATATCATGAGAAACAGTTGACTCCTCTAAATTGTTCTGGTGTGGGTTGCGGGGGTCCCAACCCAAATGTTGTTGTATAAAAATAGTGCTGTTGTCCAAATTTTCTGCAAAGAAATATGATTAGTGTTAATTTGAGGATAATAGTCTCTAGAGCTCATGATAAAGCAGGACCATGGCACTTTTTTCCCCTCAAACTGTGCGTCCCTTCCAGCCCTACTCTTCACTCTACTCCTCTCTTCTCCACTTGCTGCCCCTTGATGTCAGCTGGCACTGCCTCACAGCGTCTGGCAGGCGTTGGATCTCGGCAGGGGGCTATCTCCTACCAGCACCCCGCCCAACAACAGGCCAGCATGGGGAGATTGTCACCCTGCTTTATAATTGGGCTTTCAGATCTTCAGAACCAATGGACCTCTCCATAGCACAGCACCTGGCTGCTTACCTTTCAAAGGCAAGGAAGATTGCACAACCTGCATCCTGGAGTCGCTTGAAAGTTTGAAGTCCATGTGCCATTACTCACCCGGGCAATATATTAGTGACAAAAATGGATCATAAAGGACTTTTTTAAAGGAGGTGTTTGTTAGACATGTCTCAATGTAGACAAAAAGTAAATGTCTAAATGAGCATAAGAGTTTAAAATCTGTTAAAACAGTTACAGAGTTCTACTGCTGTGTTTGTGCTTTTTGCATCAGGTGAAACAGAGCTCTCTTCGCTCCTATATTGGCGTGGTCCCTCAAGACACTGTCCTCTTCAACGACAACATCCGGGAGAACATTCGTTATGGGAGGATCAGTGCCAGTGACCAAGAAGTGGAAGATGCAGCAATAGCTGCTGACATTCATCATAAAATCTTGTGTCTTTCAGACGGTACATTCTCCACTGCTTTACATCATGTCTTAAAGTGGTAAAAACATTTTGCTCCCAAATGCTGACTGGCAATGGCAGTACGGTGGTGCAGTGGTTAGCACTTTCGCCTCACAGTAAGCAAGTCTTGGGTCCCTTTGTGTGCAAAGTTTGCAAGCTCTCCTCGTGTTACCTCCCACTGTCCAAAGGCTTGTGATAGGTTGATTGGATACACTAAATTGCCTGTAGTGGGGAATATGTGTGTGATTGGTTGTGATGCCCTACAATGGGTTGGTCTCTTGTCCTGGGTGTACCCCACCTTTGGCCTGGAGTGGCTCTAGCTTCCCCATGACCCAGAATGGTTTGAATGAATGAATGAATGCTGGCAGGCTTCTGCTAAACTAAGGAGACTGTCAAGGAGGCATTTAGGAGGAAACAAGTGACCAGCATATGACCCATATGAAGCTCACCAGAGTGTTTTATTCTATTAGCTCTGCTTTTCTATGGAGACTTTACAAGCTGTGTGTGCAGTTGAACGTATGTGTCAGTAATGGGTACGCAATAAAATTGAATTCACTCATCAGACGGGATGTAAATGAAGTTATATAGTGCCTGTTTTTGTCTCAGGATATGATACACAGGTGGGAGAGAGAGGTCTAAAGCTGAGTGGAGGAGAGAAACAGAGAGTAGCCATTGCTCGAACCATCCTCAAGGCCCCTCGCATTATCCTACTGGATGAGGTAAATAATGCTATTAGTTTGGGGAGGGGGAAGGTTTTTTGACATGCTGTGTGAGCAGAAGTGTGGGCACACACTTAATTTTCCACACTTTAGAATAATAATAAAGAATGACAAAATAGCATGTTTATAATTGCATTACATAATTATGAAATGCATATATAATAATATTCCTTATTAATCATTTATAATGTTTACAGTTATGAAGAACATAAAAATCATGTGCCCATGACCAGCACCCTGCATAAATGATATGGAGCCAAGACATGTATAATATCTGTTTGTGTGGAACCCAGTGACTTCTCTGATGTTCTTCTAGCTCCAGAAACTTACACAGTGTTTTTTTTTCTAGGCCACTTCTGCTCTGGACACTCAGACAGAGCGCAATATCCAGGCTTCTCTCACCAAGGTGTGTGCAAGCAGGACATCTATTGTAGTGGCACACAGGTAAACATGCTCTCATTCAGCTATGGTCACAAAAAGAGATTATTAGTATAATCGCCATCACATGCTTGGAGAATAGCTGCTCACAAAGGCCTGGTGTAACCCCGATAATCAAAGAGCTCTGCACTTCTGTCTCTTGGGGCCCAAGACATAAAAGTGCATGAAATTTTTCCATCAGTTGCTCTAAATCCACAGTTTTATCCCTCTGATAAGATCTTGTATTGATAGGGACTTCTGTGTGGCCATATGGGAAGGATCCTGGACTCTAATTAAATTGATCTGTTTGTGTTTAAACCCAGTGTCCTCAAAATGACACTGTCTGGAGGATTTGAAGATAAATGAAAGATGTGTAGATAGAACTCTCCAGAGGCACGTCAGGATCCATGAAGCAGGGACATAAATGTTGGTATCACGTAGGCATCTCATTGTTAGCACCTTCAGTTTGGGGGAAAAGGACTTGACTAACGACTAATAACCTTTCAGAACGTCCAAACTCATTGTTCGGTTGAGGTCACACAGATTTCTCTGTAGATCTGCTGCCTGCCATGAGTATGTGTGCTAGACAAAATTTGGGAATTAGTTTATGTATGATTACTAGAAGTTTGAACATATTTGAGACTCTCTAATATCTCTCTCTTTGGTCATCACATTCTTTAACTCTCTCAGCTGCACACTCATGATCTCTCTGTTGTTCTTTCTCTCTCTTTCTTTATTATCTCCTCAATCAGCTTCTTCTGTCCTGTTTCATCTTTACAGGATTCTTTCTTTCCTTTCTTTCTTTCTTTCTTTCTTTCTTTTTCCTCTCTCTCTCTCTCTCTCTCTCTCTCTCTCTCTCTCATTTCTTCTTCCTCTCAGAAAATTGTAAACACATCATGATCAGAGTCTGCATGCTTTGATCCTGTCCAGCCTCTAAGACTGTGGTGCCACTTTGATCTGTTTTTGGGGTGGTGGTTGTGGGGGGTGGCAATCAATAAAGAAGTCTCAGTGCTTTTGTTTGAAGATGAAGGGCGACTGTGTGAGAAGATGACCTGCAGGAGGGTGGGGCATGAATTAAAGAGGCACAGTGATGGTGTGTGCACGTCTGTACGTGTGTGTGCAAGCGTTATAAGCGACTGTGTTTGCTTAAATGTTCATCTTAACAGTGTATGGGATCATTTGTTTCCCTTTTTGCCGATGCAGGGAAGCAGAGTTTATGGTATTTGGATGATAATAGGTGGGCCTCAATAAATGCACAAGTGATCTGTTTCCTGTGTAATAAGACAAGCTTGTAGATAGTTAACATTTGCAAATCTAGCTAACCTACACAATGTCTTTTCTTTATTTGTATATACATTGCTTTTAAAACCCCTTGACTCTAGCGCCACTGTGTTTGCAGGTTATCTACCATTATATCATCAGACCTCATTCTGGTTCTGCATGAAGGGCAGATTGTGGAGCGTGGAAGGTTAGTAAATTCATATTGTCAGACTGTACTTTAGCTGAACTGTCAGACTGTACTGTAGCCCTAGACAGTTCTCCTTATCAGTGTAAAGGGAGAAACGTGAGACTGCTTTTTTTCTTGGTGGAGAGTGAACCATGGAAGACATGTCGGGGCAGCCAGGGATAGGACTATGAGCGTGGGTGTGCGATTGTGTGTGTGTGGTGGGATGAACCTAAGTAGACCATTAGTTGAGAAGGTGAGTGTGTGTTGCCCCTTAGGGCCCCAGAGCAGGCAGGGTGTGGACTGCTCGACCACTGAGAGACCATATCCTGTCTCTGAGAAGATGAGCACGGCCCTGAGGTAAATTCTACTGATCAACTGATAACATTAAGGACACCACACACACACTCTCTCTCTCCACCCCCCCTTTACTAATGGCCTTTTTCACTGACTCTGGCCCAGTGTAGCCACTAACGCACACAGTTCTATCCCATTTTGCCCTTTGATATATGAGTCGTTCACCCCTAAAACACACACATATATACACTTGCAAGTAGACTCCCACGGGCAATAGGGATGTAACCCCACACCCTTGCACATTCAACCCTGACTGACACTGCGATGTAAACACAATACATAGGCTTTTAAGCCACAGAAATGGCATCGTCTACCAAACATACACACAGGAAGAGAGGAAGGAGGTGAAGGGTTAATGCTTTTAGGAAAGAGAAGTTAATTGCAACACCTTCTCCAGTCCCTAGGCTAGAACAGGTAGTCGTTTGGGGAAAACAAAGACGGTGTAAGAGGAGAAATGTGACCAAAAACTGTGAAGAAATGCCACTGGGTGCTTTATGAATTTAATAATATTAATTATTACTGGGAATCTTAGACTTCTGAAAGTTGAGCATGTTCTATGGTGGCGAAAACTTTCTCAGATCATACTCTAGGTCTATTTTCGATAACTCCTGGTGTGATGTTCCATTATGATGAGAGCTTTTTCCATCTCCAACTCCCCGAGCTCACGCTCCCATATGACGCCCACTCCAGTTCTGATGTTGCCCTTCAGATTAATTGCAGCCTCAGCAGATTTGACCCCCACACAACCCTCCTAACTGACTCTCCGTAAGAACAAATCTCTGAGAAAGAGTGCAGTAGCCCCAAGAGAGTGCCCATCACTTCTAAGTGATCTTTAAAAACCAGGAGAAAGCCTCCCCTTTTCATTTAGACCCCCTGTGAAGCTGAGCGCATATGTCTTGATGTTGCAGACACGAGGAGTTACTGGCAATGCAGGGACTGTACTCAGCCATGTGGCAAAAACAGCAGCAGCAGCAGGAGAGCACAGAGCCAAGTCCCACCTCAGACACAGAACCAGAGCAGCAGCAGCACAGTGGAGAATGACACTTGGCCACAGCACATGTTAAATGCAACTAAAGAACTAAAGGTATCATTTCCTCAGGCATCTGTTTAAATTGTTTTAATATCCTGATGTATTTTTCAATGAAAAAACACTTTCTCTTATGTTGATGCTAGTCATTAGGCACGAGAATGCATCTTC
Organism: Arnoldichthys spilopterus; assembly: GCA_037974385.1. Classification (NCBI taxonomy): domain Eukaryota; kingdom Metazoa; phylum Chordata; class Actinopteri; order Characiformes; family Lepidarchidae; genus Arnoldichthys; species Arnoldichthys spilopterus. The sequence continues at coordinate 16,497,803 of JBBPDA010000003.1, read as the reverse complement.
ATGAACTAATGCTATGGTTTACATTTTTATGACACTCGAAATGCCCATAAGGACTCTCATATAATAAAACTAGAGTTAAAACAAACATATTTTTTATTATTGCCCTTAAGTGATCTGCACATTCTCAGGGAATAACATTTTATAATGGGGGTATAAAACATGTATATTGACTATGAGATAATGGTTGAACATTAATGAACATTTTAAATACCCCAAATATAGTTTTATAAACCAAAAAGGGTGCCAAAGGATATTAACAGTGGCTAAACATTTAAGAATGTTAATTCAGTGCTTTTTGTATTTGAGAAATATTATGTACTGCTTATATTGTAATTGTTCTTAATGATTTATTGGAACTGTACTATTACTAGTAGTTCTGAAAATTCATTTCTCATAAATGAAACTCTCTTGCAATAAATACATACCCTAGCTATGTACAAAAGTTAATTTATTTTGAGTATTTACATCAGTTCACACAAACATACACTATGGTTTAACAGACAACAGCAATGAGGACATTTATGATCCTCTTACTTGACATTACTTGACATCATCTTGACATCATTTGTTTAGCAGAACATGACAGATATTTACAGAAACACATTTCTGGTCTATACAAAAACAGTATTTCTTGACTTTACTGACTTTGAAGCTTATATATAGTCTGTTAAACTATGCTTTACTAAAATGCAATGAGAACATGATTTAATGGCAGTCTGTACATAAGAGAGAGGAGAAGGAAGGTGTATGATAGTCAGCAGTAACTGACCTTGCTCACAGCATCCTTGTAAATATAGTACATCAATGAGCTTCATCTGGAGTATAAAGACTAAAATGGTTGGGTGAGGTTCTTTGATGTAGATGTGTACTTTTCCGGTTACTTGTTTGAACCTGCACTGGCCTTGATTAATTTTTGACCAGCGAGACAGCTCCATATCCTCCTGTAGTTTCTCTTCACTTTCCTACAGGCCGACGCTGACGTGGGTGAGGAGTTTGAAGGCATGCCGGTTGCAGAGTGGTTAGCAAAAGCCTATAAATGAAGGAGAGAGCTCTAAGTGGCCTTGCAAGGGGGCAGCACTAAGGACAGGCCCGCCAAAATAACAGTTCTCATAACTAAATCATGGCCAGTCCTCTGCTCCTTCAGGCTGTCTGAGAGGGAAATGTAGATTTGCCCTGAAATGTTAAAGTGGGCGTGAGGTGTGCGGCCGAGTGGCATTGTCACCATTGTTCATCTCCAACCGTGGCCTGCGCGCTGACCCGCAGCAGGACACTCCGGCTAGAGAGCGATGCTGCCCGCCCGCTGAACCCCCATGGCGGGTAGGGAAAAAGGCAGAAGCAGTGGACCTGCTGCAGAGTGGAAAGCAGGAGAGCTGAAGTTCAGAGTGAGGACATCATACACTTTCTCCTATTTCACTTTCATTCCTGCAGCCACCCATCCTCCCTCACTCCCTTAGAGTTTGTAACTGGCTTGTTTCTGTTCATCCATGTTTTGAAGGGACCCATGACGGACAGCTGGATGCACTGCATGCTCTGGGTCCCGTTAATGACAGTTTGAGCTGAACATGAGCAACAACATTTCTACTCCTGTTCATTTCTACTATTGCTTAATAGCCTTCTATAGTAACTGTCCTAAAGATGCTAGGATTACAAATGAAAATGAAGAGCCAGAATGAAGAACTTAGAAGACCAGAAGCCATGTTTTGCATCTGGATTCTCTCTTGTGAGTCTGAGATCTTGGTGATGTAATGCTGGATGAGGGGGAGGGTTTACTAGAAAAGCAGCATAGACTTTCTCTTTCAGTTCATCTCACTGTCATCAGGTTTGCGGCGGCCTTGGTGCCACAAGGCTGTGGGCAGGTTCTGGCAGCCCATGTACTCCTTCCTCATTTCAGCCTCAGTGAGAGGAGGCGTAGAGTTACAAGGAGCCCCAGCCAGCGTCACGTTTAGCAGGCTTGCTGCACCATCGCCCACACGAGGCATTACTGCACTCTGTTAGAGGACAGAAAGCCGTTATGGAGAATTGAATACATCAGCATTGTCAAAAGATTACTGCAAACTGCATGCCTGAATTTTCATTATTAATGTTACCCGTGCAACATACATTCTTTGTCCAAAAGTATCCAGAACTTTATATTAGTGAATTCAGCTATATAGGGTGCTATGAAAGCCTAAGCAATTCCAAGTTCCTCCCAGGCAGAGGGATACATTACTCCCAGCATATGGCTGTGGAAAGGTGACATTTTGTTTTCTGACACAGCAATGGTGCATCCAGTAAACAGCTTTTCCAGAAGATCAAACGAGAAGATGTCTACAAACTTTTGGACATAGAGTGTACTTGCACATCCATAAGCAAGTCTGTGAGAAAATACTTGTGGTTTGTACAGGTGTGTGATGATTTAACCATGCACTTTGTATAATGCTAACTGGTGGAATATAAGCTTCCATTATTATTTAAGTTTTAGGTAAATTAGCATTATAACTCCATTGAAGAACCTTTCAAAGCATGGTTCTTTCAATAACTGCTTTTATACATTTTAAGATTATAGTCCATTTCAGGGTTTCCTGCGTACCTTACTGAGGTGGTCTATGAGGCAGTGGGATGGATGCAGAGAGGCCCAAAACTGAGCTGTATCAACCCAGGGCAGGCCATTGAGCAGCACCACGTTGAGGTGTTTGAGAGAGCTCTTCAGTCTCTTACTGAGAACAGAAGTGTAACTCTGTTCCACAAAAAGCAGTACTCGACTAGCCCTGCAGCCAGCCAAATCAGCCAGTAGCTCCCCAACTGTGTAGCGTTCCTTCAGATCTGCCTGTATAGAGAAATGTAAAAAGCTTAAAGACACAAAATGGAATATATAGCACCTTAGAGCGTTTGTGTACTAAATCAAGGCAACCCTGTGCGCATGTACCATATGTAGTGGCCACTGGTAAATGTTCGGCCATGTGAAAAATAAGTATGTCCCATGGAAAGGGCAGATTTTTTTTCCCAACATATGGAAAAAAATATACCATAGAATAAAATAGTCGATAATTTAGAATCAGGTACTCCAGATAAAATGCCTTTGACAGAACCTTCTCTTGTTTAAACCTGACATCTAGGGTCTGGTGCTCTTTTAAAAATGTGTTGTGTCATCATGCCAAGAGCTAAATAACTCTACAAGGCCTTAAAAAAGGTTGTGGATGCCCATGTATCTTGCAAGGGATTTAAAATGACATCTAAATTATTTTAAATAAGTTAGTCAATTGTAAGGAAAATCATTGACAAGTGGTGCAGAAGTAAGTGTCAGTTTGTCTAGGATGAGGTGGCCCTAAAAAAAGCCTTGCTGAAGAAAAAATAGGCCACACCTTTTAGAATAATATGTGATGTAGACTAAAGACAACTTTTCAGAAGAACCAAGGCTGAAGCATGATGATGGAAATGTTATGGTTTGGGTTGCTTTGTTGCCTCAGGGACTGGGCAGCTTGCAGTCATTGATTTAGCTATGAATTCTGCATCATATCAAAGGGTGCTTGAAGATATGTGAGGCCATCTGTCCAAAAGTTAAAGTTGAAACAGAGATGGACCTTTCAATAGAACAATAATTCTTTGCACACTATCAAATTCACCAGAGAATGGCTCAGAAAGAGGAAAGAGGTGTTTTAGAATCCCATTGAAATGTGTGGAGTTTAAAATGGGCAGTACATGCAGGAAAATCCTCAAGCATCTTGAAATCAACTGAAGCAATTTTACATGGAAAAGTGGATGAAAATTTCAGCATAGCATACCAGTGCCAGAGATTGGTGGGCAATTATGCAAAATACTAAAATAAAAGTTTTTTTTTGCAAAAGGGGGCAATGCTAGTTCCTGAGACCAAGGGTGTACTTACTTTCTTCACAGAAAAATATTATATATATATATATGTCAATATTTTTGTTAATAAATGACTGAAAAAGTTACTTTTCCTTGTGGTTTTGTTCAAGTGTATCACCTTTCTGTAGGCACTGTATTAATGAGAGTGAACTACTACTTTAAATACGTTAAACATTTTTCCATCAGGTGTACTTATTTTTTCACATACCTGTGTGTAGCAGAGAAAATGATCCCCAGGTGTTTTTAATTGACATTTGTAGATTTATTAGAGAATGTTCAAACTGTTTTCAAAGTGGCATTTTGGCTTTAGTGGAAATGCCATTAGTTAGAACCAGTTATCTATGTGAAGTCCCTTTAGGGTGGAAGGAGCTGCTTTCTCATGGGGAGCAGACCGTATGGTGGTCCTGAGCCTGTGTGGTCCTTGTCTCTCAAGCCCCCCTTTTGTCACTCTCATCCCTGTCTGGGGATCAGGTTGTTGCCTTTGTCCCTGGAGAGTCTGTGCCTATTGTTACAGAAGGAAGGGCTTTACCACACAGTCTGGGCCCTTCCGTCTGCCCGGCTCTTAGCATATGGCTGGGATTACTGACCACCTTTAGCAGGAGAGGGTGGGATTTTACAGAAGTCAGTGAGTGTTTTTAAAAGGGAATGTAATTAAATGTGTTTTTGCTTTGTAGCTTGAGATTATTAATGATGGATTAAGGAGAGTGGTTATCTTAGGAGTGGAGGATTGACAGATCTATTGTGGTATGGGATGAGAATGTCTAGATGTATTCAGGCTTACAGTAACACCCCTGCATTTCTTTGACATCTAACTTAATCTTACTGCACCAGAAACCGTGAGGAAGGATTAAGTATGATGCTTCTTACCGAACAGTATCTCACCATTTGATCACACAGAGATCACATCAAGCCCAAATATGAAGACAACAACTTAAGTCCCCAAACACCAAAGAAAGGAGGCTATTCCAGTGTCTTCTCTTTCTAGCCAATAAAAGGAAAAATATGAGGGGGAACCAGAAGGAGGTATTTACTCCACTTCTGTGATCAAATGCCTTCCTTGTTGCCTCTATTATTGGGCAATAGGCACTTTGAAGTGGTGGGCCATGTTGTTTTATAGAGGGGACACACTGAATCCATTAACAGAAAGATAAGGGATGATCATTCTTGCATTCCTGAGGTTTGCCTGTTGATCTCCTGCTCGGACATCCTGCTGCAGAACATTCACAGCAGCAGTTTTTCAATGGGACATTCTCTGTATGCTAGGAGAAATGCTGTATTATTTTTATATTCTATAAATCCCTTATTTTGGTAGAGTTCGCTATCTGTCAGTGGGAGAACTGGAAATGAAGTTGCCAATTGTAATTAATATATTCAGCTGCTTTTTGGGTCATGTTTGACTATGAGCATTCATGGCATTTTTGGGTCACAGTGTGTGGAAGCCCCATACACTTACGATGCCATTGTTGTTGCGATCCCATAGCAGCATGGTTCCATCATTGCGGGTGGGGCTATTCAGGTAGAGGACCAGAGAATCTGCACAGTGATGCTTTCGGCAGATGTAGGAGATATGGTTCCGGATCATCTCCTTCTCTGTGGCTGGGTACATCCCTTCTGCTTCTTTAGCTACAGGGCCACACAATACACCAGTCAAACAGAAAATGAAGCATGGTTTGTATAATAAATAGATTGTTTTAGTGTTTACTGTGCTATGATGAAACTGCACACTCAAAAGTTTCATTCAGGGAAGGAAGGAAATCAATCAAGGTTCTGCAATGTATTGCCTAAACTAGTTAATACATCATGCACATGTCTAATCATTTACCAGTTTACCTGCAGTAGTGTAGTTTGTGAACACTTTAGAATGTTCTGTATTTCTGCATAAATGGGACAGAATCCTCAGATTTTCACACAACTATTAAAGGAGATAAAGAGATCCCAGTTAAACAGAAGAGACAGAAATATTACACTTAAGCATTTACTTATTGAGGAAAAATATTCAATATTACATATTTGTGAGTGGCTAAATTATGTGAACCTCTGGGATTAGCTGTAAATTAGAAGGGGAAATTAGAGAGGTGTTTTCAATCAATGGCATGACAATCAGGTGTGAAATAGCGTCCTGTTTTATTTTAAAACAAACTAGGGATCTTTGAATATTTAAAAAAAACATGTTTGTTGTAGTCTATGATGGCCCAAAGGCTAATGTTGGAGTTATTAATGCTCATTAAGCTGGAAAAGTTTACAAAACCATCTCAAAAAAGTATTGACTCCTCAAATCCACAGTCAGACCAACGGTACATAAATTAAGAAAATTCAAGACAATTGATAACCCTTCCAGGAGTAGTCAACCATAAAAATCAGACTAAGACTAAGGAATTTATTAGTCTGTGAGGTCACAATGAACCCAGATTAAGCAACTAAAAGCCTCTCTCACATTGACTACTGTTAATGTTCATGGCTCTACCATCAGAATAACACAGTACAACAATGGTGTGCATAGCAAGGTTGCAAGGAGTAAGCCACTGCCATTGCTGCTCCTCTACATTTGCTAAAGATCACATGTTGAGCCAGAATATTTTGTGGAATGAGACTAAAATATAGAACTTTTTGATGAGAAGTACAAGCACTGAAGAAGAAAAGCGCTGACTTCCAGCAGAACATACATGCTTTGTGTAAATAATGTTTATGATCGTATCATTTTTTGTGTCTGTTATCTGAAGCTGAGACAGGATTGCCTCCTCTCATTGATAGACCAATGAATTCTGAGTTAGACCAACAGAATGTAAAGGAAAATGTCAGGACACCTGTCTGAACTGAATCTTAAGAGAAGGTTCAGGGTTTAAGCAGTTCTGTATGTAGGAATGGGCTAAAATTTATCTAAGCTGATGTGCCAGACTGATAAACAGTTAATGGAAATATTTAGTTACAGTAATACGTGCATAAGTGGTCACACCCAACATTGAAAAGAAAGGTTCTCATACTTTTGCCATGGACAGATATGTGATATTGCATAATTCCCCTCAATAAATGGTCAAGTATAATATTTTTGTTTTCTATTGATCTACTTTTAAGACTTTTAAAAAAATGTGAAAATAGGATGTTTTGTCATATTTATGCAGAAATATAAAAAATTCTAAAGTGCTCATAAGGTTTCGAGCACAACTGAACAAGGTTTTGAGTTTTTCACCTGCTACTTGTCCGTTTCCAGCAAAGAACGTTTTAATGTGATCCTTATGGAAGCCATTGTTCCTCAGCATCCGGTAGAAGTGTAGCAGGTTCTGTACGTGACGCTGGTACGTTATCTGCTCCTGCCAGCCACCTATGCAGAAAAGCAAACCACAGATGTAGAGAGGGCTCAGGCAGAGAAAACGTACTAAGAGCGCATCTCTGCATGGGTTAAGCAATAAGGCTATACATACTGATCTTAATCAAGAAGTTGCAAAAAGTTAACATGCTCAGAAAAAGAAGTTATCCGGGCTCTCTTTTTAACCTGAAAGCAGCACTGCGTGGTCACACGTCTGGTAGAGGCGACAGGAGAGGTGTGTGGCTAGAGGCTGCTGGTGGCATCGGCGAGTGTTTTTATTAAGCTCACAGCTGGAGATGGGCACACTTGGCCTGGTTAGCGGTAGGGGTGTTGGACATTTGGCAAACTCTGGATGATCTGTTATAGACGTAGCACAAAGGAAAGGTTATTAACTAATGCACAACATGTAATTTATAGATGACTATATGTCAAACCGTGTTGAAACCACAAAAAACTGTTACAGATGACTTAATTAGGTATGTCTGGGGCAAAAAAAAACTGATGGTGTAAGCTTTTCTTTGCCAGTTGGTGAGTTCCAGGCTTCTGTTACCTAGACTGTTATTTCACTTTCTGTTTGTCTGTTTTAGCCGCACCACTCCACGTTGACCACTTTTCTAAGTACAGATAGATAAAACCTAGGGTTTGCAGTGATGAGATGTAATTTAGGGCCAGAAAGTACAGCCTTGGCCTGTGTCTGGAAACCTGTCCTTTTCAGTCATTAACTCACCCACGCAGCGTAGGCGCTGGGTTCGGTTGCTGTCCCGCACTCCCACCACGAGAGGCAGGAAGTGGATTTCACAGAGGCCACTGCTGCGCTCAACGCGACCCGCTCTGGACACAGTGCTCCTGCGAAACCGCACTCGCCCCACCATACGGTCACTACGGCTCCGTCTCCGCTTCAGCTGGTTCTGGCAGCGAGTTTTCAGGGCCAGTGTCAGACATTCCTCTCCTGTGAAGCAGCAAACAGCCAGTGGCCTGTAGTTAACCATTGCTAACTTACATTTATCTTCTGGATGTAATGACAGTTTAGCTAGAGGTTGTATAATAGGATGCAAAGATGGCATATATGTACTTTATTGCTGCATTGCCATATATCTTATGAAGGTCAAAAAGTAATAATTACATAAGATGTACATGAATAACCCCCGACATTCTGAGTTCACTGAGAAAGACTGTTTGTGTTGGGAAGGAAGAAGTTGTAATATACTGGGAACCATGTACCATGTTCTTAAAAGGAAGCTACAAAAAAAGGGTTCTTTGAAGAAGCACAGTGCCAGTGAAGCACAACTTTGGTTTCCCTAATGCATGCTTCTGTAAAGCACAGGCTCCCAGCCCTGGTCCTGGAGCCCCTTTGCCTTGCATGTTTTCTGCTGTAACACCCACTTCAAACCATGAAAGGCTTATTAATTAGCTGAGTTAGATGGGCAGTTGTGGCCTTACGGTTAGAGAAGATGGTTTGTAAGGGAAGGGTCACCGGTTCGATTCCCGGAACCAACCAGCAGGCTGAAGTGCCCCTGAGCAAGGCACCCAACCCCCCCAACTGCTCCCTTGGCACTCTGAAGATGGCTGCCCACCGCTCTGTGTGTGCTCAATGCCTTGGATGGGTAAAATGCAGAGGTTACATTTCACTATGTGTTGTATTTGTATAACTGTTTATGCGACAAATAAAATAGCATATTAATTAAAGTGTGTGTGTGTGTGGGGAGCAGGGAAAGCACAAAATTATACTATATATAGCTGGGGGTGGCTTCAGGATGGCTGGAACCACTACTTTAAAGAACCATTTCTGTAAATAAGAGTCTCCACAAAATGTAAAGGTTGTAAAAAAGGTTTTTTCCTAGTACTGTACCATCAAACCAGGAACCAGTGCTTTCACAATCTGCTGTCACTCTACCATTTATCCTCTTCTTTCTTCTGGACCATTACGAGGCACTCAGTAGTTTAGAGAAGATTGCAGGGGTACCGCAGCAAAGCATTCTGCATCTATTTCAGGTAACACCGACCAAGGGATCTTGGGCCAGGCACCATCATGGGATGAACTAATCAGAAACCATTATAAATCTACTTAAGGTAATTTTAGATAACTAGTAAAATTACCCTTGCCACAATGAAATGTTTCCTTGGCTTGCCAGCACAGCATAAAAAGCATTAATGTCTCCTTCTTTCTCTTGCTCATCTTTTCTGTGGCCACTTGTTTTCCCCTTCTTCCATTACAGTTGCACAAATGGACCTGGGAGAGTTTTTGAATGCGGTAAAAACAAACTGCTGTCTTCTTCCCTGTCTCTCCACAACTTCAATTTCAGTGGTCAAGCTTAGGCACATTTGAACTCAAAAATGTTTCCAGATTCAGGCTATGGTAAATTAGATACAAGCCAGATAATCTGCTTTTCCGCCCAGAGCTTATGCTTGAGCCTCTCGCTCTTTTCCTTGATCATTTCTGACATGCTTAGCAATTATTAGATTTCCCAGGACTGCTTTTATTTCCTGCTCTTGAGGATCTTTACTGAAAACAGAGAATTACTGAGGATTTAAGGTAAAAACGACTTGTGAGGTTTGGCTGTGGAAAAGTGAAACAGCAGCAGCTGCCCTCTATGATGTACAGGAGATTTTTACTCCATTAACACCTAGTTTGATGTAAAAAAAAAAATGATTAAACAGGAGTAACAGTCCCCACTTTTACTTTCTTGGAGGGTGAAACTTTTAAAGCCCCAAATTGATTTCACCTTAGGGGGTAGTGATTTTGCAGAGTAATGTACTGAATCAAGTGCAAAGGATGGAATACACACTCAGGATGAATTATTGACACCACCTTTTGCAATTGCATGACTTTCTTTGCTCAGTGGCGCATCTGTCCTCCACTATCCCTGCAGGGGGCCGTGGCCTGACTGTTCTCTGAGAGAGCTACTCCTGGAGCAGAGTGTATTCACTTTCTTTCACACACGCACAGACTTGCATACACTCCCCATGAACTGCTCCTGTCAGTACTATGGTGTAGCGGCTGAAGCCTGTATGGCTGGCGACCACACTGTAAAGAAGTATAAGCATGGAGTCTGTATACTAATAGTTCTCACATTACTGAAATCCTTAATGATGTTATTCACTTTTTACACTTCAGTCCCTTTTATTTAAAGTAAAGCACACTACTGCTGTGTCCCAAGTAATGAAAAAGACATTAAAAGTAAGTGAGCAAGAATAGTATGCATCACTGAGCGTACACTAAATAAGCCAAGAGGCTATGATAGACAGTAAAACACTACCTGTGGTAAGGGTAAAAGTTCATAGGGAGGATATGTACTTTTTATGTATGTGTTTACTTTTTATGTGTGTGTATATTACATTTGCCTGCATGTGTTCTCTAGCCTTAGATCTCTTGTGCTTGATTTAATCAGTTTTTGCATATGTTGTGTGTACTGGACGCACAGTATAATAAATATTCTTTAAAAGGTTATGTGTCTACTGCAGGATCAGCAGCAATGTATCTTGGGTGAAATATAAAAAGGAGAGTTTTTTATTACTCTTCAAAGAAATTCACTGTTTGCTTTTTGTTTTTTTCTATTAGTTTTTTTTCTAATTTATTCATTTTTCATCCTTTTTTCAAAAAAAAATGTGTAAATCTAAAATAAACTTGCTTTGTTTAAACTGAAAAGATCCATAGTCTCCGCTCACAGTCGTCATATTTAAAAATATTCCACTTTTTTTGTTCCCACTGTTGCATGTACACTGAGGGATCAGCAGCAGTGTAGGTGGAACAGCTGCTACTATTCATTTAAAGCGTTTTTCTTCTTAAAGAAACAATTACTTGATTAAATTAATGACTTATTCAGTTATTCATAACTTTAACTAATTGACTGATTGTTTTTTATTATTCATAACTTTAACTTAATAATCTTTAGCAGCTTTATGTTTTTTGTTTTTTTCTTATTTATTTATTATTATTATTCTGCAACAACTTTTATATACATATAAAAACTAAAGTGCTCCCCATACGGCCCAACTCACCCAGATAAATTCCGTCCACATGGCCGCATCTTTTCTTGGTCACGTTAAAGTCCACGTAGAACAGCACCACGGGGTGTCCGAAGCTTTCCTCGGGACTGGGGTCCAGTACGAGCACGGCGTCGTGCGCACTGACGCCGGGGAAGAGCTCGCGGTTGGCCCCGGGCTCGTCTGCCGCGGGGGTCACCGAGGTCTGAGAGTCCGGCAGGATGGCGAGCACTTTGTCCGGGTTTGACTCGGACACGTAGACCACCACGCCGGACAGGCGGAGGTGGGACAGCCTCGAGCACTCCCCCTCCGGCAGACTGACCCTGCGGCACAGGCTTAGCTTCACGTACTGGAAGGCAGCCTTCACCCAGCGGTCCAGCCGGGCCAGCCTGACCCGGGAGCCGCCGTGCTGACCCGCCAGCAGCGCGAAGAGCAGCAGGGACACGTACACGGAGCGCAACTTCATGCTTTCTGCGGGAACGATGTGGCGGTCACTGACGTGCAGCCCTCGCCCGTCGGAATGTGCTTGCTGCCTTTAAAAGTTAGGAGAGCAGGAGTGGGCGCTCGTCAGCCTGGGAGGATGCAAGCCCCTCTTCATCAGACGGGACATGAACAGGCTCGCGGCAGCATCCAGATGGAAAGTGATCTGCAACTGTGACTCCATCCCACAGGCGCTGGCGTGCCGGTAAACAGAGGAAGGAGGGAGACGGGGAGGGGGAGAGAGAGAGAGGGAAAGGGGACCTACCTGCCACTCACAGCCCATCATACAGTGCGGGCAGACAGCAGCTTAAACTGGTTTCACACCCGCACGCTCTCCCACAGCTCCCACTGACCAGCTCTGTTACGCAGATGTGCACCAAGCACACAGGCCATTACAGTCTGCAGCTCTGGACACAGCGGAGTAAAACAGTTCTGTGTGCTACATCTGAGCATGATGATGCCCTTTTCCTTATGACAAGTATTTTTTTTTTCTTAGTTAAAAACACAATTATGAAAAGAATACAAGAGAAGTTTTCACCCTGTTTAAATCTGCTACTGGTTGTACCTCAGTGAGCATAAAATTCGAGGTTTACCACTATTATTATACTGGTATATACAGGATTGATTGTAGCTACGGGTAACATGTAAAACACTGTTCATGCTCTTTCGTTCTATGATCGAGAAGTCTGCGATGATTACGCTGCGCCACCAGCAGAGGGCGCAGTAATGATGTTTATGGAGAAGAGGCGCATCTGGCTTTACTCTCGTGGCCTGACTAGTTCAGCTTGGCTTGTAGTTTGATGCCACGTTAAACTAAAGCTTTAAAGGTGGAAGTTTTTATTGACCTGATAAAATACACGGCAACATGCATTATTTTAACGTTTTCTTTAAATATACTGTCAGTTCTTGTTAAAAGCTCAGATGTAGTAAGAGGTTGTGTGTTCATGATAACTATGTTTCTGGACATTCTAGCCTACCTTGTGGAATCTGTAGTTTTAAAAAAAATAAAAAATAGAATAGAGATAGTGTTTGTGTGTGTGTGTGTGGGGGGGGTATCTTTAGAGGTGTTATTACAGTGGATAACATGCTCATACTCTCACTAAACCACTCACTGCATGTTTTAGGGCCTGAAAAAATGCTCACAACATGATTTTGCTGTATGTTTTGGTAAAGGCAAGGATCAATATTAAAGCACATTTTATACAAAATTTAAGGTTTCTTCACTTTCCTTTTTTTCTTTTTTTTTCTGGTTAAATCTTTTTAAATGTTAAATGAACAGATTTTAATATCCAATGGAAATGGAGCTTCTTTAACCCTACGGTCAAGAACATCAATGTTTGCAGTAAAACTAGGCTTTACACTTTTTAACTGAAGCCTGCGAGTGAGCAGCCATGTAAAGCAGTAGCTTGAATGATTTGAGCTGTAGATGAAATGCCAAAAACCACTGGTCCAAAATGTATTGTACACAACAGTGTTTCCCAGTCTTGCTCCAGGAGGTCCACTGCAATGCACATTGTAGTGTTTTCCCTGCTCCCAACACACCAGATCCAATTAATCAGCTCATTACAGCCCCTCACTGCTGTGGGTGTATTAAAGCATGGAAAACATTTATTTCTAGCAGGCAGTGGGCCTCCAGGACCAGGTTTGTGAAACAAAGTTGTTCGGTTGATAATGATCTTGAAATTGCCATGCAATAAGTAAGAAGTTGAGTGCTGGCAATCAGTCATAGGATCCTCCTTGCATGAGTGTACAGGTGCTTACTCAGGAGAGCAGATACAGCTTAATTAAGTAACATAATCTGAGTTAACAAGGCAAAGGCATATCATCTGACCTGGCATCGGTTTCTGACTTCTATCCTCTCTCTTTATTTTTTATTTTTTTGATAGCAAGTTATATATTAACAATGGTATAGCACAGTTAATGCTCTATAGATTTTGACTAAAAGATATACAGAGGTGCTTGAAAGTTTGTGAAACCTGTAACATTTTCTATATTTTTATATGAATATGAACTAAAACATCATCTCATTTTTTAAACAAGTCCTCAAAGTAGATTAAGAAAACCTTGTTAAACAAATGAAACAAAATGTTATTTGTTCATGTAAAAATGACCCAATAACATATCTGCATGTGGCAAAAGTGAATCCTTAGGATGATCATACAAGTTGGAAGTAAAATCGTGAAATAAGGTGAAATCAGAGTCTGGTGATTTCAGTCATTGGCATGACAATCAGGTGTGAGTGTGAGACCCTGTTTTATTTAAAGAACAAGGATCCAGCAAAGCTAGATCATACATACAACACATGTATCATGAATCGAACAAAGGAGGTGTCTGAGGACAAGAGAGTTAAAGAAAAAGAGTTGTTGATGCCCATAAATCTGGACCATCTCAAGAGTTTCAACTCCACCAATCAAGTCAGACACACTGTGTACAAATAAAGGAAATTCATGTCTGTTGTATGTTACCCTATTCAGAAGTGGTTGACAATTAAACATGACACCAACTGCAAAGCATGTAATAGTCTAGAGAGGTTACAAAGGAACCCAGAGTAACTTCGAAGCAAATGAAGGTCTGTCTCACATGAATGTTGACATTCATAAGTCCGCCATCAGGAGAACACTGAACAGCAATAGTGTATATGGCAGGGTAGCCACTGTTGTTCCCCAAAAATATTGCTGACCATCTACATTTTGCTAAAGATCATGTGGACAAACCAGAAGGATACTGGAAGAAGGTTTTGTAAACAGATAAAGCCAAAGTAGAAGTTTTTGGCTAAAATGGGGAATGTACGGAGAAAGAAAAACACTCTATTCCAGCATAAGAAGCTTATCCCACCTGTGAAACATGGTGGTGGGAATGTTCTGGTTTGGGCCTGGATGGCTTGCCATCACTGATGGAAAAATGAATTCTGAACTATATCAGAGAATTCTGAAGCAAAGTGTCAAGACATCTGTCTGTGAACTGAACCTCGAGAGCGTGGGTCAAGCAGCACGACAGCTATCTTAACCACACAAGTTGTTCAACCAAAGACTGGTTAAAGAAGAATAAAGTGAATGTTCTGGAATGGCCAAGTCAAAGTCCTGACCTTAATCCAACCGTAATGTTGTGGAAAGACCTAAGCGAGTGGTTCATGTAAGAAAACCCACCAGCATCCAAGCTGTTCTGTATGGAGGGAAGGGCTAAAATTCCTCTGAGTCAATGTGAAGGACTGATAAACAGTAAATGTTTAGTTGCAGTGATTGCTGTGCAAGGGGTTCACAACAAATACTAAGAGCATGATTCACTTACTTTTGCCACACACATATATTATTGGAACATTCTTTTTTCAGTAAATATATAACCAAATAAATTCATTTTTATCCAGTTTGTTTAACTGGGTTGTCTTTGCCTACTCTTAGGATCAGTTGTTTTGTTTTGTTTTTTCCAGTACTTTTTTTTTATTTCGGGCTGACCTGGTTAGAGGCTATGCACACTCTGGTACCTTAAATTGTTCCACTGAAGGGGTCACTATTCCAGTAAAACAAATGAAAAGTAATTCTATCCACATTGTATCCAGTGTCAATCAAAAAAACACTGTTGCAGGTCTAGAAGAGTGTGGTATATGGATTTATATAAAAAGAGCGGCTATAGACAAAATCTAGGATGTACATCAGCCAGAAATGGAAGAAGATAAACTTTATCCCCAACAAACGTGTCAATTGTTTATGGGATGGCATGACAGTGACCCATGCCCAGTTTGAATTGCAGGTGGTTTGTCACTATGCATATTTAATTCTGAATGCATGTGAGATGGTAGGACTGGGTTACTTTAATCTGAAGAGAAGGTTCACAAACCAGGCCACTGGCTTAGTTGAGGAGCATTTGACTCACTGAAGAGCGCCTGGTGGTTTAACTTTTCTTGACAGGTAAGCTATTATAGGGTGATTTATGACTCTGTGTTGTCTAGGGAAAACATTCTTCCTGGGTATCCCAGTGAAAGTGCTTTAACAGGCAGGTAGAAAAAGACATAATCTGTGTGAGATGAGTGTAGTTTAATTTTAAAGGCTTACCAACCCAGCGATTTCATATATATATATAAGCCACAACATTAAAATCATGTATAGGTGAAGTGAACCACAGTGTGCATCTAGTTACAGTGGCACCTCTCAAGGGGTGGGATATATTTGGCAGAATGTGAACAGTCAGTTCTCTGGCAAGGGCTAAATGATGGCTAGGTGACGAGTCAGCGCATCTCCAGAACAGCAGATCTTGTGGGGTATTCTAGGTATGTAGTGGTTAGTACCTACCAAATGTGATCCAAGAAAGGACAACTATTGAACCAGCAAAGGGGTAAGGGGTGCTCCATGATAGAGGCATTTGAAAAGCAAAGGCTAGCCCATCTGGTTTATTCCCATACAAGCTACGTAGATAACTGCAATAAAAATGCTGGCTATGATACTGCTGGCGTTGGACTTGAAATCCAAAGGGGTTTCCCTGTGCAGATTCATACCCTGTTCACAGTGATGATTATTGGGCAGTGGTGGCCTAGTGGTTAGGACATTGGCCTTGGGACCTGAAGGTCGCAGGTTCAGGTCCCAGCCCAGACATCACTGAGGTTCCTTTAGGAAGGTGCCGTTCTGCTACAGTGCTCCCGGGTACTGTTGATAGCTGCCCACTGCTCCACGTGTGATGGGTTAAATGCAGAGGTCACATTTCGTTGTGGTGCTTAAGTGTGTGTACAATAACAAACAGTCACTTTCACTTCACTGATAGAAAGGTGCCAGGTCACATGGTGCATCACATGCTGAGACTAGACCCCACTGAAAGCAGCTACAATGGGCACATGAGCATCAGAACTGAATCGTGAAGCTATAGTACAAGGTCTGATGGATCACACTTTTTTTTAACATTATATGGACATTGTGTGTGTGTTGCACAAACTATGGGAAGGAGGCAAGCTGGTAGAGGCAGTGTGATGCTCTGAGCAATGTTTTGCTGGGAAACCTTTAGTCCTCTCATTCATGTGGATGCTACTTTGACATGTAACACCTACCTAAACATTGCTGCAGACCCTATTATGCCAACTGTATTCCCTTAGGGCAGTGGCCTCTTTCAGCATGAAAATGTACCCTGCCACACTGCAAACATTGTTCAGGAATGGTTTGAGGAACGTGACAAAATGTTAAAGGTGTTGACTTGTCCTCCAAATTCTCCAGATCTAGTATATATAAAACTATTATTTTTACACCTTTTTTTCTACACTTGCTACACTTGCATGTACTAATGTAATATTTGTGCATACAGGAATTGTTTCATGAAAGGAATTTTGGTAATATGGCTAAAATGTGGACAGATTTATAGCAAACCAATTACAACATATTACAACTAATTCTTTTGCCTCCACATTCCCCAGATCTCAGTCTGATTGAGCATGTGTGGAACAAGCTGTACAAGGCAGCCTGATTCATAGAGGCCCCACCTCGCAACTTACAGGA
>JBBPDA010000003.1:16459964-16471342 GCA_037974385.1 Arnoldichthys spilopterus | reverse complement strand
CCCATCTATGTAAAGCACATTGAATGACCGTTGTGTATGATAATGTGCTATATAAATAAACTTGCCTTGCCTTGCCCAGTAACACAAATGTAATTGTGGACTAAGGTGTATAGTTACACTCCTAGTCTTTAGTCTTTCCCTATGTCCCTACTGTCTTCTACTACTAATATTTCACAGTTTGCTGTACATAAAAATAGTAGCTTGCTATTTCAAACCTGCTACATTTATCCATTACATTTACCCCAAGCCTGTTAGACGGGTTTATGAACGGATTTGCCTTCATCTTACTCGGCTGTTATAATTGTTTTTAGCTGTAACTCAAATTTTCTACTCAGCTAATGGAACTTTGTTGACTGTAGGGCACTGAAGGCACTGTGGCAATACCTGGGTTCCAAAGGGATCAACACTTCTCTCATCTGGGAGAAGATTAAGGACATGGTCATCAAAACCATCATTGCGTAAGTGTGTTTGATGCCAGACTATCATTATATAGCCTTGTTTTTTCTTTAACCTAAATTCATGATTGAATTTCTGGCCTCTGTCTTTGTATCTGCCACTGGACCAAGTCAACACAGTACTCATTCTGGTAGGGCATACATTTTATACTTTATTATGGGTAGGCCTGTCACAATTATTACATAATTACCTGATGGCAATTCTTGAGCTGATTATTTAAGCTGGCTGCAATTCTTTTCAAAGTTTTTAGCTATTGCAATCATATGCTTAGGCTACAACAAAAAAATGTGTTGAGTGCATTTTCATCGGTTTGATTCAGGCAAAGGCATGTAAATAATAGAGAGCAGAAAACCTGTTCATTGAAACGTGGTATGGATGTTTTGAGATCAGAAAATCTAACTTCTGATTGGTGCTATAATAGTGACTGCTATAGCAATGAGTAATGGTTTGTCTATTTTGAGTTGTGCTTTTTGTCAACAGCTAGGAAGCGTGATCGCTTATGTGCTGAATTGGCCACTTTAGGCTTTGACCATTTAATAAAATATACAGTTATTTATATGGCAATTGATCAACTAAACTTTTATGATTGTGACAGGTCTGGTTATAGGAAAGTTGTTGGAAATTATGAAACGGTATTGTACTACTTTGATTTTTCTGAGCTTTAAACTAAAACTCTAAAGGGACAGGTCTGAACGCCACTGTAAATGTTTAATTGACTTTTTAACTGCACAGATGATGTAATTAAAAGGGACCGTCAAAGTTTTGTAGGTAATGGCTGTATGTCATACTTTCTTGCCAATGATTTGCTGAATGTTAATGATGACCTGGTAGTTTTGTCTCCTTCACCATGAACATGAATAATTTTTTAAAGATTATTTTAGTATAAGCTGTTAGATTTTAATGATAAGATGTTGTACTCTCCACAAATCCCCTGCCTTTATAGTGTAATCCCCCTTTTTTTTTTCTTAAGTTTTCTCCAGTAATTCCTTAATAGAAAAAATGCTAGAGACATGGTCAGTACAAAACAAATTACCACATGGGCAGATCGAGAACAAATGTTCTCAATGTTTTTTCAGTGCCCCAGTCAATGATGTACACCATAGTGCACAATATCTAGGTTGTAGGCCCTTGCTTAGCCAAAATATTCTTCTGAAATCAAGGAACCCTCTCTGCTGTAGTATCGCACTATTCTGGAATATTTGAACATTTCTGTGAGGATTTGAGTCTTTGTCAGGTTTTGATGTTAGGTGATGTATTTCACAGCTTAAACATTAGTAAAAACAGGGTTTTCAGATCAATGCTGTAATGTGTTAAATAGTTTGTTTCTGTTCTCTCTGCTACTACCAGGTCGGACCCATATGTTAACACCCTGGTGAAGATGCATGTGCGCTCTCCATACAGCTGTCATGAGCTTTTTGGTTTTGACATCATGTTGGATGAGAACCTGAAGCCATGGGTACTAGAGGTTAACATCTCACCCAGGTACTGAGCACTGTACTGAGCAAAAACTGCATCCACTGAATTAACCTTTTCAGCTTTTAGGCTAGACCAGTTGAACCATAGGATGGTGTTTAAATGTTGTGCAGTAAATTTCAATCACAGGTTAAGACACATTAGTTGTTTGTTTTTTTGTTAGTGTACACACAATACATTTATAATGAAATTCAAATGTAATGTCAGTCAAAACAGCACCCTGTGACAATCAACAAGCTAACAGATCCCTCTGTCTGTGTAGCCTCCACTCCAACAGTGCGCTGGATGTAAGCATTAAGGGCCAGATGATACGGGATTTGTTGAACCTTGCTGGCTTTGTTCTGCCTAACAAAGACGATGTCGTCGCTTCCAGCAGCAGTGACAGCAGCTCCACTAGCAGGTTAGAATTGGAATTACAAATATGGATTTGCTTCATAGTGTGAGCATAGCAAGACCATCACCCTAAATGGAAAATCGAAAAATAAAGTATTATTCTTCAGTTCTAGAAATCACTTTAGTTTCAATCTACAGGTTTTTACTTCACCATACTTCTCATGGGTATGATTTACTGTTTATGAAGTAGGGATGTAACCATTCTGGTCAGCTTATTGCACAACTTGTTAACGACGGGTCTCCTATAACATTATACATGCTGGCTGGGTTAGTTTGATTCGGTCCTTCGTATGTCCATGTATTCATTTTTATGCTTTGAATTCAGTTTGTGTGGAGGAGTGCGAGAGAGGGGGAGATCAGACCTGTCCCCTGATGAGAAAGTGAAGAGAGCCTTCTATCTCACCCAGCGCTTTGGGGACCAGGTACATGCACATGTTCAATAATAGAGATTCTTTTCAGAATTTGGACCACAGAGCTGTTGTTGTTAAGGCATAACCTTATGAAATTTTCATAATTGCTTTGCTTATTGTGTGATGACACTGCTGGTCCAGTCACATGGCCACATGGTGCTGATGAGCTTTGATTATAGGTGGAATGAGACATTTATTCTGAACTTTGAAATGCTTCACTGTGTTTTTAGGATTTTTATACAACGGTCCTGGACGTGCTGACTCCTGATGATGTGCGTGTTTTGGCTGAGAGTGAAGATGAGCGGAGTCGGCAGGGCGAATTTGAGCGTGTTTTTCCTTCCCCAGCCTCTTCCCGCTACCTCCGCTTCTTTGAACATCCGCGCTACCTCAATATCCTTCTTAATCAGTGGGAACAGAAATACAACCAGAATCATAGCAAAGGTATTTGTATATGCTTTTCCCCAAAAAAATAATGAAATATTATTTAAAATATCTTACTTTACCTTTTGGTTTCCAGAGCAGTTTGGTGATTCTTTTGATCAAACACATACTTAAAATGGCATATCAAGGACTGGATTAGAACAACCCCATTATAGTGTTTAAGAAATGTTTATTATGACAAATGATTTCAAAATTTTAAATGGTGGTGTTTGTCCATTCTAATGGACTACCTATGTTTTTCATAGGTTGTGTGGTGTAAGTCACTCATTTCTGTGTGTGCTAGCAGGACAGTATGTAAAAGTCTTGAGCTGGTAGCACTGGTCCTTGCAAGTGTCTTAGCATAACACTGAGAAAAATTACATTAAACTTTGAAGAAGTATTAATTCAAAAAGGTGGAATGTGTTATTTTAAATGTAATTTCCCACAAAGCAGTGCATTTGGTGCTCAGGAGTGAGCCTGAAGGTGGCAAAGGTCTGGGACACAGTAGGGGTTGTGCCACCTTTTTATTTCATTGACTTATTTTTCAGCAGGTGAATTTTAAAATCCTACATCATTGCCAGCTTTACATAGGGCACTATAGGACTCACATATTTCATAAGGAACTGCATTGAAACATTTGTTTTGGCTCTATAGTGTTTAAATTACCTGATGGACCACTACTTCTGTATACTCTAGAACAGATCCTGCATTGCAGTTCACATGCCAGCACTTGACATTGCTTGGGCAGTGGGGAAAAATGATATTGCACATACTGTATAGAGAGAATCATGAACACTAGTACATCACAAATTCTTTTAACAGACTTGTTTAAAATGTTTAGCTTGCATGCAACTATGTTTTTTCTTAGTGCCTTCAGTATTTGTTGCTATGCCTGAGGTTAAAATGTGATGAGTTATCAATGACACATGCTTACCTGTCTACAGGTATTGAACTTCTGAGGAGTCTGTGTCAAAAAAAAGTGCATCGGGGGAGCCTTGCTGACTCTACACATCATGTAAGTATTTGAATTGGATTGTCTTTTGCATTGTAAAAACTAAAGCAATACAAAGTGGAATGGAATGGGCTCTTTTTGCTTTTGTTAGGTTGTTTGCATTAGCATATGCTTTGCATGACACATTCCCTAATAAGATTGACTTATAGAAGTAGTTGAACTAGCCTTTCATAGCCTTGAGTATACTGGGCCTGTTATCTTCCCACTATGAAAATGTTTTATGTTGTCAGAATTATGATGTATCATACTTATTTGGACAAAAATCTGTCACTAAGGCACTCGAGTGGCACCGCAATCTAAAAGTTGGAGCTATTGTAATTTGATCTCTGGTAATGCCATAGATATCTGTGGCCGGAAGTTCTCCTCACTCTCTGGCGGAGTAGGATGTGCAATTTATTTATTTATTTATTTTTTTTTTGATTTTTGCTTCCAACAGTTGTAATTGAAATAAAACGATGATTGTGCTGCATTCCGTTTTGCAATGATCCTCTTGTCCGTGTAAACACTGGATTCCACTGCAGCTAATTTTGGCCATTCTAGACAATGCTTGTGATTCCACCATATGCTCTGTAGTGCATTTCAGAGACTGCTCTCTGTTCTGCTCCGCTCCGCTAAAAATATGCACTGTGTAAGAGGCCCCTAACAAGTTGTGTCAAGTGGCACAGGGCAGACTAAGACGGGCAGGAGGTTTTCAAAATAAAACACCTTGTGCAGACTCCCCACATTAATTTCATAACCATCATCATTACTTTTGATAACTTGACTTAATTATATTAAGTTTGTAGGCTTCAGAGTAACAGTCAGGACAAAGCAGAAAAAGAACACACTGAATTGCATAACCTGGTTACCCATGATAGAAGCATGACCAAATTCGCAAGTCAGCAAAATTGAGCAGACCATGTGCTCTACTTCTGAAAAACTCCTGGTGGGGAATGAAGCCATGTGGAGGATGAATCAAAACCATGCTGGCAATGAGCTGTAATTCCTCCACCCTCTGGAATTTAAGTGTAAGAGATTACATTACCAAAACTGAGCTGCCCTACCAGCGTTTTCCATGTTGGCCTAAAAAAATTGTTTGGTCTTTAGTTGTAGTTGAACATTTGTTTTCCCCTACTTCTGAACCAGGGGGGTGGGGCGCTCTTTAATTTACTTGAATAAGTTACTGACTGGAATATGTTCAATATACACTGATCTGCCTTGACATTAAAACCAAATACCTGATATCATGTAGGTCCCCTTCATGCTGCTTTAACAGCCCCATTAAGACCTCTGAAGGTTTGCTTGTGGTGTCTGACCCCAAGTCATAAGCAGCAGATCCTTTAAGTCCTGTAAGTTGAGAGGTGCAGTCTTAATGGATCGTTCTAGTTTCTCTAGCACATCCCACAGATGCTTGATCAGACTGATATTTGGGGAATTTGGAGGCAGAGAGAGCACTGCTATTAGGAAATATTGTTGCCATAAAGGGGTTTACTTCATCTGCAGCTCTGTTTCGGTAGGTAGTACGTGTCCAAGTAACTTACTGCTGTTGGGTTAGCCTTCTTTCCTTATGCACATTACAGACCTCTTGACCCTGTCACAAGTTCACCGGTTGTCCTTCCTGGGACTACTTTTTGTAGTCCCGCAAGACCTGCAGAGATGCTTTGACCAAGTTGTATATTTGTCACAATGTAGTTCATGTCAAAATGACTCCGATCCTTCTGCTTGCCCATTTTGTTTCTTCTTCTATCAGATAAACTTCATGAACTACCTGTTAACGTGTGTCATTCTAACAAGGAAATTGATGTTATGTCCTTTACCTGTCAGTGTTTGTAGTGCTGTACCCGATCTGTGTAATTTACCAAAATGTGTTTTTCAATGCATGGTTTTCAGAGTCAATGCATAATCATATTAAATCACTATAATCTCAGCAAGGAGATTATATAGACCTAAATAGTCATGATTATGATTTTGCTTGCTCACTCCCTTACTACCCAATGTGATCCCAGGTGATGTAACAGAATTGCCAGTTAGTGAGGACTCTTGCTACTCAAATGATTATAAAAGTAAAAAAATGGAGATTTCTTTGAATAACAATGATATATTTAAATAAAATTCTGAATCACTAAAACTATTTTTGATTTACAGTGGTCTTCAAAAACCTACCATGGACACAGATCTGACATCTACAGTGCCACATCAGCAAAATCAGAGCTAACTAAGTCAAGGTATACACACACACACACACACACACACACACACACACACCCTTACATTTTTTTTTTCTCTTTTCTAACCCCATGTCTCTCTCAGTGTTCTGGTCAGTCAAAGTGTGAAGTCCCATCTGGATGACGAAGACTGGTCTGATCAAGAGGTTCAGTCCGTGACTTCCAGTCTTCCAGACATGAGCCTGTTGGGTTCAGTGAGTCCCAGCCCAAGCCCCAGTTCCAGCCTGGCCAGCGACAACCTGCTACATCAGAATTACCTGTTAGACTAGCCATATACTCTCAAAACAACAAGTATCCAGGGCTTCCAATAGCACACAAACACCCACAAAATTTATGGACACTTTTTGTTTTCTTTCATCTTCTGCCTTCAGTCTGTAAAGCTGAATAAAGTTTGCTCCCTCATGAAATAGGGATCAAGCTTGAGAAAGGGATGGGAGAAGTCTGATGTGAAAGTGTAGCATAAATTAGTGGTAAAACTGATGACCATTTTAATCATAGACCTGTTTTGCCTTTTCCGAGACTAATGTTACGCATTTTAAGGAAAGCCTAGTGAACTTCTTTGAAGCACACAGACATATTTCCATATGCCGTGTTTGTATATGCAACATTTTCTCCTTTTGGGAGGAACTAATCTGGAGTCATGTCTGAGAGCATGAGCCAATGAGATTCCTTTCTTGGTTTGTTTACATTTTAGGTCTGCACAATGCTGGGGGGTGAATTTGAGGAGTTCCAACAGTAATTATAATTATGGTCATAAATCTAAATGTATGATTTTATCAGCTTTTTTCCAATAAAACAAAGTAACTGTTATGGTTTAGGTTTTTCCACATTAAAAATATGTGAAATTTACTTATTGTTGCTGTTTTTCTCTTCGTCATCATCTTACTACCTTTTTATACCTGTTCTTTCAAGAATGTGTTGAAGTAGATGTTCTAATAATTTGTGACCTACTTGTGAGTCTGTTGGGACAATTAGTCTCTTGTATGTGTGGACTGTTTTCTGAATGTAACAGCTGCTACAGCCAGTTCTTCAAATACCACTTGTCAACTATTTAGACTTGGCTGCCTTTACAGTAGCGTCTCTTGAGTGATGTTGGGATTTATGTATTACTACACCGAGCTCTAACATTGTACTTACTCGCAGTACTTACTGTGCCATTAGTTAGTATGCTGGAAAATGTTTCGTTGATTGTGGTTTGTTTTTCAGTTAGAGCCTAGGGCTGAGTCATGCTGAAGGAAATAGCAGAACAGCAGAAGCATAAAGCCACATAACCCATCAGGACACAGGAGGTAAAAATAGCCACTTCCATAATGGCACGTTGAAATTCCTTGCTAGCAGCCACCGAGGAAGACCTCTTTCAAGAGAAGAATGTAAAGCAGGACTGGCTTTTTCGTTATCCCTGTGCCCTTATTTTTAAAGCATCAGTAATATACTATGCAATAGCCAAGGTTCTAAATTTCATTGCCATCTTGTAAAATATCAGGTTTAAATGAGCTTTCAAGATGGCTCAAATCTTGACCTAGACACCATATGCACTATTCATGTTTAGGGATTGTGGATTGGTAGAGATTTGCATTGTGTTAGTTTTCGCCTTTTCACTCTACGCTCTTCGGTGAGGCATAGCCATACTAGCACCACGAATGTGTGTCGTAACCATTTTCACAGCCAAAGTTATTACGCCAGTTCCTGGCTGGTAATGTGAGCACTATAGACCACCCCCTTGCTGTGCGCGCAGCCTCTAATCTGCGATTCCACCTCCCCCCCACCAGCCTGGCCAGTCATTCTGCATGCCTGGACCATCTCCTCATTTAGACCCTGCTCTGTGGGACTAGAGAACAGTTTGGAGCATGGTTATAGTGCAGCAGCATAGTCAGTGAAGGTTTCCATCGTACCCCTCACTCAGCCTCATCTCTGAACCCCCAGCCATGGACCCTGTCCCTGAGGTAAGACCGAGTAAACAAGGAGTTTGAGAGAGAGAAACTGGTTCCAGCAACAGGTGTATTTTGGCCTGTGATCTGACTAACATGGCTTTTGAGAATGCAGTATATATTGGACCAGTCTGTTATACATTTACTGTATGTAGATGCTATGCATGTGTTTAGTGGTCGCAAATGCTTGAAGTAAGTTTGCTTGACTACTTTGCCCGAGGAAGTCCTGTGAGTGAGTCACTTCCACTGTCACAATTGTTAAATTGCTGCTTGGCTATAATAAGCCTACAGCAAGATCTTTAGATTTTTAAAAATCTTTTCCCAAATGATTTATTAGTTATAAAGAATTCTGCTTCTTCACCATCTCTCCAGCTTCCCTTTATGGAGGATGAGGGGCTTAAAATGAAGAGGACAGGTATGCATTGCGTGTTAACTGTGATTGTTCTTCATTAACATGATTTTGAGTAGTCCGAGCATTAGTCAGTTTCAATTCAAAATGTCTTATGTTGCTAAAAACAATGTAGTAACGTTGTGTGAATTCTGCTAAAGAATAGAGAAACTGATCAGAATAGCCTGTACTGTAGACTGTGCCTGTACTGACTGCAGAGTCAGACTGACCGATCTGCAGCAGGGTTCTCCTCCGCTGCCTTCAATTACAGAACCTTCTCAAGATCTCGACTCCGACATCTACACCAAGTTCTTCATGAGTCACTGCTGCTATGATGCCGTTCCAACCAGCTCCAAACTGCTCATCTTTGACACAACACTGCAGGTGACCTGAACAGACATGTATGGATAAATTATTTGCATATTATACTTGTACACTCCGCCATAGCTTTACAGTTATGGTGTTGATTACGGAACAATGAAGTGAATAACAATGATTATTCCATTACAGTGGAACCTGCCACAGGGTGGAATATTTAGGGAGCAAGTGAACAGTCAGTTCTTGAGGTTGATAAGTTAGAAGCAGATGAAAATGGGCAAGTATAAGCATCTGCGTGGCTTTGACAGGCCACATTGTGATTGCTAGAAGACTGCGTCTGCCAAAATGTGGCCCAAGAAAGGACAACCAGTAAACCAGTGCAGGGCAAGGGCACATCATGCTCACTGATGTGAATGGAGAGAGAAGGCTAGCCCATCTGCTCTGATGCCATAGAAGAACTACTGTAGCACCAATACCTAATAAGGTGGTGGCTGTGACAGAAAGGGTTTAGAGCACAGTGTATTTCAATCCATTTTTTTTTTCTAAAAATAATTTTTTTAACATTATTGTTTAGATGGTGGCTGTAAATGGTATACTAGTATGGGTAAAATAGTTACACTTTTTAAGCATTACTTGCTACTGTTTAGCATTTTTTTGAAGTGTTTGCAGAGCCACCATTTGCAGAGTTTATATTGCACTTTCTTACAGTTTACAAATTCCAAATCAAGCACATTTTACAGTTTCCTTTTAGTGAACAATACATTTAGTAAAGTGAATACATAAATAATAAAATAAATGCAGTTAGTAAACTGAAATTAGTCCGGGAACGTTTAAATGCATATAATGATTTTTAATGATTCCTAGATCAAATGTTTATTACTACTTCTTAAGTCTTTGTTAGTAAGCTTAGTGATTATTGAAATTAATCATTTAAATAAAGTATTTTATAAAATACAGCAGTAAAGTGGCTTATTAGGAATACAGGGGTATCCATATATGCCCAGCATTTACCATGAAGGCATTTAATCTATTCTGTTTCTTTACATTGTCATTTTAAAATGTTTCAATTGAGTTAAATTTAATTTCACTGTATCACTAAAATTTGAAAACCTCATGACTGTTATGTGCATTTTGTATTTGCTCACTGTAGGTTAAGAAGGCATTCTTTGCATTAGTTGCTAACGGAGTTAGAGCTGCACCTTTATGGGACAACAAGCAGCAGTGTTTTGTAGGTAAGTGAACCTGAGCACTGAGTGCCATGCACTTTAACCTTTAAAGGTTGGGTAATTTATGAACCTGAATCGGATTACAGACATCGAGCAGTGCAGCATAATTTATAAGCACAAGCATACATATATACACCAATCAGCCATGACATCAAAACCACCTGCCTAATATCGTGGTCTCCCTTGTTCAGCCAATAAAAAGCTCTTACCCATCAGAGCATGGACTCCCCAAGACCTCTGATGGTGTGCTGTGGTATCTGACACCAAGACATTAACAACTGATCCTTTAAGTCCTTTACATTGTGAGATACAACCTCCATGGATCAAACCAGCTTGTGCAGCACATCCCTCAGGTGGTCGATCAGATTGAGATTAGTGCAATTTGGAGGCCAAGTTAACACCTTGAACCTTTTATCGTGTTTTTGCAGTGTGGCAATGTGCATTATCCCGCTGAAGGGGGACAGGACAGGGGTGGGCAGCTGCAGTCCTGGAGGGCTTTGTTAATTTCCCTGCTCAAACACACTTGGTTTAACAGACCTGTTTATTGCTGGTTTTAGGGATTGTGCTTGAGGAGGGAAACTACAGGAGTTGCCTACCTCTGCTTTGCCTACCTCTGCTTTAGGGAATACTGTTGTAATAAAAATGCATAATTGGTCTATTACAGTGTTTATGTGGGTGGTACATGTCAAAATAACTTCTACATGAATACTAGGACCCATGGATTCCCAGCAGAACATTGCCCAGAGCATCACACTGCCTCTGTCAGCTTGCAGACCCTACTTTATTTTAGCAATTCATGCCAGATGGGATTGCCTTTGCTCCTAACACATATTAGTGAACCTTGGGTGCCCATGACCCTGTTGCCAGTTTACTTGTTCCTCCTTGGACCACTTTTGGTAGGTACTGAACACTGGCAACACCCCAAAAGACCTGTGTTTTTGGAGGTGCTCTTACCTAGTTATCTAGCCAGAGACTTATGTATAAACATAAACTTTGGATAAGCTACCTGATACTGGGCTCTGTACTATTTCCTTTTTTTTCGTCATACTAAAATACATTATGAATTCTGTGTATTTCCATCCATCCATCCATCCATTTTCCAACCGCTTCTTCCGTTTCCGGGTCACGGGGAAGCTGGAGCCAATCCCAG
>JBBPDA010000003.1:16439835-16452092 GCA_037974385.1 Arnoldichthys spilopterus | reverse complement strand
GGAGAGAACTACAGTAGTAGATACATGTACCAAGTGCTTGTACGAACTGCTGCAGTACAACAATATTCAAGTGCAGAAGCAATATAATACAGATACTTTAAAAAAAAAATTTTGTACACAAAAAGAGAGGACTTTGTTAATCAGTACATCGAAAAAAGTATATTTGAAAGCATTCGCAGTCACATTAAGTAAACCTTCACTCAAAGCTGACATATATTGATTATTTTCATTGACACTGGAAGAGTGAAAGCCCAGTAAAAACGTTAATGATACCTGTATACTTACAGTACAGACTCACAGTGTTTAGTGCATTACACTGTGTTGCATAGCATGTAAAAAGTTTCAACTGTGGAAAACCATGTGCTGTTTTTTGTTTTGTTAAAGTGACTATTTGCCATTGTAAACACACTCAAGGACCACAACGAAATGTGACCTCTGCATTTAACCCATCACACATGCACAGGTATAGCAGCAGGCAGCTACCAACAGTCCTAACCACTAGGCCACCACTGCCCTGCTATGTTGCTGATGCTGATGTAATTGCTGATTTTGTATCAGTACACCCGGACTTCTAAAGAGCCTAGCATCTACTCGCAACACTGACATTAAGTTCTGAAAGGTTAGCTGTGCCCTTCCTGCAGCTCATCCACAGCTACCACAGGTTAGCGACTGACCTTAGCGCCGATCTGATTCCCACATTGGTTTGCCTGTAGTTGTGGCATAAAATCAAAGACTTAAATGGGACCGAAGTCCCTGATTGTGTTTTGTTTTCTGTTACTAACATTAGAAGCTCCTGCACGGATCAGGCTCTTTCACTTTTTATGTCGACAGATTTTCTTTAACCGTTATTATTGATTTAACAGTTAAATCTCGAATACATCTTTTAAAAATAAAAGTAGTTTAGTTGAATAATGTGGAGCTGATTTGCTGAATATAATAGGCTGATTTTAATGATGTGACATATGATTGGTATTACACCAGGAATTACATTTTTTAAATACATACTGTAGTCCTGTTTTAATAATATATATTAAATTCCAATAAAAAACTTGATGCATTTGAACCAAAATATAATTGTACATAAATTGTATGCAATGTGTATATCTAAACTTAAAAAAAAAGCTATTTTGTTCGTTGTGCTTTGTGTGACTTAAGGGAGTTCAAAATAAGATTAAAATTCCAGCTCATTATACTGATATTTTACCTCAGTCAGTAATAAAAAGTAGCTTATTTATTATTATCATCGCCACTGCAGAATAGTTGATTCATTTAGTGTTTGTCAACTTTTTCTTTCTAATTTTTCCTACCCATCTTTGGTCCACCATTGCATATACTTAGACTTCACCAGTCCATAACAAACTTGGTGTGATTGTTGCCCCAGATGGCTTGAACTCCCTAAAATGCAACAGACACAAAGTACTTTTTTAGCAGTAGCTTAACAGCAATAACTTAACAAAGTTTAGTAGAAAATTGTGAAATTTTAAAGGGAACTTCCCCTCAAGGAGGACAATGACATTTGCTCATTGCCACTCATTTGAGGAGCAGCACCATTTAAGGAAAAATGCTGGTGTAAAAATGTAGAACTTTACTAGCTAGAATCCTGTGACAAGTTTTCAAACCTCACAAAAAATTGACACTTTTTCACTACCACATTCTTTGAATGCCCACCAAATTTTGAGAATTTTTTTCTAGAGGAGGTGCTGCAATAGGCATTTTCAATGTCTCAAGACACGGTATGTTTAGGCTTTGTTGTATGTGCTAAAATCTTCTAAAATTCAGTTTGGTTAACTCTACAAAAAGGCCACCAACATCCACTTAACATTCAGCAGACAATACATTTTTAAACCTTACTCATTCTCCAAACTTCTGTGGTGGTCATCTTACTTATAGTACTTGTTTAAACCATTGTGGAAAAACTTTAATAAAATATATATTTGTACTAATCCACAATAAAACAGTCTTCAAGAACAAAGTTCAGCATATCAGGTGCTCTGATCTGCATATTTACCAGAGGTGTATTTGTTCACCTACCAGTTCCACACATCCTGCTCTCACTGAGCAAATAATGCCCCTGCCCAAGCAATGTTCAGTGTCTTATAGTGATGGTTTCAACTCTAATGGTTTTCACAATATTTCCTCATTGTTATGGGGTTTTGTCATCACATAGATTTTAGCATCAATGCTTAGAAATTCATTATTGCTTTTTGTTAAGTGGTCATTGATTATATGTTGTTAGGTAAGTATTTCATGCAGTTTCACTGTAAGACCTTTAAAAAAAAAACACCTCTAATTCTAATGTTAGTAAAACATGATGAATGGTTCTGGCTGGCTCCAGTGCCATATGTTAAGTGTGTTTATGGCCTCAGTAATAAAGATACATCATTTTTCATAAAGGAACATTTCAAGAATAATTTACTCACATTGCTTAAACTATTAACTGTATTATTATTGTTATTATTATTATTGTTATTCTTATTATTGTTATGGTTGGTTGGTTGGTTGATTTCTGCAGGAGGTTGTTGGGAAACATCGCCCATTAGAATCATTCAAAAGCAGGTGATGTTTTGTTTTTCCTAAATGTTAACACCAAGTGTGGTCCTTTCTGCACCATGATGCAGGTAGTTTACTTAAGTGCCCATAAATATGCAGTTGCCATTCAATTCCACCCTTGTTTATTCTTTTGCGACAGAAAGTCAAATAGACATGAGAGGGAGGGTCTATTAGTTCCTCTGCTTTGCTTGTACTGGAGAGGTGTCGATGTATGAATTCACTTGGAAAAGCATTTAATGGATTGTAACAAATAACTTTTCTTTGTATTTTGATGAACAAAATTTAAGTTTGTTGTGAAAAGAGTGGATGGATCAAGACAAAGACAGCTCTGTGTCACAAACGTGAGTATCATAGGACAACCAAATGAGACTGAAATAAATGTACAGTTTTGCATACTTGGTTTTTTTGTATTCAGATTACACTTTAAGTAATTATGTATGTGTGTGTGAAAGAGAGAAAGAAAAAATATGTTGGATCTTACATATAGCAACATTCATCCATATCTTCCAGCAAAAATGTATTTGGAATAAAAAGAAAGAAGAAGAAGAAAGTCACCAAAGGTCTTGTCTTTGCAAACAAGGGTGCTCAAGGTACAGCCTTCAAAGCAAACATAAAACTGTTTAAAGATGCTGAGCTCTTCATGGGGATTAATATCATGTAACTGTTGATATTTAACAGATTACAAATTGATTCAGGATTTCAGATATACACAGAGTGCTTTAGCAGTTCTGTCGATGAACACCATCTTGATTAAACATGATTTTCCTAGATGAATCTGAGGTCGAAGCTCTTCTTGATGACCCACCAGTTTTGGACCCTGAAAATCCTGAGAGCATCATTGAGGAAAGCCCTTCTCCTTACTTGACCTTCAGAGAAGTGATTAATACTAAAAGGTACAAAACTCTAATTTATTTGATCATTTAAATAGTACTTAATATTTATTTGGTTAAAACACTTAATATTTTCTTAATAGATCCAAGACTGCAGCCAAGATTTTGGAAAGTGAGAGCAAGCCACAGGCTTTCCAGGTAGCAATGTCCTTACAGTTTATATTTAAACAGGGGATAATCTAATTATACTGTTTAATTTTTTTTATTATTTGTGTGTGCATGTGTGTTTTCACTTTTTAATGAATTTGTTTGTTTTTTTTTATAAATCTCTTAAGATCTCCATCAGTATCACAGAAGCTAGACAGCTGGTGGGTGAGAACATTGACCCCAGTGTGGTGATTGAAATTGGAGATGAGAAGAAACAAACTTCAGTAAAAGAAGGAACAAATGCACCATTTTACAATGAGGTGACTTGCCATTATTTTGTAACTTAACTGTGAGATGTTTCCAGATCTTCACTTTAGTACAATTTTAAGTACAATGTTTTTGCCATGTACTGTATAACATTACTGTTTATTCCCCAACAGTATTTTGTGTTTGACTTCTTTGCCCATCAAGAAATCTTTTTTGACAAAGTCATTAAGCTATCAGTAAGTATATAATGATAGAAAATTTTTCTTCTGCCTGGTTCATCCAGTTTTTTGGTTTGCTGATTTGATCTTTTTTGATAAAGGTGGTGCACTCAAAGATCATGAAGAGCTATTGTATTGGGACATTCAAGACTGATGTAGGAACTGTCTATAATCAACCTGGTCAGACTTATCTTACCTAAATGATTATTCATCATCATTATTATTATATTATATTATATTTATTAACTTTCTTTTCTGTATCAGGTCATCAGTTCACCAATAAGTGGGCAGCGCTTATTGATCCCACAGATATCAACACAGGGGTGAAAGGTCACCTGAAGTGTGACATCTGTGTGACTGGGAAAGGAGATGTGTCACCCCGTTCCCAGAAGTTTAGTGATGCCGAAGAACAGATAGAAAAGTAAATTATCTTGTTTAATAATATATATGTATTTATGTACTAATGTTTTGATTGTTCTTTTTAATTTCAGGGCAGAATACGCGTTTTATCTTTTACCTTCATCAGTTTCTTTTAGTGTGCTTTCAGTTGAGTTTTTCTCAGTTTATGATTCACCACCATCTTTTGAATTCTCTAATGCATATAATACAAAACACTGACCTTCTCCACTGACATTTCCTATTTTTATCCAGGAACCCCCTGCTTCCTGAAGGTTTCCCTTCTATGCGCCCATGGGCTCGCTATTATGTGAAGGTGTACAGAGCAGAAGGTCTTCCCAGAATTAATTCAAGCATCATGGCCAATGTGACCAAAGCTTTTGTTAGTGACAACACAGCTCTCATCGATCCATATGTGGTGGTTTCGTTCTTTGGTCAGGTGGTAAGTCAATTTAGCTAGCACTTTTGAGCAGTATAGTCCAGTGAGCATTGTAGATGAGTACAGGAGCCTAAAAAAGTAATTTTATTAAGTGCTTAAGTTACTACTCTGTTGACTCTTTATGTGACTAAAATTAATAAAAAGTAGATGCCTTTCCTAACAAATATTCCTGAGTAGAAATAAAAGTGTTATTACTGAAAAGGAAAGTACAAATTAATCAAATATTGTCAAATAGGTACATGTACCTGACTAGTTGCTACTTACCTCTGGTAAACACTAAGTGGTACATTCATGATGCACAGTACATCTTCTACAGTACTAATCAGTTTCTTTTCTCTTTTACTGTGTTTGCCTAACATACTTTTAACAGGGGCGGACATCTACACAAAAGAGTATAGCAGACCCTGTATGGAATGAGCAGGTGGTTTTTAAGGAGATGTTTCCACCTTTATGCCAGAGGCTGAAGATTCAGGTACTGGATGAGGGTAGCATGAACGATGTAGCCATTGGGACTCACTACATCGATCTTCACAGAATATCCAGTGACCAAGATGGAGATAATGGTACATATGAGTTTGATCAATTGTTCAGATAAATAATGTAGTATGGAATCATCTTTGTATTTCATTACATTTTCATGCACATTATCATGAAATTATTTCAATTTAGTGAAGTGAAAGTGTCATCTGTCATTGTGAACACACTCAAGCACCACAACGAAATGCAACCTCTGCATTTAATCCATCCCACGTGCACACTTGGAGCAGCGGGCATGTATCAACCACACCCGGGGAGCAGTATAGCGGGATGATACCTTGCATAAGGGTACAGTGCCCGGGCTGGGACTTGAACCTGTGACCTTCGGGTCTCAAAGGCACAATTTAATCAAAGCAGTGTGTTTATCCTTCCTAATCCACTCTAATTGAATTTTGTTTCTCCTCCCTATCTAGGTTTCCTCCCTACTTTTGGTCCTGCATGGATTAACATCTATGGTTCTGCTCGTAACTCCACACTGGTGGATGATAACCAAGAAATGAATGAAGGAATAGGAGAAGGGGTGTCCTACCGAGGGAGGCTTTACATCCAGCTGGCTGTAGAGATCCTAACAGGAGGGCCTGAATCTAAGTCTCTATTCAGCCTAAAAATGCCTTTAAAAGATGCCAAGGGAGGAAAACCACCTGGAAAAGACCCTAAAGCTGGGACAGGAGGAACAGGTGGAGGAGAGGAGGAGAAAATGGGGGCCATGGTACTCCCTGTGGATCCTCCAGAAATGGTGAAGACCGTATGACATAGCCTCTTTAACATTAATTCATTTATTCTTATATCTGTCATTAGAGACAGTATCTGTTTGTATTGTTGTGTTTGTCAAGGTCAATGATGAAGACAAGGAAAACTTCCTCCTCTTTGGGACCGTGTTTGAGGCTACTATGATTGACAGGAGAATAGGAGATAAGCCCATCAGCTTTGAGTTCTCTATTGGTACATTTGTTTAAAACTCATACGCAATTGAACAAATGATTTCCATTCATCATGATATGTTGTATTTATTTGCATACTGTTCTTATCCAGGGAACTGTGGAAACTTGATAGATGGTGCTGCTCCAACAGCTTCCAAGAAAAAGGAGAAAGGGGCTGATTATTCAAGTCATGAAGGAGCCATGACTACTCTTCTTCTGGAAGCTCAGGCATTAATGCCCCACAAATCCACCACACGGCCAGAGAAGCCTATTATGGGAGATGGAAACCGGTTGGCACACTGTTCTGTACTCGTATACTACCATAAAATAGTCATTTTAAGTATTTCAGTACATTATTGTTATCTTGTCTGTACAGGATCTACTTTCATTTACCCATTTCAACACGGAAGCCTTGTATCCATGTGTGGTGCAGCTGGGAGGATCGAATGTATCGCCTTCATCATTCTAACATGCTTGATAGAATAGCCATCTTGTTTGTAAGTCAGCACACGATTGCTGCCATTTGCATCATGTGACCAGTTGAGAGGTTAATAATGTCACTTGTGATCCAGGAAGAGGGAGTGGCCAAGGTGGTAGAGATGGACAAGCTGATGAGGGCAGAAGTTGAGCTTCTGATGCAGGCTGTATTACAAGAATTCTGCAAAGATGCCCGGTAAAGAGACGCTAAGATTATATTACTTTAATTACATATTACCTTTTATTACATTACAACTATTTCCAGAAAAGTCAGGCATTTTGTAAAATGCAATAAAAAACAAATATCTGTATATTTTTAATTCTCCTGAACCAAAGTAAAAAGAAAACTAAGTTCCATCACCTTTTTAAATTTAATTTCACATTTTCATCATTTGGGAACTCAGGATACTAAGTGTTTTGCAACTGTTTAGCCAGGGTTTGTTTTTGGTATGGAGAACCAGTTTAGGCTACAGGCCAAGTAAACTGTATTTATAACAGTTTTCTGTTATAGAGTTCTGTATTTATGGCATTTTACAATATGTCCGAAGTTTTCTGGAAATGGATTTGTACATCTTATATATATACCTATATATCGCATTGTTAAACAGAGAACCAGCATCAAGTCTGTAGCACTTTGCCCATTTTTATAGATAAAAATATGCCATGCAGGATCAGAAACCACATAAGTAAGTCAAAGATCATAGTTTGAGACACGCTTAACACAATTTCCTCTTTGCTGTTTTATTATGAGGTAAAACCAGCAAGAGCTGTTTTGAATGTTTGCAGACATAAACAATCATTCTTCAAACCCTAGCAATCCTATTTGGGCTTTCTTGTAGACTTGACAGCCCATAAACTTACTCTTTCACACTGTAAACCACCTCTAGAGAATTTATTGCTTTTGCTGAAAAGAGGGTCAAAGGAACCTACCTGACCATGTTGGACAAGAAGAGGCTTACCCTGTGCAAGCAGGAACTGGTGAGGAAAAACCAACATTGAATAGTCTGAGCTTTTATGTTTCTCTTTGTGAAATACAGTTGTTTTTTGATGTCTGGTGCTTTGGCAGGTGTTCTTAATTTTTCTTTTTCACTTTTCTTTCTTCAGGAGAGCATGATAGAGGTGACAAAAACCATTTCTGAGCCCAAACGTAAAGCCATGACCATCAAAGAGATGCTGCAGGAGTCATGGAAACTCATACAAAGAATCAAGATTCTGGTCGAAGAGGTCATTGCAATGTTTGTGTGTGCATGTGTGTGCTTAGGCTTGTATTCAGTGTGCATTATGTGTCTGTGTGTCTTTACAGTCCCTAAAACTACTGCCCTCTGCTTCATCCTGCCCTTAGCCCCAGAATACACTGCCAGATGTATTTGTGTGGATGCTCAGTAATAATAAACGTGTGGCATATGCCCGCATCCCTGCTCGCCAACTGCTCTACTCCGAGAACCACATGGAGCGAGGTAGAGACTGTGGCAAGATCAGCACTCTGTTCCTTAAGGTACCAATCCTTAAAATCACGGTCTTTTTAACATTTAGGCATTCCTTCTTTTTATAAATACTTTTATTACAAATGAGCATGTTTTCTATGTCAGTTGGACATTATTCACAGTAGCACATTTCATAACTTTCTTTTAGATATGTTAATATAAAATAGAGAAATGTTCAGATTTTGCTCATTTTCCAACAACTGACAATCACTGCCTTGTGAAAAATGCAATGTCCCATACATTGTACCCTTTTTTTGTGATGTCAGCATCAAAACCATTTAGGCGTTTAAACCACGTTTGGGTACAAAATGTTTCAATATGTGCTTTTAACACATTTGTTTTGGAAAGGAAAAACTGTTGAATCATTATTTAGACAGAAGTCTGTTCTATATTCCAGGAAAGACCTTGAAATTTGAAGCTTAATGTTGCAGAATATACCAAAAATTTTAATTAATTAATACATAGATGCTATATGTTAACAAAACCTTTGTAGTGTAACATGTTGCAATTTTCTTTTTTAGTATGAAGTAAATTAAAAAATGATCTTTGAGAACACTCCATCCTCTTTTCCAGCATTTTCAATTCAAACCTTAACACCAGAGCATTTCTTTTCCTAGCCCCCCGGAAAGCGTGGAGCAACCTGGGCTGTGCAGGCTAAAGTGGACGTATATCTATGGCTGGGCAACTGCAGGGAGACCTCACAAATGTTGAAGAATCTCCCAGCAGGCTTTGAGCTGCATGGGGTATCATTAGAAGAGAGCAGCAGCACTCCTCCTGAGAGCATACTGTACAAAGGTAAGGTCTTGCAAAGTAAGAGACAAAGAAGTCTTGCTTTTTGTTGCTGTGAGTGGACTAGCGTTGGTATTTGGATCCATCTGCTGGCTGTGAGATGCTAATGCAGAACAATCATGATCCTCTCCCTTCTTTTCTCCAGACCAGCATGAGTTCCAGTTGAGAGCTCATATGTACCAGGCACGGGGGCTCATTGCAGCAGACACCACAGGTCTCTCGGACCCCTTCGCAAGGGTGTCATTCTTGTCAAGCACCCACTTTACTGCAGTAAGGATGTGCAATCCCTTTAAATGCTTTTATTCAAATTATGGCATTCACTGCGCAGTGAGAGACATTCATACAGACAATATGTGAGATACAGAATAGAGAGTGTGTTTACTGGCTGAGAATTATGTGTACATTCAACCTCTTCTCCTTTAGATCATTAACCAGACTCTTACACCAACCTGGAACCAAATGCTAATAATGGACAAACTGTTTCTGCATGGCATGCTCAGTGAACTGGTGCAAGAGCCACCTCTCATTACTATTGAAGTCTACGATGATGATGCACTGGTGAGGAAAACAGGCTGTCACCTTACATATTGCTTTTTTTAAGAGAGTTTTTAAAAATTTACTGGATGCAAAAGTTTATGGATTAAGGGTGGGACAAGATCAGGTGAAATGCAGTCGTGCAAGGTTCCTTTCAAAGGGACTTTTTTGCGCTTTTAAAAGTATTTGATGTAGTAAATATTGTTATAATTTCAAAACTTTCCACTTTAGTGTATATATAAAAGTTAATCTGCAAAAACAGCCTGTTTTGAATACACATTTTTGTGATGCCCCAAAATCCAGCAGTTTTAATATCAACCCCATTCACTGAAATTATAAGAAGTTTATTTTTAACCCAGACTGGTTTTTAGTGTGGCATAAAATAGGGCAATTAATCAAAAAAGAAATGATTTATATATGTATTACAGTAAGGTACAGTAACTAATACTGGAGGATAAAAGGAGCTTGTGAAAGGGTAAAGAAAACTAATGTATCACTTTTTTGACATAAGCCCAAACAAATGTCATTCAACTTAATGGGGAATTAATTACATGAAGAGAGTAGGTCATGGGCCCATTCAATTTGTGCAATTTTAAAATGTCAGTTCTCTGATTCACAGGGTAAGCCAGAGTATCTGGGCTCCACTGTAGCCATCCCAGTGGTCAAGCTTGCTGATGAGCCATACACACCACCTCTTTTACAGTACAGCCCCCTCTTCTGTGGCAGCTTGCCAGGAGGGGACATACTTGGAGCTTTTGAGCTCATTCAGGTAAGGACCAGAATCACCATTGTACTATGTCAGCTGTCAGACTGCTAGACTATACATTAGATACTATTACAGTATCTATTAAGAAAAGCACTATTAATGACTAGGAATGTGTTGGACTTCTTTGAAGCACTCACTTCAGTGCTGTCCTGTGCAACTAAAACACTTGATTGTACCTGTAGCTTTGGATAAAGGTGTCAGCCAAATGAATGAATGTAAATGTAGTGTAAATTACTGTTAAGCATATTTATTTTTCAGTATCAGGAAAAAAGAAACTTGAATTTCATCAAACATTACATATATGACTGTATATTAAATATACTTGTATATTAAATGGGACAGTATTTAATTTTTCTACTCTTCCATATACATTTTTTCAGCACTGCACATGTTTAAACCAGCTCATTGTAGCTGTACTGCAAACAAAAGCTTTACCAAAGGTGTCATTGACATTATTTAAGTCTACAACTTTCACACAAGAAATTGCCCAAATACACCTTAGCTGCCTCACACATTTACATTTGCATTTGTAGCATTTGGGAGCTCTCTTACCCAGTGATTTGTAATCTACAAAAAAAAAAAAACACAGCAGTAAACCCAGACTTGGCTTAAGAGCTGCTAGTCGACCATAATTCTACAAGACCTGATGCTATACTTTACACAGAAAAGCCCCTTTTAATGTATAGTTAGTAGTAAGATTGTTAGTTATTTTGGGACATGTAGTTATTGTCCTAAGTTCCATGTATAGAAGTGGGTTTTCAGTCATCATTTGAAGACAGTGAAGGACTGCAGTTCTGACTGTTAGTGGAAATTCATTCCACCACATAGGAGCCAAAACTGAGAAGAGTCTTGATGTCTGTCTGTGATTTTTGAGAAGGTGGGTGTCCAGTCAGTCTGAGGATGATGCTCTAATAGGACAAGATGTTGTCCGTGTTTAATCATTGCAGATAGGTAAACAGGAGCTGGACTATTTTTGGCTTTGCAACCATCAGCGTTTTGAATCTGATACGGGTGCTACAGGAAGCCAGTGAAGTGTTCGCAGCAGTGGGGTGCTGTATTAAAGACCAGACATGTATCCCCTGGGATGTACAGGAGTTCAGTCTTATTGGGATTTAGTTTGAGATTATATGATAACATGCTAAACTAAGCAGATGAAGGCCGCTTCCTGAGAACAAAAGTGTAATTTTTGGTCACATTTCTTTCTCATGTGTATTTAAAATGGCTAAAAGAGAGATTTTAGTTTAAATAGAAAATAATCCATCTGCATATGGAATGGAAAGTCAAAGGGGGAAAAAAGGTTAAAAAAAAGAAAAATCATAAGATCTGCGCTAGACGTTGTAGACCACAAAAACTGTCATCACTAGATGAACAATACTTTCATCTTTGAGAGAGCTCTGCTCTGGCTTCAGATCATAAAAAAAATTCACACATTTCTGTCCATTCTTGCACTTTGTAAAGATCAGTTGACGCTGTGAGTCTGAAGGTCTGTAGCTATAAGGAAGCTGTTAATGACAAAAGGAAAAAAAAAACTTGGTTGGAGGCATGGAACACTATTCTTGTGAATTTCTTTAAAAACTGTAAGCAGGTCTTCTGAAAAGAATGTAGGTGGACACTTAATACTGGAGGAAAAAAAAAAAAAAAAAAAAATATATATATATATATATATATATATACAGTGGGTACGGAAAGTATTCAGACCCCCTTCAATTTTTACTCTTTGTCATATTGAAGCTATTTGCTAAAATCATTTAAATTAATTTTTTCCCCTCATTAATGTACACACAGCACCTCATATTGACAGACAAAAAAAGATTTTTTTAAAATTGTTGCAGATTTATTAAAAAAGAAAAACTAAAATATCACATGATCCTAAGTATTCAGACCCTTTGCTCAGTATTTAGTA
>JBBPDA010000003.1:16386928-16398609 GCA_037974385.1 Arnoldichthys spilopterus | reverse complement strand
TCTCTTTCTCTCTCTCTCTCTCTCTCTCTCTCTCTCTCTCTCTCTCTCTCTCTCTCTCTCTCTCTCTCGCTCTCTCTTGCCCTTCTGTTCTTCCTCCACTGGAATGGGAGTACATGTATCAGATTTGCTCCATGTGGCTGTAAGGGCTCTGGTGGTGAGAGAGCAGATTTCAGTGCTAATCACTCTGTTGTGTCCAGTGTTGCCGGTGTGAAGAGAACGTGATGAGTTCAGGGATGTTGGCCCTCATTTAGTTTCCTGCTGCAGCCGAGTGCTGCGGTTTGATTTGAATTTCAAATGACAGTGGCTGTCATGGCTGAAGGTGAGGCACAGAGTTCTTGCTGGTTTATTGGATTAGAGGCTAAATCACTGCACTGAGAACAGCGTACAAATGCTGTGATCTGTTCCAGGTCATGCCACTGTAAATGAACTAAATATGCTTTTATTTGGGACTATATTCAGAAATCATTTAGTCTTTAAATCTGTATGTAACATTTACAAAATTCACACTTCAGTCTATTATTAAGACACACACTCACAATAAATAACAAACATTAAACAATAAAGACAACTTGAAGTAATTAAAATCTTACTCATTCTCTTAACTTCTGAAGCAGTCATATTGCAATAACATGCATTATGCATTTATGTAAATGTATCATTACTCCGTGTTGTTTTTTATCCCACAACCATTTTTCATTACTCTGCGGACTGCTGCTACTCTTACACTTTTACACTCTACACATAGCCTTTCTTTTTTTTCTTATATATATTTCTATGTTTCTTATATTTTTGTCTTTTAATAATTTCTCTTTTTTATTTATTCATTTATATTTCATTTATTCATTCCTTTTTTTTCATGTATAACTTTTTTACAACTATCCCGGTGTACTGGAACCTTCCCAAGGGATAAATAAAGTTTTAATCTATCTATCTAATCTATCTTTACTAAAAGTTCCAGTAAGCATTGTCATAAAGACTAATTTAGTCAATCTCACCCCATAAAGTATTATGACCATTTCAGCTTTTTTAAATAGGCTTTTTTGAATGTATTTACAGGCATATTTCAGTTCTTAGGAAAAGCTTACGTAATTGTTATGTAGCCTCATGGACACAGAAAAGTGGGTTACCCAGTAAGCGTACCATACTTTTGTAGATCTCGTCTTGCATTCTAGGCTTACATCTCCTGACAGTTTCAGAAGAGACAACAGCCTAATGGCTGGTGTGTTATAAAATGTGTGCAGCAAGAAAATGTAATGCACACACAGACACGTGTAAGGGAAATGGATTTAGACGGTTGCCCTTTGAATGCATGACCTACGCAGTTGTCTACCAGACAGCTGCTCAGGCAACTTGCAGAGGAAGTGTGTGTGATGGGAGTGCATTTTAGCCTCACGTTATATATAGAACTATCCAACTGAGGCATACACACCCTTCTTATAGCTGACGGTTTAAATGCTACTGTAAACGGCATCTGTCCCTCTCGAGAGGTCTATTCTCAGCCTCCTGCGTGTGTGAACGAGGGGCCTTTTATCTCTCATGTCCTGCTCCAAACCACTTAAAATGTTTCATATGGTTGTTAATGCAGTAT
Source organism: Arnoldichthys spilopterus (assembly GCA_037974385.1). Taxonomy (NCBI): domain Eukaryota; kingdom Metazoa; phylum Chordata; class Actinopteri; order Characiformes; family Lepidarchidae; genus Arnoldichthys; species Arnoldichthys spilopterus. The sequence continues at coordinate 16,397,021 of JBBPDA010000003.1, read as the reverse complement.
GATCTGCTGTTAATCATGATGGCCAGCATGAAACATTTCCCACCAGCCTCTTTATGCAGATGAAGTGTGCTAAGTTTCAGCATCCCAGGGGCAGTACTCTCACAGTCATCTGGTTTTTGAGTCCAAAGATATTTCATCTGTTGTTAGAGGAGTTTTGATTATTCCCATTCCCTCTTTCTCATTTACTTCGAGAGGCTTCCGGTGACTGTCGCCCACACAGGTCTTGCTTAACACAGGTCTGGATCTAGATTTTTGAATAGCTGCTTTGTGATAAAGTCTGCTGCAAAAACACTTCTGAGTTATGAACATCTTCCTGAATCAGACAGCACTTATTTACTTTGTGAATGGAAATGTTGTAACATTAAATATTGCCCTAAATCACGCACCGAATGGGCCACATTGGAGTGTGCTACTTCTGACTTCATAGTTTTAGTCCAAATGAAGCTTTCACTATTCGCTAACAGTAAACCACACAGTCTTGCCTCAAGCACTGCACTGTATGTTAGACTGGAGAATTTACAGCTGTTGAATTTATGCTTAGTTTGCAGAAACCAAGCTCTGAGTGGATTGATTTTGGCCTTTACTAAAGACGTAAATGAATTATTGTGGGTGGTGAACCCAAAATGAATTAACTACCCTTTTTAATTGTTTTTTTGGCAGGTTGATTGAGGGCTCCTGTTCATTCCGACATCTCTGTCAGCTTGGAACAGTAGCAGAACTTAACCAAAGGTAAGCACTTCTCAGCTGCAGGAATTAAAAGCAAAGCCCTATTTGAAATTTTTATTGCCGCTTTACAGAATAGTTGGAGCGTTTATTACAGTTCCTTGCCTAATGAATACTTTTTTCATCATAAAAAGTTAGGATATGGCCAGGCCATACAGAGTTATGCTCTCTCTCACGTTGAGGTTTTTCCTGCCATAAACAATCCATTAGTGCATTTTTAACAAAGCTACGAGTTTTTCCGTACAGAACGATGACAGTTTTGAAAAAGAACATAATGTTTGGAGGCCAAGCAGACCATTTAAAAATCGACCTCAAATAGGCAGGTTTGACAAAATCTCGCATAATGTTGGCAGAAGACGGGGGATCGACAGCATGCCTGCCAGTAAGCCTTAACTGGGTGTTTTTTTCATGTAAAAGTAAAACCATGTGGGGGTCGTAGAAGACCCAGGAGTGCTCTCCTCTGGAAGTCTCTGATGTTCCTGAATTACAGCCCTGCGTGTCTGCTGGCCTGTTATCACAGCACAAGGGCTGCAGCTCACCACAGATTCCATCACACACGTCCGCAGCCCCACTGTTATTAACCCCCTCCTGCCAGGGGAAGCCTCAGTGCTGTTCTCCCTTCAGGCCCAGTGGACGAAGGGGTGGGGGAGACGTGTGGTCACCTCTTCTGAAGCTGCCTGCTTTAGCTCCGTTCTAATGAGAGGGGACAGTGGAGGCAGACGTCAGGCGAGTGTGGGTGCTTCACCAGCATGAGTGGAGTGCCCAGCAGCTCAGGTTTCGTGGAACAATAATAAGAAGTGTCATTTTAGTTCCCAGCCTGCGCAAGGAACGAGTTGGTGTTGGTGCTGTGTTTGGGTCGTTACCAGATCACCCGCCTGTCTGAAGAGGATGGAACGTGTGGGGAGCTCCAGAGACACTTAAACAGCACCAGTTTGGGGAAATTAAATCATCTCATTGTTTTCTTAAAGTTTAGTTTGTCTGGAAAAACTGAGCTTGAGGGATGTTGGCAACAGTAAAGGGCATCTTTAGCTGATAGCATAAACTAATTGTTGGCTTTATTGTGAAGAAACAAACTTTTTTACTCTCTGTAATTTCATGACTCAGCCAGCCATGGGTTATACTAATGACACCTCTTAGCCATGGGGAGCCAGTATGTCAGTAGCCTTGAAGCAAAACACAAGTATTTGTTATTCTCCAGCACCTGCCTGAAGAGCTCGAAGCTTTCTCTGGCGTCTGTGTCAAAGGCATCGGGTTCCTAATTGCACTCTGTCTGTTAGAAACAGAAGCTGAAAAATGTGCAGCTCTTGGGCAGCGCTGGTTGTTATTGTGCTGCTGCGTGCTGATCTTGGCCCTTGAGGCAGCTCCTGACATCTCACACTGCTCAGATGAGTTCAGCTGCTGTCTGACTCTTAAACGACCTAGTCAGCACAGGCCCTAGATCTCTCGGGCCCACTGTGGTTGCCTGCTTTTGGGATCAGATGTGATCGGTCAAGTTGAACACAGTGGAGTGTTTACAGGATCTCAGCTTTGTGGATCTCAGAGTAGCCAGCTTCAGTCAGCTTCCTCAGGCTGGCATGGTGACACAGTGTCTGCAGTGAGGGTGATATAAATAAAATGCTTCTGTTCTTATTCGACTTCCCTTTTTTTGGGAAATCTCCTGGGATGTTTTATCATGATAAGAACTATTTGTAGCTGCTAAACTGCAGTTTGCATTCATTTTGTTCAGTGCTCTGTCATCCCCCCCTGTTTTAAGAAGCGAACAGAATGGATTTTACTACTTGGAATTCTTCAAGATAAGGAAAGTATGAGTGGCTACAGGAAGTGATGGAATGGAGTCAGCGTACTCTGGGTACTGACTGAGGGTAAGGGAGCATAGCCAAGTGCTTTGGTTCACTAACTTCTTCGCTCTTCCTCCTCTGCATGCCACCATATCCTGCTTGTTGTGCTGTTATCCTCCCCTGATCATGCTCCTTCATTTCCTTTTTATATCACACTCAAGTCAATAAGATGTAATGTTGAACGAAGTATTCAAAGAGGAAATGACCAAAATGCAACCATAATGTTGTCAAATGTATTCTTATTGTACATGTCTCAGAGCTGTAATTGCAGCAATGTACTAATGCTATTAATTTAAAGGGGCTAAATAATTTTTCTAATCAGCTTAGTTTTCTGAACGTATCGAATTTTTGTGCTTATTAAATTTTTTTGATTATAAATATGCATTCAAAATACATTTTGTGTAACGCAAAAGTAAATATATGTACTAGAAGATTTTTCAAATTATTATTATTATTATTATTATTATTATTTCATAACAAAACAAACATGCCTGCATACTTGTTTCTCCCTACACTGTCAGAAACCGGGGACTGTCCAGGTACATTTTAGTCCCCCAAGGTACAAACAGTGTAAATGTGCCCTTAAAGGTACAACATCGACTTTAAGGTGAGAGTGTATACTATAAATGAGTTTGAAAGGTACAGCGTATTTACTGTCCTGGGGAAAGGGGTGACTATATATATTTTTTCATAACATTTTAAATCATAAACACTTGGTGCCACAAATTAATACATTATATAATTGCAATAGAAGATGGCACAATTATGTTTCTAACTATAAATACTGAATATTTAATCTTTAAGATAAAGCTGGGCAAAATTATGATATTTATAGTTATCGTGCTAAACTTTTGTCACAGAATGCTTTTCTGAGCAGTTCTTGATATCATTAGTACTTAAACACTGTCAAACTTCATGTTTAATTTTAAGGAGAGAATCCTTAGTCCTGCTGAGGTGAACATATTGTACTGTGGTTTGAAAAACACTGAATAAAAATTATTTGTACTCATAGTTTGATTTGTTTTTAGAAGAAATGGCACTGTTGGCTTTTTTTTCCTTTGTTCCATCTTAATACATATTGTGACATATCGCATATCAGGGAAATTTCTCAAAATATCACAATAAGACATTTTTGCCAAATCACCAACCCCTACTTGAAGGTACTACACCAGTAACATAGTTTGTACCTTTTTTGGGTTGGTTGATTGGTTTGTTTGTTTTTGTGAGTGCGAGGGTCTTGTTGCATATTGGTAGTACTTGACCCTCTTGTTGCGTTAAGTAAGTTGTACTTGTGACTAACGGTTTAGAGATTTCTGAGAATTTAAATAGCACATGCATGCTTCTAATCATTTGTAATTTGCTTCAGCTGCTTTTTGCCATGAAGGTTTTGCAGGCCTTGTTAGTTATGCACACAGCAGGTTATTTGTGTTTGACACATTCTTACTGTCTTGGCTCCTAATCAGATCTCTGGGTTTGCTTGGAAGGGTGTATGAGAGGAGACGGCCAATGCTATTGATCAATAATGTGACATATTATTTCCATTTGTGTGATCACGGTGCAAACACAGCCCTCCTGCTGTTTGTGAATGGAGCATCAGCTGCACTGGTCCTTTCCAAATCATCAAATTATAATGAAAGCCACTGCCCACTCTGGCCACTCCTGTTAATGGGTGGACAAAACAATATGTAATGATAAAATGTCCACAGCTCAACTCAGCTGCTTCTGTACATGGCTTTCAAGGGAATGACAGATGGGGGCCCCTCATTTCCCCAAGTGCCTTGCGCCAGACATTGTCTCCCCAGTGTCTCAATATTACAGCATTAATTAGGTTTGAGATTTTGTGGCCATTGTGCTTTCTGTTGAGTGGAGAGAAAGGGGAACGATTTTGTTGTTGAAAGGAGGGGAAGTGTTGCTACACAGATCTGTGACATGGTCTGCTTTTCCTTGTTAGGGTTTGTGTGGTTCTACATGTTGGAAGGGTAAAATATGTTCTGACATTTACTAGGAACTAAAAGGTCTAATGAGTTCCAGTCATACGATGTTTGACTGAGGTTAATATAGGTTTTATAGAAAATGTGCTTGAGATCGTGGAGAAGGGCGACTCTACAAGCGACGCTATAGGAATAATTTGAACGCTGATGTCTGTAAAGAGTTTATTTGATGTTTGAAGAAGTACAGGGGTTAAAAGGTGGAGAAATAAAAACGCTTGTGGTTTCTGATCCCTTCTTCACGTGTTTTTCTGTCTGAGTTGACCTGGGGTTGTTACAGAAGTGTTTTGATTTCATGGTGCTGCTCAAGGTAGATTTAGAAGCCAGACATGATGCCAGAGCTATTTATTTGGAAGGACAATTTAGCCTGTTTAGACACTGTTTCAGGTACCAAGTGTTCTGGCCCGTGTTTAATTTGGACCCTTTGCTGTGGACTGTTAAAACCTATGTTGAGATTGGAAAACCTGCTCTGCACTGTAGTGTGCTTTGTCAGGTGTGACTGCTTTACTGTGTAATGGGCAGGGGGAAACCTGAGCATCTGCCCTGCCTAGCTGGAGACCAGAACCAGGGGAATAGCCACAATCTGTCCCTGGCAGTTCAGACAGCACAGCCTGCTCGGATCTCTGTAACAAAATAAAGGCAAGGTTCATGCTGGTTCTGTTATAGGTGTTTAAGGGCAAGCCCAGTCTCTCCCAGATGGGATCATGTGTTCTCTAGGGCGGTTAAGAAGTGTTTGTGTTGCCTACTACGCCCTAATTTTTCTCCAAACACCTTGTTGTTTGACTTTATGGACTAAGGTTATCAGGTCCTTCTCCGCTGATGATTTGAGACCCAAATTATGGACTGCTAGAGTAGGCTGATCTGAACTAGAGTATAACCAACCTCTCCACAGCAAAATCATGGGCTGATTTGGCAGCCTGGCTATGTGCTGGTGCCACTAATCCCATCCCTCACAGCCAATCTAATTGCCAGAGCTGTGTGTGAAGCCACGCTCTCATTGGGTATGTTGCCAATGCTGAGAAAAGGAGCCACCATGCACGCTGCTTATTTACAACGCTTAGTTGTGCGTGAACGATGACATTAGTGTTGCCGTTTTCCATCTGTCAAGTGTATGAAGTCGTCCTTGAGTGCCTTTCACTTTCCCGTCCTTCTGTTTTCATTCATGTTGAGATTCTACTGCACATGTTGAGATCCTACTCAGACAAAGTGACTTTGTGACATTGTGTACTAGTCTTGGGATTAAGTCGATATCAGTATTACACATGTAATTCTTTTGTCATGTTTCACATGCCACTCAATTTTTAATCAACTATTTTTTTATGCTTTTATTCTACTCTAAACTCAGTTGAGATACATGGCTATACGGACACAACACAAACTGATTAACTACATGTGTACTAGGGGTGTAACAATCAAGTCAGTCTGTATCGTTGCATCGCCCAAAATTGCGCACAATCTGTTGTATCAACGTGACCCATAAAAATCCATGTGTGTTAATTTGACTTTATTTTACTGTGAGCAGTGTTTTGTACTGAGAAATCGCTTGTGCTTATGACTCGTCTGCTGTAGTTTAATAGTCATTTTTGAATTATAATTTGTGTGCATGTGAGTTCATGGGACTGTAGCAGATTAAGTGAAATGTATTCATATTTCATACAGACTGCAAAACCCCAGTATTGAATTATTGAGTTGCATTGTTGCAGATTTGAAGGTATTAGAAATGTGAATGGTTATTTGTCTTTGTGAACACACCACAGCACAGCACACAGTGCACCAAATGCAACCAATGCATTTGACACATCTGTGTAGGAACAGTGGACAGCTGATGTGGGCAGCAGTTCTTTGGGATGGCACATTGCTCAGAGTAACCCCTTGGTACTTGCACTGGTCTGGGATTTGAATCAGCAATCTTCAGGTCACAGCCGATACACCACTGCCCTAAACAACCTGCAGATTCTGGCTCAATGGCTAAAACAATCACATCAAGTTGTGGTGAAACTTGTGATTTACATCCCTAATGTGAACATACTTTAAACAACTTTGTGAAGAACAATAATCTACATTTTCACTCTGACAAAGAATGTTGGACATGAAACTAAGAAACTAACAAGATCTACTTTCCTGTAGAGAGTACAATGCATGAGCTTGTTGAAAGGAAGAGTGCTAGTTTGTCGATTTTACAGGTTGGCTAATTTGCCAGACCTTCTTTCTACCTTCCCTGCTCTTAAGATGTGCTTGAAACACTGATAGCTGTTGCACCTTTGCTGATAAAGTGTTTTGCACAAATGGTTTGTAGCGCTTTTCACACTCAGTGGTTTGCCACATTCGTTTGGATGGAAATCAAAATATTGTTGGGTGTCATACATTAAGTAGGATTAGAAATGAGCCCACATGGTAATTATACAGAAGCTATTGCAGGTGCCTGTAACACGGGATTTATACTTCTTCAGATGACAATCATTTGTTGGTTTACATATCGCCTCAGCATTAATACCTTATTCATGGCTGCAAACAAGCTTCTGAGTAAACGCCTTATTGAAACAAGTTGGATCTGATCACTCCCTCTAACCCTTCTTCCACTTTTTAGAACACCTTGCTAGGTTCTGTTAAACTGGTCTTGGCTAATTTAGGCCTGGATAGCATTAGTTGTCTAAATCTTTGCTGGATTGTAGTATGCTTTAGTTTGCTTTCCCAGCTTATTAAAGGTTAAGCGAAGGAGTTCCCTCAGTGCTTCTTTTCACATGAACCTCCTTTCACATTGTTTTATCACATTGAGCTCTTTGCTCAACTCTGCAGAAGTGTCAGAGAACTTGTAGATGCCTCTCTTCAGGCAATGGCTTTACTGGCTGAGACTTTTTAGCTTTAGCTTTAGTACTCTTGATCATTGCCAGATATACATAGCCTAGTCCTCCAATTTTACAAAGCCTGTAAAAGTATACTAAATGTTCTGCTGCTCTAAGAGATATTTGGAGGGTTTAGTGCTGCTGATAAGGTCAGAGAACATGGCTACACCTTTTTTACACCAGGCACCAGAGTGTGGAGCACTGCTCAGTCACTAATGGCACACTGACAGGACCATTTTGTCCATTTCTGTTTGTCTAGATGAAACAGCACCTAATTAAGATCTACAATCACAGTGTTTTACTCGTTTCTTTAGAATTCCAGACCGTGGTTTCTGTTGCTGCTCTCCGTTTGGTCCTTTGGAAATATTTAGCAACTGTGACTTTCACACTATAAGTTCAGAGGGGACCTGGGGACAGTATATCTTTCATCCCCTCTGGGACTACAGCAGGTTCACTTCAAATGATTTTCCTTTGTCTAACGTTGTTCGTGTTCATCATTTGCTCATATGTCAAACAAACATAATGCTTGTTAAAACCTAGCTGTGGCTCTGACTCTTCCAGTCTTCTGTTGCTTGTTACAAACCTAATCCCTGAAAAGTTTGGATATTTGTTAATTTACGATAAGCTTTGTATTGTATAATATACACAAATTTTGAGTTTGATGGTTGTAACACTCGAAAAAGTTGGGACAGAGGCATGTTTACCAAATAAATTTGACCATGACCTCATCTTTTCTTTTAATAACACTGATGCACCCCCATACTATCACAGATGAAGTGAAAGTGAAGTAAAAGTGACTATTTCTCATTGTAGACACACTCAAGCACCACATCATACATGCACACGTAGAGCAACGGGCAGCTATCAACAGTGCCTTGAGGAGCAGTGTAGCAGGATGGTACCTTGCTTAAAGGTACCTCTGTAGTGCCCTGGCTAGGACTTGAACCTGCGTTTGTCAGGTCCCAAGGGCCATGTCCTAACCACTAGGCCACTGCCAGATAGTGGCGTTTGCACCTTTCGCTGATAATAATCTGGATGGTCGTTTCCATCTTTGGCACGGAGAACTCCATGCCATTTTTTTTGTTGAAATGTGACCATAGCACATGGTGACAGTCTTTTGGTCCAATCTGAGGTGAGCTTGAACCCAGAGAACTTGCCAGAGCTTCTTAATGGAGTTGATGTATGGCTTCCTTCTTGTGTAAAACAGTTGCAAGCTGCTTTTCTTGATGCAGAGATAGACTGTCTTAAGTGACAGTGGTTTTCTAAAGTTCTCCTGAGTCCAGGTGACTGTATTTGTCAAACAAGTATTTCTTTCATTGCAGCAGTTTCTTAGGCAGTGTCATGAAGATAAAGGACATTCAACAGTAGTTTTCATCCTGGCCCTTCATGCACTGAGATGTCTCTAAATTATCATAATCATTTCACAATATTATGGACTGTAGCCATGACCCATCCTTGCTTCTCAGCTTTTCTGGAAATGGGGTTTGTACTTGCTGAATCATCTCATGTCATTGTGTGGTTTACTTTAAATGGTCTACAAATTTCACATGATTTCCATAGACTATATTTTTATGATCCATTTTTTTGTAGTTTTTGTCTGTTTACTGTAATTTTATGTGCTTTTTTTTGACATTTTGCCAGATGTATTTATGATGAAACAGATAAAGTATGTAGTCTCTTCCTCCTCCTAAACCTTGTACTCCTTTGCTACGCTAAGCTGACCACGTGATTGACAGGAGGCAAGTGGTTAGAATACTTGGCAAAGCTTCTGTTCCAATGTTAAATTTGGTTCCTGGGAAGCAGTTGTGATTGGGCCAAAGCACATGAAACATCCTCAAACCATAATTTTAAGTAAATACTTAGTATCTTTACAATTAGTTTTCCATGATCTAGAATTGGCCAGTGAACTTGATAGTAAAGGACCCTGTGATGTTTTAAATTTATGCTCAGCAGTGATTGCTTCAACTGATTCATTTTTCTGGCTCTTCCCAGTGTATCAGTTTATGACCATCTAGTAGCATTTTGAATGTGCCATATGAAAACATGCTGCTTTCTATAGTTTGCCATTCTTCTCTTACTTTTGAGTTCTGTTTTTCATTAGGTTCATTCTGAGGATTTATACAGTGGATCTTCACCATGTGCACTGAGAAAGACTGATAGAATCCAGCAATTCTCAGAAGCAGTTTACATGGTTCTTGGAACTAATACGGATTGTTAAGGGCAATTAATTTTAGAGACTTCTCATAACAATTCACAATCACATCCTTGTTTATCAAAAGAAAAGTGTGACTGTTTTGCTAGGTAGACACAAATACAATTTCCACCCTAACAGGAGTTTTTCAGTAAAAAAAAAAAAAAAGTTTACAGTTGAATGGAGAGGAATCCTGTTTCTTTGCATCAGGAAATATCTGGATGACAACACTGTGTATTTGAAGCCCATATCTCAGTCTTCAGAAGGACACACATCTCTGTATTGGTTTCACTACAGCTCCCATCTGTGCAGCTGTCTGAAAATTCAGGCCAACATGCAGCTTATCCTAAACGCATTATTCTTCCACCAGTGTGGAGCCCAATCCAGACATTACTGATGGACTTTGGCCTGTAGACATCATATTTCTGCTGCATGAACTGTGTGTGTGTGTGTGTGTGTGTGTGTGTGTGTGTGTGTGTGTGTGTGTGTGTGTGTGTGTGTGTGTGTGTG
>JBBPDA010000003.1:16368446-16381165 GCA_037974385.1 Arnoldichthys spilopterus | reverse complement strand
CGCCCTTGGCTTGCTCTTTGGGGGCTCGGACCCGGTTTCTGTAAAGCTGCTTTGTGACAACACCAGTTGTAAAAAGCTCTATAGAAATAAACTTGACTTGACTTGACTTCTATTAAGGTACTAGTGGTTTTGGTCAAGAGGTTTTTTTGGTCCATTTTCTATGCAAAACTGTGTCAATTGTTTAAGTTCATGACACATCATGGTTTAACATCCTGCTTTATGTCACACCTCAGCATTTTGGTGTTGCTGAGGTCAAGATTTAAGTTCTGAATTTGAAACAGACGCCCTTATAATTTACTGTATACATTTTACACTTCCACCACCATGCTTCATAGGGAGACCAGACAAAGGGAAGGCCATCTCTTTCCAGGCTTCTGAGCTTCATCAGCTTTTCTTCTGTGGTCCTCTAAGGTCATCTTTGATCTGTCTATATTGCGCTTTGATACAAGTATGTCTTAAGGAGGTCAGCATGCTTAACCTTTGTTCATTGTTTGTATTTGTGATTAAATATCAGTATCTTTAATGATGTATAGTAACTAAACACCACAGTCAAATAAGGGTTTGTCTTCTTTCTTTCACTTGGATGAATGCCATATTGACTTTTTTTTGGCTGATAACAGTACATCATATGTTGACCATGCACTTCTTGGAAAATATCATAAACCTAGTGGTACTGATGTGCATGTGTGTATCATGGGGGACATTAAATGGGGCCCCCTGTATGATAAATGTGTAGACTCAGCATCAGGTCTACTAAATAATGCAGAGCTGAAAGTTTTGACACCTTGCCAAAAGTGCAGACGTGGAAATATGTGCTTTTTTCTGATTGCTTTGATGAATCACAGCACAGGGACAGACATCAGTGTGTGTTCAGTAATGCAGGCACGTTTAAATGCAGTATTTGTGCTTAAAGGTGAGGGAAGAGTTTCAGTGGTGGAGTTATGGAGGTGTTTGGAGGTGGTGGTGGTGTTTTCTGGCCCACAGGGGGAAGGGCTTGCTCCCAGAAATTTAGGCGAGTCATGAGTGAAGATGTCAGGGATTGCAAGACTGAGAGTTGCAAGATTAAGTGTGTTGTTAAATTGCTCATCTGGAGAGGCCCTGTATAGGCATGCAGAAGTTCAAGTCATGAGCCTTCTGAGATCTGGAATATAAATACATGTCTTACTGAGAGAAGCCTGCAGCCCAGGTGCTTTAAACACACGCAAGGTTCATCTGAGTTCTAATACAATGTCAGGGTGACATGGTCCATTTTTATCATATATATGCAGTTACCTATATGTAAAACAGTCCAAGCTTGACCTTAAAACCTGACCACAACCTTAAGTTTCGTAACAGAAAAATGGTTGTACCTCTTCAATAGAAAATAAAGCATACAGATTTTTAAGTTAAAAAAATATATATATTCCCTTTTTATTGGTCAGATTATACATGTAATACCTGTTTTTCTCTGGTTTGCCTGAAAATGTACAAAAACAAACACACACTTTGTGTGATTAATAGGCCTTTGCTTGTGCAGAGTGAGGAATGCTCGTGGTTCTGTAAGCTCACTTCAAAGGGTCTAAGTTTTGAACCTACAGGACAGGACATGGAGTTCCCCTCTTTGCCTAATTTTTTTGACATGATACAACCACTCACCAGAGGGACAGTGGGATCCTTTCTCAATGAGCCTTTGCATTGTTCCAAAATTTTGACATAACATTGTCAACATTACTCACACTTTTCTCTGAAGACTATGCTGGTTTTTAACTAAGGAGTAATTGGTGTTGCTGAAGCTTCTCCTGTCCTGCCTGTGGCCTGGACTGGGGTCAGGGAGGAGCAGGAATGGACACATGGTGTAGTGATACAATTGGGAATGAACGCTTATCCCCTGACATGCACCCTGCTGACCCTAACCTCTGACACTGGTGTCAGAGAGGTCCTTAAGTCAAGCACAGCAGGGCAGCCGGTTGCTCTCCACTTACAAACAGCATGGAACAGAACGTGTAAGAAAGGACATCTTCGTTTGCAGGATGGAAATGACTTCCACTGGCATGCTGCTGAAGAGGAGCACAGTTCATGTGAAGAAATGCTAGCTATGCAAATGGATTTTCCTTTTCTCAGTTCTGCATTTTGAAAACTGAGGAAATAATTCCTAAAACTGACTTGTGAAGAAGCCTCCCTCACAGCCCACAAACAGTGCAGGTATGAGTACTGAAATCTCTTCTTCAATAGAAGCTCTGCTACTGCGGTAGTACTTCACTTCAGTACCAGTAAAAGTACATGAATGAATTATTAATTAATTGCATTTCTCTAGTCAGAGAAAATCTTGTTTTGAGACACTTTAGCTTCATATTTGTCTTACTAAAAGATCTTCTTATGTAAGCTTTTCCTAACTAGCTGAACTTGAACATTAGCATAAATGATACAAATTAATAATTTAATACATTTATGTACATTTGAAATGTCAAATTTCTCTAATTCAAATATACTCTAAAAAGTACCTTCAATGGGTAAAAAAAATGACATAGAGGAGTTGGTTTATTATGTTGTACCTCTGCCTACCAGTCAGGCTTCTTAGGTTCTTGTGTGAATCCTTTAGCCTGCAGTCAGAGTGCAGTGTAAGCCAGCACCCACATGTTTCCTCCATGTTTATACAGGAGAGAGGCGAGATCCCACCGTGTGGCTGCTGGTCTGAGTGATGAGAGGGGTTGTTGGGTGGAGTCAGTCATACAGTTTTGTATTCTGTAATGGGCTGTATTGTGTTGTTGTGATTAATAACTTTTACTCTTTTGTGTGCTGCCTGTTCTGCAACACCAAACCGTTATTTTCATAAGAATCTGAAGAGAGTTTTACAGGATTATGTTTAGGACTGTGCAATTTAGAGAATCACTGTATCTCATAGTGTGTGTGTCTCCCAGTGTGTTTGTGTTTCTGTGTCTGTGTTACTCTGTGTGTGTGTGTGTGTCTGTCTGTGTGTGTCTGTCTGTCTGTGTCTGAGTGTGTGTCTGTCTGTGTGTCTCTATGTCTGTGGGACTCCCATTAAAAAGGATGTTTTACGCAACTCAGCAGATCATGGGGGAGAATGAGGAATCCATTACATCCTGCCCATTTCCTGTTCACATTAGACTGTCCTCCTACACACACACACACACACACACACACATCCTCTGACTGGATATCACAACGTGTATACTCAGTTCTGGGGTTCAGGCTGTTTCAGTGGTGAATCCCCAGCTGGTTTTCTGTAAGCATTTGAACTTTTAAATGTCTTCAGTATAAATAGTCATATAAACATTGGAATTGTGGCCTGACACTCGCTCATTTAACTACTTCATTTTTTGTATGTAACCTTTCTTCCACACTCATGATGGAGATCAGCTGAGAGACTAAAGCCAAACTCTGCTAACATCAGCACTGGACCTACCTGGCCCAGATAGAGAAATGATGTTGACAGCAGTCTAAAGTAGGGCACTGCTGTACGAGCTGTTAAATATGGATTTGTATGTGTGCACAGTAAGTACATACATGCAGGCTGTTTTAAACACAGCTGTGCTGATATGCAGATTAGTTGTTGAATTGAAATTCTATTTTTACTATTTTACATTGATCCTTTAAACTCTGACATTGATATTTGTTTATTATTATCTATCAGTAAATGTCATGCTAGTGGTTTCATTAGTGTGGGTGAAGTACCTACGTAACACCTATAGAGGGCAGCAGCTGGGAATGGACAGTAAATAGCAGGGGTTCCTAGTCCTGGGTCTCTCATTCTCCTCACAGTTTTTCATACCTGGCACAGCACATTTACCTAGGAGTGTATTAATTATCTGACGAAGTGAATAAGATGTGCTAAAAGGACAGCACAAAAATGTGCACAGCGAGAGATCCCCAGGACTGGAAATCCCTGTGCTATAGTATCTGTACTGGCTGTTCACTACACATTTGTCATGGTGGAGATTTAAGCAGCAGATCTATGAGGGTTAATCTAGTTGTGATTCCAATATGCTCTGTCATGTCAAACATAGGTAGCTGGCAATACCAGTGTTGTGCGCACTCAGCACCTCCTTTACAGGGTGTACTTGCTCCCTCAGAGGAAAACACTTGCTGTGTGTGTGTGTGGATGTGTGTGGATTGTGATGGAAAGCAGTCATGCAGCTGCACGTGGCTGCTGTAGCTCCAGAATGACACCGGAGCTATGAAGCAGAGCCAATGTGGGCCGTGTGCTGGAGGCCAGACTCAAGTGGCTTCATGTGCAAGCACCTCAGGTGTCTCAGCATAAATCAGCACACATTTATGATCAGGTTTCTGATGGTTTTTTTTACATTAATATGAGTGTAGTTTCATGGACCTGAGGATCCAATTGCTTAGCACTCATGTAGTACAGACTGGTGCTACATGTGGGGCTTGGGTTGGGAACTGTGGTCAGATTTTCACCTGTGCTGATGCTGATCTCATTCACCATAACCACTCCTTATAGAGTTAGAAACTTTTAGATTCTGACTCAACTTTATAGACCCTCTGGGAGACATTCGGGATTGGTCTGAATCTCAATGAACCAATACCCGGAAAAGACACTCAGCAGTCAGTCAATTTATTTTTATTTTGTTGACCTGTGTTGCTGCTTAGTGACCTAAATGATGTGAGCCAGGCCTGTCCTCATTTTTACATAATCGCTTTGATCGCAGTTATTTAATCTGACTGCAGTTTTATAAACTGATTGCAATTATTTTCCACAGTTCTTAACTGTTGATATAATATGCTTACATCACAACCAAATGGGAATTGGATATGTTTTCATTCACTGGCTTGAGCAAAATACATGTAAATATAAAGCAGAAAACACAACTATTGAGAAGTGATTAAAAACAATCTTGAGTTCTAACTTCAGCATTTCACATCATTGTGTTCATTAAGCCCACTTAATGTGATTTTGGCAGAAATTTTTCTGCAATTTTTTCTCTGTTGCCCTCAAAAAGCTTCATGTAATAAAAAAGGAAGAATTAGAATGTCATTAAACATATTATATATAATATATTATATATTAGCTGATTCCTGTATGATATGAATGTTCATAAATCGAGTAAATGGTAAAATAACTTGCAGAGTTGTCGACATTCTTGGACTCTTAAGCTGGTAATGGAGCATTAAACTGACTTTAAACCAATTTATTTGACTATAAAAGTACAGGTAAATAATTATTCATGTCTTAAACTTACTTAATGCAGTTGAAATGGTCAGAATGAGTGTTTGGTTGTTTGAGTATTCAGAGTCTGTCAAATGCTGTTTCTATCGGGTGCTTCATCTGTGTAAATATTTATTATAATGAGCATAAATTCTCATCCTACATTAGCCCCTCTACTCTCAGAAGTTGATTGTGATAAATATGGGCCAAAATCATTAGTGTGAGACGTCCTGTATCATACACAAATACACATACCCACACCCATTCCTGCTGGTCCAGTGTGTGACACAGGGGAGTGTTAAGAACCTGTATGTGTGTGCGTGTGTGTGCGAGAGAGAGAGAGAGAGAGAGAGAGAGAGAGAGAGAGAGAGAGAGAGAGAGGGGCAGGGAGCGTCCCACGCCCTAAGCTTGCCAATCTAGGCCCAAATCACAGGGCATCTAACCACTGGGAGCTAATTGTAGCACTGCTCCCTGAAAAAGCTGCTCTTAAATTCCCCTCCCTGTTCTATCCTTCACTCTCACTCACTCACTCACTCACTCACTCCTTACACTGCACATCATCTTGTTGAGATGGCCTAGAACGTGAGCGCAAGAGGAGGAGGGTCAGAATGATGGAATCCAGAATGTTGAAGCCATTAACCATGTAGCAGGATTTCAGAATAAAGACTATGATTTACTGAATCCTCTGCTGACCCTGTGCTGTTTCAAAATATAGGCTAGAATGCCTGCTGTGTGTCCAGTGCTAAGACATGGGTCATGCAGAGTTCATTATGTGGTTGTGTTTTCTCAGGCCTTTATGGTTGGTGTCATTCCTGCTTTTTGGTGCCTTTGGACCTCAGAACTTTCAGAATATTAAACATAATGTTATTTCAGGTTGTATCATAAGGGCACTTATTTCACAGCTGATGTTATATGCACAGATATTTAAGCACTTATGCAAAAATAATGAAGTGACTATCTCATTACTGCTGTTTTTTTATTGAAGATATTGTATGCTTTATTTTTTTGATTTCTAACCAGCAGATCATTTGGCTTTTTTCAGATAAAAATGAATGTGAGCAGTATTTTGAATATTTCTTATTGATTCATGCTTGTCCATCCTTTTATTCAGCAATTTACGAAGAAAACATTACTGACCTTTTCTGACTTTTAATTTTAAATGACTTTAAATAATAAAATATATGGTTCAGTACAAGACTGTAAACGAATCATTTTGTAGATAATCTGTAGGATTAAACTTTTAAAAATAAGGACAGAGTCTTTATTAGGGTCTAACAGTACATGTATTTGTTCCTAAGCATCATAGAACAGACATTATGGTTCAATGCAGTTGTACAGAGAACACATGGTATGGAGAATGCACAGTAGCCTATGTGGGAAGATTGATGAGCAGATGGAACCAAATTTCACAAGTGTGAGTTCCACCTGGAAACCTTAAGCTATAAACCTTTAGCAACGTGCCATGCTATTGTTACGTGTCTTCTTCGTCTGCAAGAGTTTCAGGCATGGTTGTCAGGAGGATTGGAGTTGCTAAATTGCTCCTAAGTGTGTGTGTATGAGTGTGTTAGTCTGTGTGTCTGCCCTGCAATGGATGGGCAACCTGTGTTTCTTTTGCCTTTCACCATGTAAGCTCTGGGATAGGCTCCAGCATCCCATGCAGCCCTGTTTAGGATAAATAGCTCAGATAATGAATTCATATTTTTGGTGATTCATATGATGAAGTTGCCAAAATTGCTCCATGCTGTTCCTCCCTGCTGTCAAGGGTGTTTTCTTCTTTTGGGAAGGTTGGATTGAAAGTTTGGATGTGTAAATAGAGTCTAAGTGGAAGTAACTAAAAGACTCTTATTCTTACAGGGTGGACCATAATGTTGTGGACAGTCTAGCATAAAGTTAACAACTTAACAGTGTAGTAACAGGACCAGAATATTGAATTTGTAGGTATCATGGCTGCTGTGGAGTGAGGCACTGTGGCCTAACACAGTCTTTACAGTTTCAGCATCAGCAACAGAAAGAGCTCCTTTTACACCTAGGCAGTTCAGAGGAATTTTAATACGCTTTCTGGATTATTCCTGTTCTTTTGAATATTTGCATACAGTACAGTCCAAGTGCTTTGGGCAGTCATGTGTTTTTGGGTCAGAAAATGGGTGTGACTGTCTATTCATTTATAGGCCCTTTGTATGGTGTTGCTTTGAAGAGCCAGAAGAGTTATGGCTCTATTTGTTAGTTTCTGCTGCTGTTTTTAAAGATGTGGGATGTGTTCTTTTCTGTCTCTGGTTCTTGCTCTCCTTCTCACACACGGCCTGCATCTGTGTACCCCGTGTGAGTGCAGAGTATTTCTCTCTTCTTGGTTAAAGATACAGTCATGCTGTTGGTGCACTCTTCAAAGACGTTTCAGATGTTAATCACACTGCAGTTTCGATAGTGTCATGAGTGGTGGGTGTGATACACATGCTTCTATCTTCCTCTGAGCTCATTATTGAAGGCCAGAGGTTCTTTTATAAATGAACACCAGAGGTCAGTGATGGGTCACTGCTGCTGCCAGTTAGTCAAGTAGCAAATCCTATGTATTATATAGGTTGAATAAAAGTGATCTAACTCTAGTGGTGTATAAGTGATAATGAAGAGCTAATTAATATCTTCTTTCTTTTAGTCAAACTAAAGATGACTGACTTTCATAATGCTTCTCCAGTACTGCTAGTCTTTCCTGTTTATGTTGGTTAAAATATGTCCTGTGTTGATGTGTTTCAGATGGAGCAGCTTTCAGATGAAGAGCTAGATCATGCAGCTGAAGAGGACAGTGATAAAGAAGACCAGGACCTGGACAAAATGTTTGGGGCATGGCTCGGGGAGCTGGACAAGCTAACCAAGGTGTGTATAGGAATATAAGAAAAGTATTTTTATTCTTATTTTTTATTTTTTTTAATTTAATTTTATTCAGATCATTGTGTTTAAAAGACCACACATTATTTCAATATCGGGTTATCAGTCAGAGAGACATCATTACAGTCTGCCTCACTGCAGATCATGTGCATAATTGATGATAATTCACAGCTAAACTGAATCTGTGGTTTAGCTTTGTCATGTTTGTGTAGTTTTATATTACAAGAATTGTCGTAATTCATTTTACATTGTCCTGGTCCAACTTGTATTAATTCCTTAGCATTGAGCAGGTGGCCTTAAAAAAATCAAAATCTGTTATTTCAAAACAGGCTACTGTTGTCAGGAGGCAAGAGGGTACCAATGTTGGCTTGGCCTTCCAAACTCTTTATTGGGCCCTTACCTTAGATACTGACACATCTGAACAGCCATAAAGATCCGTTTTTAAATCCCATAACTCTCTTGTTTGCTTCCATCAACACTACAAAGACACCCTGATGTCTCTTTATGTCCCTCTTGTAATGACTCTCCTTCTCATAATGAATCTTATCTAAGGTAACCACTTTAAAACAGATCGTTTCCTTTATTTTTATGTTTATTGTTACCGCAGTAATAGCTTTTACAGCACCAATATCACAGGAAGCTGCAATCTGCCATCTTTGGCAAATTTCTTATCTGTTTTTTGTATTGAGTAGTGTGTATCCACTGGTATTTTGCAGAAATGATGCAGGCCAGTGTTAATCATGCTACAACAAGCATTTCTTCCTATTGTATAAATTATAAGATAAATTATAAACTCCAGCGTCATTGGCATGTGGTGAAATGGGCAGTGGTGGCCTAGTGGTTAGGACACTGCCTTTGCGACCTGAAGGTCACAGGTTTGAGTCCCGGCCCGGGCACTACTGAGGTACCCTTGAGCAAGGTACCGTCCCACTACACTGCTCCTCGGGCGCTGTTGGGAGCTGCCCGCTGCTCCAGCGTGTGCATGTGTGATGGGTTAAATGCAGAGGTCACATTTCGTTGTAGTGCTTGAGTGTGTTCACCTTGACAGTCACTTTAAAAAAATCTGCAGAGTGTGTCTGTGTGTAGCCTTGTCTTGACATTTGTGTATGTGTTATATTTTGTAGAGTCTGGATGATGGAAAGCCAGAGAGGGTGCAGAAAGCTCCTCTCAGACAGGAAACTAACATGGCAAACTTCTCCTACCGCTTCTCCATATATAACATCAACGGTAAGATGCAGCAGCACATCTAGGCAGACCAAAACAATTTGTACAAAATTGATATCTGAGCAAGACCAATGATATTGGAGATCTGATAATGAATTACTTATCCTGTTACTGCCTCACTTACTTTTCTTATGGGACATTTCAGTATTCAGTATTATATTTCAATGAAGAATCTTATTAGATTTTAATAACGATAATAATTGTTGTAATTGTAATAATAATAATAATAATAATAATAATAATAATAATAATAATAATAAAAAGTAATCATATAATAAATAGTATTAATAAATAAGAAGTTACATTTATATGGTGCCTTTCTTAAACCCAAGGTCACTTAAAAAAAAAGTTTCAAGCAATATTTTATTATGATTTTGAGCATGGGAAATTAAAACAGGAGCTTTTATACTATGAATAGAGTGAATAACTTTAATGTAAAGTTTCTGCACTGTGCTGTGCCTCAACAAATGTAGAATCTGCCATCTTCTGAAGTTTTCTGTAAATTAGTGGCATTGCTAGACGTTTAGTTGTTGCAGACATTTGCGGTAGTCTGCACTATGATAATACAGTAAAAAGAACATTCAGAGCCATGCTGTGTTAAGAGCCTACCCCTAGAGGGCAGTATCAGACATTTAGCAGCACCATAAATGCGTTTAACTGCAAGGAGCTAGAATTTAAAGTGTTCTGTCTCATTTCGTAGTTTGTGTTTTTATCATTTTTGTGTTTTGTGTCTTCTTAATGTAGCACTTTGTGGAATAGTCCAGTCAATTGAAATGCCATAGTTTGTGCTTCTCATAATGAAGTGTCTTCTTTTCCTTGGTCTGTCACACAGAGGCTCTGAATCAAGGTGACTCCGTGGATCTGGATGCTCTGATGGCTGACCTGTCTTCCATTGAGCAGGAGTTGACCAGTATTGGAAAACCCAGTGGCTCCTCGTCCCGCCTCGTCCTGCCCAGTGAGGCAAAAGTCCGTCAGAAGCCCCCAGCAGGCCGCAGTCACAGCACAAAACAGGTGGGTGGTGGGGGAAGCAGTGGTGGGGGCAGCAGTAGTAGCAGTGGGGGCAGTGCAAGCAGCAGCACCCGCGTCTCTCCAGCTTCAACTGTCCGGATGGGGGGCAGTGGCCACAGTCGCCCACCTCTGGCCTCTAACTTCTCCCTGGATGACATCACGGCCCAGCTGGAGCGCGCCTCACAGAGCATGGACGAGGCAGCGCGTCAGAGCACAGCCTCCATCATCTCCACTGCCTCTGCTCCGTATGCTTCCTCCACCACCCGCAGGCCGGCCCATCATCATCACCGCCGCACAGGCTCAGTGGGGACAGTCAGTGAACATGAGGCCAGGGCCATTGTCCATTCATCCCGCTCCAGCATCAACTCAGCTTCTGCCTCCAGCATGGATTCTCTGGACATGGACAAGCCCAAGCAGGCAGAGCAGGATGGTCTGCAGGAGCAGAGCCAGCCAAGCTCAGAGGTAAGGTCACTGAATATCTGAGCTAATCGTCTATTAATGAATACGTTTCTCCATAATGAAAACTTTACAGGAGAAAGAAAATACATTATTCTAATGTAAAAAGATTTTATTCTAAGTAGGTTTGGACCATTTCTCCGGCTTCGGTCATCAAAACCTTTAATATAAGGTAAAGGGAAGCTCTGTGATGTAGAGAATAAAATAAAAAAAAGAAAGAAACATGTTTTGTATAAAAGGAGAAAAGAATATGTGCTAAAACAGCGTCTGGATTTCTTCAGACAACCTTACAGGGGTGGCTGAGGCTGCATATATGAGTTGATTATTAATAATAATAATAATAATAATTCCTTTTATTTATAGGCGTCTTTCAAGACACTCGGACGACTCGGAGGCAAAGATTCAAAGAAACCACAAATAAATAAAAATTAAATGACAATACAATAATCTGCATAAAACTTCAAAACTATGTGATTAAGTCACAGTTCAAAATCACAGACAGTAGGCAAGTTTAAAGAGAGGACTTTAGTCTAGCTTTGAAAGTGGGAAGTGAAGGAATGAGATTCATGAGATTAATAAGTTTATGAGTTCAGTATGGCTCATAGTTCATATTAATGTTTGAATACAAAATGCAAACAAATCAAAAATAGTATACAATTCGATTTAAAAGTTTGGAATCAATACTAAAATTACATGCAAAAAGTGAGCAGCCCTGTTAGCTGATCTGCGAAATGGGAACTGACAAAGTATTGTGTCCAGACCTCCCCAGGTCTCATTTGTTTTAAGTTAATATAATATATGTTTGTTTGTGTGCGCGTGCGTTTGCGTGTGCGTGCGCGCGCTCGTGTGTGTGTGTGTGTGTGCGTGCGCTCGTGTGTGTGCGCGCATGTGACTATATAGGCCAGCACTCTATCCCACCCCCGTCGCACGTGCTGTCATTTATACTTCATCTCTACAGCATCAGCCTCCAAAGCCCCGTCTGTCTCACACTGTTCCTAAAGATCAGAATCTGTCATATTAAGAACACACCGGTTTTGAGTGATTTGGAGCAGTAGTTTTTTTTTCCCAGCAGCTCCGTCGCCTGGATGAGGCTGAACACTTGCCGAGCATTGAAAAGCAGAGCATGATTTCATCATAAGGCTTTTTTGGGGGGTGTGGGGGTGGGGGGTGGCATTGCTGATATATTTATATTTATACAATATGGAAAATGGGACTAAAAAATAAAGCATTACAGAAAAATCTAATTTATTCATCTAAATCATTTATTTGTTCTTTTGTCCTTAAGGTTACAAATGCAGTAGAATAAATAAAATGCAGAACCCAGCCGTGCCTAAAGATCATCATGTGTTTAATATTAGAATAATAGTTTTTAAAGAATAATCTAACAGCAGTATGATTCAGGCTTCACTGTGCATCACTTTTACTTTCAGATCAAATAATCATAGGTGCATCATGGGGGATTTACCTGCTGCGACCCTTCCTGCGTGATGCGTGTCTTGAATCAGGCTCACTCCACTCAGTTCCACTGGAAATACTTGGCCAAATCACTGAAAACGTGATGGCTTTTTGTTTTTGAGGGTGGCAAGGAAAGGGTGATAATGTAAATGAAAGAGTGATAGAGCGAAAGACTGTGGATGTAAAACTTGCCAAACAGGGAGCCTAACAGACATAGGGATAGATGAGAGCAGTTGAGCTCCAGATGTGGAGATTAAGTGTAAGCTTCAGGTTTGCACTTGCCTGTCCCAGAGGCCAGGAATCTACAGTAAAGCTGCTTTCCCTCCAGCTGTAGACTTGATTATATAGATATATGTTGGCCTACAGCACCGTACAGTATTTTTTTTCTAGGTTTTTGGCATGAAAATACTTATTTCAGTCTGAATTTGACCCAGATACTTAATCTACTGAACTTTAGTGAGCTCCTGCTACTGCACTCTAACAACATGACAGAACATCCTCAGTGAGGTGAAATAAAGCACGAGCATGTGCCGCC
>JBBPDA010000003.1:16336492-16352241 GCA_037974385.1 Arnoldichthys spilopterus | reverse complement strand
GTGTGTGTGTGTGTGTGTGTGTGTGTGTGTGTGTGTGTGTGTGTGTGTGTGTGTGTGTGTGTGTGTGTCACAGAGGGAGAGAGAGATTGGTTGAAGTGTGTACTCATAGGCTGATGCTTGTTATTTTTAATGTATCTGTGTGTCTGAGAGAAGCTGGTTTATTTTATTCCATCTTTAAGTAAAGTGATTTTGGAGCTTTTGTCTGTTACTTTATGCTTGACTGAGATAAAGAAATGTCCAGGATGTGTTTACTAGACCAAATCATCTGCTGAAATATCATAAAGCCAGTTCAGAAACAAGTCCACATTAGAGACCCACAGCTGGGAGATGAAGATGAAACACACATCATCCCATTGCTCACTGTCCTGCTGTATCTGGATTAAGTGGGACTGATAATGGCGAGTGTTGTACCGAGCTTTCTTGCAAGTATCCGTTTTTTGCATGTCGCAGTCTGCACTTAAAGCTAGGTTTTGAACTGTATACTTAAAACAAGCTTTATGGTCCCTCTTCTCTTTACCCTGGAGGAAGCAGCACTCATGATTTCCAAAAGAATGTCACACTTTAATTTGTCAGACCACAGGGCAGTTTTCCACCTCGCCTCAGTCCGTCTTAAATGTGCTCAGGCCCAGAGAAGGTGCAGCACTTCTAGTTCATATTTATATATGGTTTCTTTTTTAACTCACACTTGGGCTACATGAGCAAACTGTGTTAACAGACAATTTGTTCCAGAGTTGTCTTTGAAACCATGTTGTTATTTCCACTACAGAATTGTGTCTGTTTTTTATACAGTGCCTTCTGAGGGCTGAAGATCACAGCCATACAAAACTGGTTTTCGCTTGTTTTGTGTATAAACATTTCTCTGAATCTTTTAATGATATTGTGAACTGTAGATGATTAAATCCCCAAATTCTCAGCTAGGTTGTAATTTTTGCTGGAAATAAATCCGGTCACATGAAGTGAAAGTGACTATTTGTCATTGTGAACACACTCAAGCACCACAACGAAATGCGTTGAACCCATCACACATGCACAGTTGGAGCAGTGGGCAGCTATCAACAGTGCCCGGGGAGCAGTGTAGCGAAATGGTACCTTGGTCGGGGGTATATTAGTAGTGCCTGGGCCCGGACTCAAACCTGTGACCTTTAGGTCCCAAAGGCAGTGTCCTAACCACTAGGCCTGCACTGCCCACACATTCTTTTTGACAATTTCTTTATTAGTTCAGAAATAAAAATAAATATCATTTACTGTATCATTGTTTACTTATTACTTACTTATTGTCTAATAATGATCACCTACTAAAGCAATAAAAGCGTTATGGTAACAGACCTGATATGTTTGTATCCTGGTAAAATTACACCACAAGGAAAATTGCAGAGTACTGAAAACATTAAGCAGACACAAACCAGATCTCCAGATTTTTGTGAATTCTTATAACTTATCAACACTACTAAGACTGAAAATCAGTGTCACTCAGTTTTACCAGTAGCATTATGAGTAGCATTTCATATGTGGGAATATGTATTTTAAATATGTGACATATTTCAGGACATAAACAAGAAAAACATGAAGCAATCTGCTGTTTCCTTCCTTGTCAGCTGGTGATTCGGGTGCACCTTTCTGATGAGAGCTCCAAAACTATGATGGTGGACGAGAGGCAGACGGTGCGTCAGGTGCTAGATAGCCTCCTGGACAAATCCCACTGTGGCTACAGCTTGGACTGGTCTCTGGTAGAGATCATCAGCGAACTACAAATGGGTGAGTGACAGAAGGGAATACCCCCTATTCGCTCATGCAAGCCGGTTTACCCCATTTTGTGCTTTTTCAATTTTCCATGTTCTTCAAAAACCTGGTATTGGTCCAGTTTGGTCTGTTAGCCTATTGCAGATTAGCACAGAGACTGAGTGCATTGCTGAAATACCAATAGGATTATCCAATGCAATCATAGATGTCGGGGGAGGGGCAGCATGACTTGAGGGAGATAAATTATGTTTTTCCATTTCACAGAATGGTAAATATCAACAGGAAACAGGAGAGATCATTAAAGACATGGGCTACTGTATAATGGCACATACAGTGTGTAAAGTCTAGTACAGTTATTAAGGGAATTATTTAGTCTTTCTTTCTGAATATGACCTCACTCTGTATGTCTGTCTGACTGATTTCATCCCTAATCCTTTCCCTACTCACTACCTTGTTCATCTCTGTCTATCTGAGTTTGTCCCTTTCTGTCTGTCTCACTCTTGTTTTCTTTGTCTTTGTGTCTGTCTTTCTGTCTATTTCTCTGTCTGTCTATCTATCTGTTTTTCCTCACGGTCTCTCTGTCTGTATTTGCCTCTCTCTCTCTCTCTCTCTCTCTCTCTCTCTCTCTCTCTCTCTCTCTCTCATCCATTTGTCTGTCTGTTTCTCGCTGTCTTTCGTCTGTCTGCTGTTCCATCTCTGTGGGCTGGACTGTTAGTCACAGTGCAGTAGCGTGTGTGTGGCTGTGTGCTGGCCTCTGTGCAGCCTGTGCTCTGGTCTGTGTATGTAGGTCCGGAGCGATCATGCGTGTGACCCTAACCCACATCTCCAGGGCTACTGTCAGCCTGTTAGAAAAGAGAAAAAGAAACAGAACAGAAAAAGAAAAGATGTCATTTTGCTCTTTATTTGGTGGTGCTTAGGTTCATAGAGTGGGGGAGGGATACAGTTCTCATAACACAAACTTGTCAATTTACTTTGGCTTGCAAAAACCCAGGCAGTGCAGTAGCTCTGAGAGGGTGTTGTTAGTTGTTTATAATTTTACACGTGTGGTATTTGAATCTTAAAAATATCCCTTGTGGTTGTTATCCGGACTAGCAGTTGGCAGTGGTGGTGTAATGTTAGGGAGTTGCCCCTGTGACCTGAAGGTCACTGGTTCAAGTCCTAGACCAGTGCAAGTACCTCTGAGGTACACATGAGCAAGGTACCGTCCCCAAGCACTGATCCTACACGAATGGGTTAAACGCAGAGTTCACGTTTTGTTGTGGTGCACTATGTGCTGTGCTGTGTTCTCAATGACAAATAGTCACTCACTTTCACTTTTAGCAACTTTTCTCAGTCTTCAGACTTGGTTCTGTGTGTATTTGTAGGTTTTTGTTTTGTGTGTGTGTGTTTAGGTGAAATGTCACTTTCTCTGGCACAAGTCCCAGGAAGTGACGGAAAAGAGTTTAATCCCAGTATTAGGATCGAGAGTGTAAAGGATTGTTAATGAAGGTTTTTAATCACCTAATGGATTGACGACAATAATCTCACAGATTAGGGATTTTACCATTTCCATTTTCAATTCATTTGGTCAGCAGCTTTACCAAAGCATGGTCTCATATCAAGCTATTGTGTCATAATCATCGCTCTGAATTATTTGACCATTGGCTCTCCATTAAATTAGTTTTCTCTTTGTTGCTTCAGTGGGCTTTTGGTTCAGACACAATTGAGGTTTTACCCCCCACCCTGACTGAATTTGATCAAGTGAGTCATAATTTGTTATGTAAGTTATCAGAATCGATTACCACACAGGCTGTCTACCTCGCGTTTCAACTGAGACGCAACTGAGCTGTCACTGAGGAGCCGGCTTTCGTACATGCGTGTGTGGTTATGTAGTTGAGGATGAAGTTGTGTAAGGGGCAGTGGAGTGATTTTGGTGTGTTAAGTGCTTGATGAGTGAGTTGGGTGCCTCGTGCTGCAGCCTGAGAGGAGAACAGAGTGCCAGCGGTGCTTACTGTAATTCAGATAAATGTCACTGTCACAGACTGTGGGAAACCCTGTGTGTGAGAGTGTGTCCCATTAACTGGACCTCAGCACGGCCCCAGACATGGACGGCAACAAAGTGCAGCGCCACACCACTTTCAGCATCAAAATGTCTTTTTGCCTTTAGTGTTTTGTGCTGGGGAGAGGATGTGTTTTTCAAATTAGAGGGACTGTATAAAGATTTGTCGTCAGGTAAAAAAAGGCCTAATGACTTTAACGTCAAGGACTGATTTGCCTTCTTCTGGTGTGTTGGGAGCTTCAAAAGGGCTGATTGTAAAATGTGTGTGGAGTGTTTTTATTACAATGATTGGTTGTAATATAACATTGCTTATGCTGTTGTACCAACACAGATACTGTATCTGTATTCGCCCTGCTACTGACACTGCACTACAGCATCCGTTTCAGCCAAAGAGAACACTGATACCAGCACTTTCTGAGGCACATGCACTCAACCGAATGCTGCTTGTGTGTGTGATAGTAGATGAAGCTTAACTCAAGCAAATGACATTGTCATTGGTGTGGGATTATTTCATGATTGAGACTAGTAGTCAAAATGGTCATTGCAGAATCTCGAACACCAGTGTTTTGAGGGGTAGTATAACCAGTAGGGATTTTAATACATCAAATTAAGCATTACAGATAAACCAGAAAGAGAGATGCCAACAAGCATTGTGACTTTTAGTAGATCTACTGGCATTTAAATGGGAATTTAAGCAGTAAATGCCATGCAAGCTTAGTGTGTTTTGATTGCTTTAGTCAAAATACGATGTATAAAAAGGGGAGTGGTGTAAACATCAGGACTCATAGGCAAAAACTCATTAGTTAGGGTTAGAGTTAAGGCTGGTATCAGAAGGGTGCAAAAGTGTTATTGGTGCATCACTTTTGCTAATATTGGCACATTGCATTCAGTGGTTCATGTTTGTTTCTCACTGTCCTTGCATTTCTGAACTCATCCGATGTTTCGGTTCTGTTTCAGAGCGTATCTTTGAGGACCATGAGAATCTGGTGGAGAACCTGCTGAACTGGACCAGGGACAGCACCAACAGATTGATGTTCATTGAACGTATCGAGAAATACGCACTGTTCAAAAACCCACAGGTAAAATGTGGCTTTAACTTGGAACACCAGATCTGTTCATCTCCCACACTGTCTGCAAAAGTAGAATTTGTTTACTTTAGAAGGTGTCATTGATCAGACTACAGCAAGTTGGTTGGTCACATTATGTAATTTCTCTGGTATTGTTATTAACAAGGCAGAATTCATCAGTCAGTCGCAATTATGCAAAAAACAGATTATATCTATATGACACTCATTCTGTGAGATCGCAGTGCACACACAGGAAGTGCTGGGTTCAATATGGCTTCTGTTCCATTGCGTCAGTAATGTGTAGATTTATGTGCACTACATAAGAATGGCTGTGTAAAAATAAAAAAAAAATTTCAGGTCAGATTGTAGTTGACCACAGAAAATCACTGTAAAGTTTGTATTTTTTAAATAAATATTTTGTTTATTTATTGCTTACCTACACATAAGAGCTAAATAAGTAAGTAAATAGTGAGTGCTCCATGTTTTATTAACCAATTAATGCATTTATGGTGTTGTGGATATAACAGCTGTAGTAGCCATTAAGTGTGGGACTAAGTAGGTCAGTGTGGTGTAAATTCTGAGACTAAATGAATAATAGATGTGATATGAGGTTCAGGGGGGTAAGTGCTGTCTAGCTGATGTTTCCACCCAATCTGAGAATTTTTGAGGTGCTGTCCAGCCATGTCTAGCCCTCTGTTTTACAGAACCTTTCTACACTTTCAGTACTGCTTAGTCATTTTTTGCTTCATATGGTGAAAGAAAATCTGGAAATACTGGACATTGTTTATATGAGACACATTGTCAGGTGCAGGTGAAATATTGTTTTACTGCTGTTATATTTTGACCTTAATTCAACATCCTCCTCTTTCTTAGAACTACTTGTTGGGGCGGAAGGAGACATGTGAGATGACTGACAGGAATAAAGAAGCTCTACTGGAGGTGAGGGGTAACACACTCACACATGGTGTCAATCAAATCTGCATAGTCGCATCAAACTGTAGAAATGCTGAGTCAGTTATATGTGTTCTAGGTGTAGGTTGTAGATAATGTAGGTGATTCTGTGTATGATTCTCTGTGTTTTTTCTGTCTGCAGGAGTGTTTTTGTGGAAGCTCTATTAGTGTGCCTGAGATGGAGGGGGTCCTCTGGCTCAAAGAGGATGGTAAGAAGTCCTGGAAGAAGCGCTACTTCCTTTTACGAGCCTCTGGAATATACTATGTGCCAAAGGGCAAGCCCAAGGTCAGTTCCCCCTCTCTCTCCTTCTTGTTGGCATATTACTTATTTCTTTACCTGCCACATCTGCTGTGCACACATACCCAAAGACCCACACTTACCGCAGACACATACTCCCATACATGGGAGTGTCATTTATTCATGTGCAGCCACCCATCAGTTCCCCTTGGAGTTGTGAAAGGGTCCTTTCCCGACCTTGAAAGATTGAAGGAATATTGCTAGAAAGACATGTGTTAATATTTAACACTGGGACTGGGCAGTTGTACAGTGCAGTATCACTGTAGTGTAAAGCATGTTGTGGCAGATTAAAGCTAAAGAGTTCAATCAGTGAAGATGTTCATCTACCCCTTTAATCCAAATCCTGCTCTCCTCTGGATATCTCCATCAACTGCAATACAGCACATTCTCAGCGTCAAAAAGTAGGATTAACTGCACAAGCTGTTTACATTCAACACGCATATAATCTATAAGGCAAGCTAATGGCCCTACACACATAAACAGTAATGCATGTATTAGGTCTGCACAATACAGTGATATCAATATTGTTTGTTTTGCTTGATACTGCAGTATTCCTTAATATATACTAAGGACACATTCATTTATGTTCAAATACTGACCTATTTTATTTTGGGCAAAATTATTTAGGTTTATTGAATAATATGAATGTCTTGAATCACGTATATGCGCACACAACACACAGATCAGTAATGTCTGAGATTGTTTAAGATATTCACAGCACACAAAAAGTAATATTGTGTTTATTTTCTGCAGTATTATTATTATTATAAATAAAAGTGCAACAACCACAATGAAGAAATTGAAAATAAGAAGTTAAAATTCCAGATATTAGTAGAGAATTTGTCCTCCTTTTGCTGCAAAATCTGCATCAATTTGTCTGAAAAGGCTTTACACTAGATGCGGGATCATTGCGGTTTGAAATTGATTCCATTTGGCTACAGAAGCACTAGTGAGGTCAGAGGCTGATTTTGGATCATTAGTTCTATATCGCATACGCCACTCCAGCTCATTCCAAAGTATTGGATAGAGCTCCATCACTCCAGTTCACTAAATTATATCTGTGTGTGTTTAAAAAGAGAAGGCATGTGAGCAAATACAGAGAGATACAAGGGCCATTTGCTATGCCCAAGGCCTCACTCTAGCTCAGACAGCTGCTGCCCATCTGCCCAACTACTGCATGGGCTGCTACACACTCACCTCTCATCGTGTTACAGAGCAAATCTGATTTCCCTGACTCTGAATTTGAACACCGCCTGTGCACACAGGACCTTTGAAGTCTTAAATAAAGCTGAGGACAACCCTGTCCACTCATGTAGCACTCCCCCTCCTGGATGAAGCAGTACATTTTAAAAAATCTGTCAGATCTTATATACTGTCTATAGCTTTTGTATCTTTTAATGCCAATTTTGACTTTTGACTGTTTTTTTTTGTTTGTTTTTTTAATCCGAACCAGGCTTCTAGAGACCTGGTGTGCTTCTTACAGCTGGATCATGTGAATGTGTATCTGGGGCAGGACTACCGCAGCAAATACAAGGCTCCAACTGACTACTGCATGGTCCTTAAGGTACAAAAATCACCACTTTGTTACTGTAGATATGTTACTATTGTAATATTTCTTGGCTCTCATGTTTGTTTTACAGTATACCTGAGAGATGGACATTTTATCAGTACTAACTTTATAGGTGCACAACAAAATCATTTTATAATAAATTACGAGCTGTAAGAATCTAAAATTTGTTCTCTGACTAAAGTTGATTAATTACATTATGTTAGTGTTCTGCATATGTTCGGTTTCTAGTAGCTACTTTGACATTGGGCACTGTCTTGATATTCTGTATAAGCATATTAATGCCCATATACATATGTGCACTTATATATAAAAGCAAATCATTTTTTTCAGAGTGGAGCATGAAACCGTCCCTATTAAAAGGAAAAATCTGTTTCATATTTTTTAACAAGTCATAAACTCAAACCTTAGGCACATCCCTATACAACACAGCATCTTTGGAGCTGTCATCGGATAAGTGAAGCTTAAATGTGCATGTTCCAGAAATAGCTTTGGATACAATGTTTAGACTGGTTGTATAATGCAAGGTAGTGGATCATATGGATGTTACATCACAGCTTTTATCTCAAGCTGCTTTCCCTGCATTTCTAATGATATCTGGAAGACTTTAAAGAGCCCATTTGTTGTAGATGCTGTGTTATAAGTTAATCAATAAACTTTTTCCAAGAGAGAGTAGAAGGTACTGGTTGACAATATGGTTTTGTGCTGCCACCTAGAGGAGTGCAGAAGAATGACAAGTTAACAGCGCATCTCTTCTGGACATCACGCAAGTGTAAATAACATATTTTAAACAGCATGTACTCTGATGCCCTTGTGCAGCACCCTCAGATTCAGAAGAAATCTCAGTACATCAAGTACCTGTGCTGTGATGATGTCAGAACTCTACACCAGTGGGTCAATGGAATACGCATTGCCAAGGTAACAGCTCTGTTATGGCTGATGGGTGGTATTCGGCATTAGTAGCTATTTTTTGGGCTGTTTTACATTGGCTGTTTTTGTTTATTCTTAGTACGGGAAGCAGCTGTATGTGAACTACCAGGAGGCCATGAAGCGCACCGAAGCTGCCCATGATTGGTCGTCTCTGTCCAGCTCCAGCATCAAGTCTGGTTCTAGCTCCTCCAGTCTACCAGGTGAGAATTTGAATGAGACTGAGCTGATATTGAGGTGAGACATTATGGATGGGCAGTGTGGCAATAAACTTGAACAGCATGATACGTTTCATAATATATTACACACCTTGTATCAGAGGATTTTGCAAACACATCACAGTGCAGTGCATCCAAATTGCAGTGCCACATTTAAAACTAGGAGAACCTTTTTATTTTTAAACTAAGAATAGAAAAAATATTTTTACAATTAAAAACCATAAAATAAGTGTATTAATTGTGACAGCCTATTAATCACAATAAGTAAAGGTTAATGTATATCCCTGGCAGGATTCATTTTTAATAACGATCGACATATTATACATTATCCTGCTTGTTAACCTTTGTTCCATCTTAATACATATCGTGGCATATTTCTCAAAATTTCGGCTACCCCTAAGTAACCATATAATAACAAACATATTGCCCACCTCAACTGGATGTTCATGAACTGGAGTCTTATCTTACCATCACCTGGGGTAATTAGGGCTCATCTCCCTTTTTTTTTGCAGAATCCCAGTCCAATCACTCCAGCCAATCAGACAGCGGTGTGTCAGAGACCACTTCCTCTGGCCATGTGCGCTCTCAGAGTGTGGTCAGTTCCATCTTCTCAGAGGCTTGGAAAAGAGGCAACCAGGCTGAGGATTCCAAGGTGCCGTGACACATGATCTTGTTTTTCACCGTCATCAGCCTTACATTCTGTCAGCTTTACATCCCATCTTTCTCACACTGTAGCTGTCTTTTGTAGGCTCCTTCCATTATGTCCTCATGCTCTTCTTTGCTCTTTTTCTCTTGTGGTGGGTCAGCGCAAGAAGTGAAACTGTAGTTCTGTACTGTAGGAAAGCAACAGCCTGCGGGCATTAAGTAATGAATAAATGAGATTATCTGGAGCAGTGGTCAAAGATCTTTTCTTAAAGATTTACTATCCTATAAAAGTAATTTACAGTTCAGTGTCTTTTAGTTTTAGAGTTTTTGATGTCTTTTAAGAACTCTGATCTCTGAAATAGCATAGTTCCCCAGGATGAGGAAAAAGAATTACTGATGTTGAAAACATTCACAGGACATTATTTGTTATATGGTCCTCTCATCAACCAGTGCCTGTTCGTAGACCTACAGACAATTAGTCACTTTCACCTGTTTTATTGTCTAATAAACTACCATAAATTAGTGCTGCTCTCAATAAGAACATCTGCACATCTCCAAGGACATGGACAAATGCTATTGTCAAAGTTATGACCTGCCATGATATTCTGGGACTTAAGAGAACCAGTGCACTATGGGGGACTGCTGACTTCTCTCTTTTCCTCCCCTCTCTTAGGATGCGAAAGTCAAGTCGCGCAAGGCCGTGCCCTTATGCACTGGTGGGGAATGAGGTTAGGAGTGTGAAAACCCTCACACTCTAACATCTGTTTTTTTCTGATCCTCAAATAACTTAGACGCGACTAACCACTCGGTTGTCTACAGTAGCTCCACTTGTACGTTTTGGTGAATGCAGACTCATGGGGGCGACTGGTGTGAGAGATTGATTTTAGCGGCTTGTGTCAGCTTTTAACGGACTCCCACAAAGCACTGGTGTAATATAGCTGGATTAACTCAGTATAGCTTGCGTGCATTATGGTGTATTAACAAAATATTGTTTATGTTTGTGAGAAAGGGAGTGCGTTTCAGAGAGGTAAGCCCTACTGAAATGATGTCTCTGTTGTACAGTGAGTGAAATGAATGTTTGTGGTGCTGGGTCACAGTGTGGGATAACAGTTTTTCAGAGTGTCTGTCCAGTGCAGTGTTTCTGCATGCTGACCTCAGCATAGCAGACCTGGGCCAGCCTTTTTTTCAGAATTCTCAGAATAAGAATGGAGATCTGGGGTCAGCAGACCTTTTATTTTACATCGATGAGAATTACATGAATTGATGAAATCTCGTCTTGGATCAGTGTTCTTACTCTGAGATGCTTGATAAATATGGACCCTGATGTATAGGGCAATGTCATTCTTTTATTTTTCACCTCACTCCATTTATTCTTGTCCTCTTGCCATTTTTACACACCATCTCTCTGTTTTTCTCATCTTTTCTCTTCATCTACAACAGCTCTGCTAACTTCCATGCATGTCTGAAGCCAAGCACTGCTGGACATAAAAGTTGTAAGACATGCGCTTAACCTGCTGTACTGACTCTCCTGTATTCTTCTCTTCTTTAGATGAGAATGGATCCATCCCCACCAGCACAGCCTTCTAGAGCTTCTTACCCTCTCCAGCTTCCACATTTGCCCCAAATGCCTCAGATGCCCCAAGCTTCTCTGTCCCACAGTAGCTACCCCAGTGTGTCGCCTCAGTCCTCTCCTTCTCCACCATCACCTCCACCTCCACCTCCTCCTCCTCCTCCCTTGCCCAATCCTACCTATCACTCCACACCCACCATGTTCACCAAGTACAGCACCATTGCCAGGCTGCAGAACATCTCCCAGGCTCCTAATCACTACAAGCAGACACCCTTAGTGGCAGCTGTGCAACAACAACAACAACAGCAACAGCAGCAGCAGCAGCAGCCCCCAGTCCCTCCCCCTCAGTGTGCAAAACCAATAACAATGAACAATGCAGCAGCAGGTGCCAGCAGTCCTCCTCCACCACCACCTCCACCTCCTCCATCCATGCCAATGCCAGGCTCTGCCATGGCAGTTCTGAAATTAGGCCCCCCAAGCCCTCAGCCACAGTTTATCCCTCCACCACCTTCACAGGATGGGCACCTGCCTCTCCCAGATCATATGCAGAGCAACGGAATTTTGCCTCCTCCGCCACCCCCTGAGCAGTTTAAGTACCCTCCACCCCTCAGTACCAATGGCCTCCAGCAGTTCCTGGCTCAGAAGTTTCCCAACATGAGCTATGACTTTTCTCCTCTGAACCAGGATGAGGGGCCTCTTCCCCCTCCTCCTCCAGTATGTTTCTCACCTCCCCCACCCCTTCATCAGGTGCCAGGGCCTCCTCCTGCACCACCTAAAACCTTCACTGTAGGATTTCCACCCCAGACTGCACCCAAGCCTGGACAGGGCATCTCTCCCGTCTCCCCTGTACCTCCTCCTTTGTCACCAACCCCATCCACCTCTATGAAGAAACAGCAGAGCTTTTCTGGCGCTCATAGCCCCAACCAGCCTCCACCCACTCTACCCAAGCAGCACAGCCTATCTTCAAAAGCACCACCTTTGTCTAATGCCATCTCCCCAACACCATCACTGGTTAAGCAGATTGTAAACCAGTTTCCTGGAACTATGGATCCTTCTAAATGTACAGCATCTCCTCCAGTTGTAAAAGCCAAACCAAAATGGCAGCCGAGTGGGCAAGTTCAACCCCAGTCTCCTGAATTCCCCCCTCCTCCTCCTGAGAGTAGCCTGGACTTTCCTCCACCACCACCCCCACCTCCCGGGCCAAGTCCTCCACCTTCAAAAATAGGATCTCCAATCAAGAAATCTCCTTCTACTTCCTCCAACTCCTCCACTGGTTCATTGGGCAAGAGGCCTCCTCCAACCCCACAGCGAAACTCCAGCATAAAATCAAACTCATCCATTGAGTACCAAGAGTCGAAAAAGGTGGAAGATTTGGTGAACATGTTTGCTCAACCTAGTCAGCCTCCCTCCAGCTCGTTTTCCACCCCCTCTTCAACGACAGGATCACCATCCAAGGATTCTTCTGCAAGCTTCCGAGCACCAGCTAAACCTGGAAAAATCAACCTAGCTAACTTGCCACTGGCTCTGCAAGGGAAACCAAATTCAGATTTCCCGTCTCCACCACCCGAGTGCGACTTCCCTCCTCCTCCTCCAGACTCCGAACTCTTTCCTCCTCCTCCGCCCATGGAGCTTCATGCTGGAGCTCCAAAAGTGGCTGTAGTCAACCCCCAGCCACAGCTGTCCTCCAACACGTCATCATGGAAACAGAGTTCCATGAGGAAGACGCCTCCTCCCACTATGCAGCGGCGCAGCAGCGGACCCCCTGAGCCTCTGGCCCTTTCTCCCCCACCCCAACAGATCCCCCTCACTCCTTTCAACTCTCAACTGCCCCCCACCTCACCTAAAGGTAATCTCTCTGTCCAGCCCAATTTCCTTGAGGACCTGAACAGGACTTTGAAGAGGAAGTCCATGTCCAGGCATGGCTCCCTCACCTCCTCCCGTATCTCTGCCAAGCTGGAGCCTGTGGCCACTATGGACGACATGGCTCTCCCGCCCCCTCCTCCAGAGCTGCTGCTGGGCCAGCAGAAAAAAGGAAGCTTCTCGGGCGCCAACATCTCAGGCTATGCAACGTTACGGCGCGGGCCACCACCGGCGCCGCCAAAACGGGACCAAAACACCAAACTGACTGGAGAGTGGTAGATCGAGGCATGCACCAAACTCTGCGTGCTGACCGTCTGCTTTTCTCCATTTGAACTCTGCCAGCTCTTACAGGCCACTACATGAGAGACTAAAAATAATACTATCCCTCATTTTAACCCATTATTACCACAGTATGAAAAAAAGCAAGCCAAATCACCTACAGTATAAGCTTTCTATGCGTGTTTGTGCCGCTTTGCAATTACATGTAAGCAGTTATACAGAAACCGCGACAAAAAGAGACTGCCACTACTATAAATAGGTACTGCATGGACTCCATCGTGAGGAAAGGGGATTATGTATGTATAATAAAAGATGTATCTGGAAATTTGGGGAGGGGAGGGTGCTTTTACCATTTTTATATGAAATTATTTAATACCTGAAATATATTCTTATTTCAAAGTTTAGTTTTTAAACCCTTGACTGTATGCGTTAAACGTGAATAGAAATCAGGGTTGATGAAGAGATGTGTATATGTGTGCATTTTGTCTGAGTGGTTAGGTTGATCCACTCTCAGAAGAAGAAGAAGAAAAAAAGCAATGGCTTGGTAACATTGCTTCACTTACCCACTATTAAATGTGCAAGTCCAGAATTCAAAGAAGATGCCAAATTCTTGCATATGTTCTGAATGAAGTAGTCTGAAATTTCCATAATGCTCTTAAATGGTTGCTAAACTATTATGATGGATGACAAATTATTACTGAGGGGTGAAAAACTCTCTTACTCTGATTAAAACCCTTTTTACAAAGATATTCAGATGTCAAGATTAAAATGAACCCACTTATCGTGTTGGGGGCTTTTCAGCCCTGCTGTGTCTGGGATTGGATGTTTTTCTTGGATGTCTGTTTATGTTGGTTACATTGCTATCTATCTGTACATACTACAGCTGTTCTTGACTTTAACAACTTCTATTAGCTCTGTGGCACACAGAAAGACATGAGGTCTTATTTTTGGGGTAGGTTTGCATTGCATTCATAGTATTGCTGACTTCAGCTCGGCGCCCAAGCTCTTCTCATGTCTGGGTCACAAATCCTTCTTCAATAGCAAAGTCAGAAATTTACATTAGCCTTGTATGCACCACCTCAGTTTACCTATTAGAGTAGGAATTATCATCTAGAGTGTGAATTAAAGGAGCTGATC
This sequence comes from Arnoldichthys spilopterus, assembly GCA_037974385.1. Taxonomy (NCBI): domain Eukaryota; kingdom Metazoa; phylum Chordata; class Actinopteri; order Characiformes; family Lepidarchidae; genus Arnoldichthys; species Arnoldichthys spilopterus. The sequence goes on along the minus strand of JBBPDA010000003.1, from coordinate 16,337,944 downwards.
TGACATCAGTAGGAGCTAGCTTTTCTGTGACGCTTCATATGGATAGCTAACTACAGTCAGTTTAGTCCCAGGGTGTCTAGCTCTGGGTCTGGAGGGCCAATGTAAAGTTTGCTGCATCCCCAGCAACTGCTTTAGCTCATCAACTGCCAGGGTTAATGAGTGTGTGAGTAGGGAAATGACCAAACTGTATCAGCCCTCCACAATCAGAACACCCCAGCTTTAGTCTACGCATATACTTTTGAGAGCTTTTGGAACAGAGGAAGTTGCATTTGTGCCTGTTTAATTCAAACCTGGCCACAAGACCTTACAAGAGCATCATATTTTTAACTTGAGTCATTTTGGTAGCCACTAATATTCAGCTTTCTTAGGGAAGTTATTGGCCTGGCCTGTTCTAAGGAACAGAGTAGGGAAGCAACTGTACTGTTATAGATGTGAGTGCACAGCACTAATGGTGGTTGTTAAAGTCAGGAGTATTTTAGATAATACACGGGAAAGTTATTGTCTGTTGCATTTAAACTGAACAATATAAATGTGTAACTCCTGCAGTAAGCTGTTCCAGTGCTGTTTTCTTTTGTGTGAATGTTGTTTTTATAATATATAAATATTAACAGCTTCAGTAAGTCTGACGTTTCCTTGTTTTGCCAGCCAGACTTCTGACTTTCATCACAGAAGGCTGACTACCGCATTAGACAGAGCTTCTAAGGATTAGACTTGAACTTTTTGAGCATTCTTACAGAACACGAGTTCCTGACTTGTAATAGCTATAACCTATGATTTTTTTTCCTCCTCTCAGCAAAAAAATGAAGAAAAGCAGAGCAACTGCACAAGATTTCTTTCTTTAGTCTTTGTGTCGTTCTTTTTAGTTTTTTTTTTCTGCATTAAAGATTAAAGTTCTCAATCATTAAGAATTAAATATATATGTGTGTATGTGTGTAATACAAGGCTGTCACCTTACAGCGAGCAGGTCCTGGGTTTGAATCCTGGTCAGCCACGTGTGCCTTTCTGTGGAGTCTGCAAGCTCTCCTCATGTCCGTGTGGGTTTCCTCCTCAGGTGCTTCCGTTTCCTCCCACTGTACAAAGGCTTGCAATAGGTTGATTGAATAGTCTAAACTGTTCATAGGCTTGAGTGTGTCTATAAGTGGTTCTCTGTCTTGATGCTGCCATGCGTTTTGACTCCTGTCCTGGGTATACCCTGCCAGCTGGGATTAGTTCCACGTTCCCCGCAATCCAAAATTGAAGAATTGGTTTGGAAAATGAATGAATGAATATTTAACACTGATCAAATGTTTAACACAACTAGTAACAAAAGTACTGGGGCACTGAATTTCATTTGCAAGCTCTACTCAGTGATTTTTTTTTTGTTGCATTTTATTTAAAAGTCAAGTCAAGTTTATTTGTATAGCGCTTTTTACAACTGATGTTGTCACAAAGCAGCTTTACAGAAACCGGGTC
>JBBPDA010000003.1:16305444-16317057 GCA_037974385.1 Arnoldichthys spilopterus | reverse complement strand
TATAGCTCTCTCTCTCTCTCTCTCTCTCTCTCTCTCTCTCTCTCTCTCTCTCTCTCTCTCATATATATTACTATAATTATTTACTCACCATAAATTGATAAAATAATTTATTTTAGAATTGATATATTAGTAACGCTGCCAGAGTACAGTTCATCCAGCATCAAGCAGTCAGAGTGCATTCAGACAGCTACTGTCTCACACTAATGTGGTGAAGAGGATGATGAATTCGCTGAAGTCATTACCTGGAAATGCACTAGGTGGGGAGGGCGTTGGCACAGCAATAGGCACACCCACACTGCCACTCCCACTGTTTTCTCGACTGCTGCTGCGGCTGCTGGGATGGCTTCCTCCACTGCTTCCACTACATAAGACACACTACAGATTACACACATACTCCCCACTTCAAACACATACAAAAACACCCAGGTGGATTTAAACATATCCGTTCAGCAGGACTCACAGATTATTACACACATAGAGACACATATACATATTACACAGTGCCTGGTCAGGCTAAGAAAAGCTTATCACAAGACATTGGACAAGACACCACCAAACACTGTCTTCCATTGATTGAATCTCTTTAGAATAAAGAGTTTCAATGTTCAGCATGAGACAGAGAAAGCACCTGAATGAACTGAGAAGCAGCAGCATACGTTTCTAACCACATATACCTGGTACTAAACATGACACAGTCTGTGCTCATAATGTGGTCGGACTTTATTTTATGTAGGTCAGACACAAGCAATAAGTGTTTAACTGGCCTGTTGGTACATAAAGGGACCGTAAATTCAGATTAAACCAATGCTTATCAGTAGTTTCATCATATCGCATGGCAGCCACAACACACATTCTGTACCAAACACAAAAATCACAAATCCACAGACCACAGAGCACAGACTGCCAAGAAAAATGTGGTCGGAAAGGAGTGTGCGCATGTGAGAATCGATAAAAGAGGATGAAGTTGCACAAGAATGTTGTCATCCTAAAGAGAGACAGAACCTTGAAAATGTAAAAGAGAGAAAAATAAAGAGAGAAAGAGAGCAGCAATGCCAGACTGACCTACAAAGCTGAAGCAGTTGGGAAAAACATTAAATGGAAGTGTTACACAACTGAGAAGAAGGACGAGGTGAAAGAGCATGGGAAGGATGCTGCAATGACCTTTTCAAAGATAGAACATCAGAAATACAGCTCACATTCTCCTTCTGTTTACCAACACCAGCTTTACACAAGGCTTTTTACAGCCTGCGGTTCCGCAGGGGCTGGATCACAGCGCTAGACGTGAGAATTTTTACTGACAGTCAAATTTAGTTCAAGGCCAAGCTTGTCAACGGTCCTGAAATCTGGCCCCAGAAATGGAGTTTGCCTGTGTTTTCACATGATTTAAAACAGAAATGAAATATTATATTTCACTAACTTATATGACTGTTCTACGACAGGAAATACCGCGGCCCTTACATCATGAGTAGAGATACAGTCAGAATGTCTGCATGATTCATTCATCTTCAGGCTTTAACGTGTGGTCATCTGCTCTACATTTCCACACAAGATGTTCTGACATCTCCAACACGCAGGCAGAAAGGAGCAACAGGGGGGTAAGTGGGGCCCACTGCCTTTTTCTACTTCAAAATGCAGAGTGACATGAAGAGTCAACCATCTGACCACGTGGGTGGAATGGTAGAGGTGTGGCGAAGGTGTGAAGGAGAAACCGTTGGCGTGTAAGCATGTGGATGCCAGTGCTTCTGAGTGTGTGTGTGTGTGTGTGTGTGTGAATGTATGTACACGTGTGAGTGTTTGTAAGTGTGTCTTTATCCATGTTCGTTTTTGGCATCCTCTTTCAGAAGCGTATTGAGGGCATCACTGCAGATGGCACACGGCGAGACGGAACTAGTGGAGCCCAGTTACGTAAACTCAGACGCAGTGGAGAAGTCTCTGGCTTCAAAAGATGAAAGGGAGGGGGGGCTAGCGGAGCGTAGGAAGAAGCCTCTCTTGTTTCACAGTCTCCAAAGACCACAGATGGAGAGAATGGTTAGTGATGAGACACCTTGCAACCTCTCACAGAGGTTCCTCTGTCAGTTTATTCTCTCAAAATATGGTATTAGGAGTCCCTCTCTATGCGTGATGGTCAGTTTAGATCACTGCTATAGATCAGAGATATTCAATTTTATTGAATGTTTTCATTTCAAACATGCAGCAGAACACCTGATTCAACTGTCCCGCAATCCCTGTGTGGATAACATGGGTCACCTGTGCCATAGATTCAGGAATATGCGGTTGGGGGTTGAATGGGACATGGTAATGTATTTATGATGTATTTATTTTTTGGGGTAATGAAGTGTAATGCACAATCGCCTAAATTCTAATGACCATAACATCAGTGGCTAGAAATGTCGTTATTTGCATTAGTCATAAAACAAAAAGCAAGTATCATTAAAGTGCAATCTAAATACTTTCTGTGCCCAATCTAATCAGGCTGTTTTATCAGACTATATACTAATAAGAAACTGCTGGAAAAAAAATGGCATGTGCTGAACAACAGACTCTCTCAACCTGACTACACGGCTCAACCTTTAATTTTCATAAAGACCAGATCAGTCGACTTCATTTTACAATTCGTCCTTTTTGCGACCAACGCAGTGCTTGTGGTAAAAGCGGTCCACCTCGAAAACGTGCAGCAGAAATTCTATTCAGGTTAGTGACAAGCAGAGAAATGGCAAGAACAAAGATAGAAACAGAGAGAGCTGGGCTCTTGCCCCAGTTGGCCAGCAGGTTGGCACATAGGCACGAGGCAGACGGGTATGGGTACCTGTATGTGCGATTCCTCTGGTTAACTGACGCTGTGCGCACAGGGCTCTGCTGTTGCACAGGCGCCATGTTGCGCGTCGGGCTGGGGACATAGTCATTAGGAACCACAGGGGGACGCACTGGCTCCAGTGTCCTATAGGGGGAGTGCCTCCTGTCAGGAGCAGGGGGGTAGGACAATTGAACAATTTTGGAAAAATATGAAAGAAAACGGCTGAAGCTTTTATAAGATAATTTTCAAAGCTTAAGAGATGCATAGAGTGGTTAGAATACTATAGTTGGGTAATACAGTGGCTAATGCTGCTATATCATAAAATTAAACATCCTTTGCATTTAAAAGCATCAAGAAATCTCAGAACACTGTTACAATGGAATTCCAGCAGGAGTAAGAGTCTGCATATGACCTAATGCTATAAAACGAAACTAAACTAAAACGAGTGTATTGGAGATAAACATAGTTGTCATAGCAATTCATATTCTCATATCAAAGGTTATTGTTCTTTTAAAATTGAGGATTTTTTAAAAAAAAATGATTATTTCCCACTTGAGACAAGCAGTAGTTAAAAAATCTGGGCAATATGCCAATTGAAAATCTTCTTAACTTCTACTTCTTACTTATCCACTTGGTAACTGCTGGTAATGTAGTGTGGCTATGAACACTGCATTCACCATATAGAATTATTTAAATAAGTGTAAATGATAAATATCAGGATTAATAGGCACCTACTGAAATGTTATATTTGACTCAGTATCAGCTGGTCTGTGGGAATCAAGCATCCGTATTGGTATCAAGAAAAAGTGACAGTGCATAACTAATCACAACTTTATAATAATGTATAACTATCATTTGAAAATGCCAGCTGCTTTTAACACTGTGCCAAAATTTCGAGATGAATAGACTAATATTAATAGTCTAAATTGACCTACCGATTGCCTTACAAATAAAAAATGCATTAAGTTACATTAAAGCTGGAAACTTTTCCTCCTCCTGTGACCCCCAAAAACATTTTTGTAGAGCAAATGTAGTATTTGATAGAAGCTGTGAGTTTTTGTTTGCCCACACAACAAATACCTTCCATCTCTACCAAGCATTCAAAGAAAAGCAAAGACTTGTCTTTGTTACTCTCTTTCACTCTCTCAACCCTCAGTGAAGTAAATCAAAAGCATAATCATAAATTAAACGAATGCCGCTTCTCAGGCAACATCAAAATTATTACCTTACTTTTTTTTTTTTTTAAATGACAACACATACACATCAACACATACAATACAAACACCAAAACATCACCTGGTTTGCAGCCTGACAAACAGACGGACACACACTTACACAAAAACGATAAACCTGATCACCTCCCCGAACACTGAGGTAAAATTCACAGCACTGATTAATATTTACACAGAAAAACAGAAGAGCAGAATGCTAACCAAATGAAGAGGACAAAGACAGAAGGAGTTAACCGTGCAGATACGAGCTTCAGACTCCAGCTAACAGCCATAGAGGCATGACTGTCCAATCTGGCCTAGCAGCAGCTAATGAGACAGCCTGCAGTGAGCAGGCCAAAGAGAGGCAGCATGGAAGCTGAGAGGCCAAAAGCTGGAGACAGTGACTCATAGAGTCTGGAGGAGGTGCAAATAGATTTCTTTTCTTCTGAGCTCACACAAATCAGTCCATCCTAGTAAACCATCAGTGCAGCAGAATACAACCTGTGTGGCTGGGGAATGGAGAGGGGCTGCTGCAGCATCGTACAAAACTGATCAAATTTATCCTCAGGCAACTTTACCTTGATCTTTTTAGTATGAGTTTGAGTTCGACTTTACCATCTCACCAGTACAGAACGTTTGAGACTGCAAGGCCTGAACACATCACAAACAGCTCAAACGCTTAGTAGTGATGTGATGCTAGCAACAGTAGCCTAACAAACAAACACACGGACACAGCCACTAATGAGAGCTAAAGGAAAATTACAAACCTCATTTTCAAAAAGTTGTGGAATGCAAAAAATGGCAAAAAAAATGTTTTAACTCAAACTTTTTTTTGGAAGAAAAAATGTCCAATGTTTTCACTGATCGACTAAAATGTATTGTGTAAATATAAACCAATTCAGAATGTGACATGCAACACACTCCAAATAAGATGGGATGGACTAATTGCCAAATATCAGGAGAGGATTGTCAGTCAGCTCAAAAGAGCATTTCTCAACACAAGATTACAAAGACTTGAGGTCTCTACAGTACATACAGGTTGGGCAGTGGTGGCCTAGTGGCTAGGACACTGCCTTTGAGACCTTAAGGTCTCAGGTTCGAGTCCCGGCCCGGGCACTACTGGGGTACCTTGAGCAAGTTACCGCCCCACTACACTGGTCTCTGGGCACTGTTGATAGCTGCCCGCTGCTCCACGTGTGCACGTGTGATGGGTTAAATGCAGAGGTTGCATTTCGTTGTGGTGCTTGAGTGTGTTCACAATGACAAATAGTCACTTTCACTTCATAACATTGTGAAAAGATTCACTAAATCTGGAGAAATCTCAGTTCCTGTAGGGCAAGGACCAGAAACATTGGATCCCTATGAAGGTAGTGCATGAGAAACAGTCATGTTACTGTGACAAATACAGGAAAGTAGGCTGTGCGAGGACTTCAGTATGCCACTTAATCAAGAAATGCAACCTGAAACTCTATTACGCAAAGAGAAAGCTAAACTTAAATTCTATTCTATACACAGCTGAGTTCTCTGAACCCGAGTTAATCTCAGATGGACCAAAAGGCAATGGAAACATCACCTTTCATTTTGTTTTGGGGGAAAATGGAATTTGAACTCTCCATGCCAAAGATGAAATGGTCTATTTAGACTGTTATTAGTGAAAGGTGCAATATCCGTCATGGTACTGGGAAGCAGCATAATGGACAATGGCATGTGTGCAAAGGTCCCAGTGACATACAGTATTTTGGAATTTTAGAGAAATATTTACTGCCATCAACACAGCAAATTCTTTTCTAGAATACCTATGGTTATTTCAGCAATACTACGCTGGGCCTCATTCTGCACGTGCTACAACAATGTGGCTTCCTAGATACAGAGTGTGTATCCACTGTGGACATGTAACCTATACGTAGCTCTATTCAACACTGTGTTATTATGTTATTTCTTAGTTAGTTATCTTTTTTTATTATTATTTTACATTTTGGGAATGGAGAACTAGCAAAGAAAGAATTTTATTGGACAGTGTAACTGCTTGTTTTACTTGCACATGACAATAAACTCTTGAATCTTATACATGACCCTCCTGCCAACAGTCCAGATTTGTCTCTGACTGGAAATGGATGCAGCTTTATGAAGAGGAGAATTAAACAACAGTCACCACATACAGTTGGCAGGCTAAAGACTTGTATCAAGAATGCCAAGGTTTTGCACGAGCTAAGGTATAATCTTGGTTGACTAGCAGCTCTTAAACCAAGTCTAGGTTTACAGGTATAATCTTGGTTGACTAGCAGCTCTTAAACCAAGTCTACAGGTATAAGAAGTTTTCTTTGTAGACTAGAAAGCACCATGTAAGTTGCTCTGGGCAAGAGCGTCTGCCAAATGCTGTAAATGTAAAAAATTTCACTTGCAGAGCTGCAACAGCTGGTCTCCTCAGTTCCCACATGATTAAAGATGGTGCAACACAGTGGTAAACACACCTCTGTCTCAACATTTTTGAGTGTGTTGCAAGCGTCAAATCTAAAACTTGTTTACAAAATACATTTCAGTTGGTCAGTGAAAACATTAGAAATCTTTTCTTTGGACTTTCATCAGTTAAACAAAAGTTTAAAAAAGGCAATTTCTTATTTTTATTGCATTTCATACAACATCCCAACTTTTTTGGAAATGAGGTTTGTATGTGAGAACATGTTTTTAAAGGCAAGTCCTTTGAAACACACAGTCTTTAAACACATAATCGTGAATTGCTGGAATGAGCTTTTTTGCAAAGTTCTGCATGAGCGTAAAAGTAAATGTTGGAATAAAGAAGCAAACAATCACAATTCATTTATGCAACGACCTACTCCTCTAACAATGAAGCAGCTCACACTAACTCCAGGATAATTTCAGCACATTTTGACTTGATATTTTAAGGTTAATGTTGAAAAATGAAAAGTTTTTGGACTAAAAATGCACTTTATGCATGTTTCTAAATAATCTCTATTTAATGTTCAGTCTCTGTAATTGATTTTCAAAACTTTAAAAAAGAAAAAGACAGTTACCTGTTCAGTTCCGTTTCTGCTTATTGAACAATAAAATATTTCATATATACTTCAGTATTTAGATATTATCATTTGTAGTAAACCTTTTCCCCCATAGCACCCACTACTATCAGCACATCATGTGTGTGTCTGTACATGACCCAGATTTACAAATAATGGGTGCGAGGTGGGAGGTCATGAGGGTCTCATCTGAAAGCTCCCAGCCCCCATCTACAAAGACACATCCCTTAAAATCCTGCTATGAATTTTGAATACTGATATTTCACTTCTGACACTGGCAGAAGAAATGATTAATGGCTATGAAATGATATTCTCCGAGAAAACCCACACAAGCCAAACAAAACATTCATGCTCCTCAGGTGGGTTCTGGCTTAGTACCACAGCATAACCAAGACCCTGTAGTTCTTACCCTATGGTTCCCTTTCCAGGCATAGGAGGGCTTGGAGGTTTCTGTGTGGGTGGGGTTGTCCGGGGAAGACCCCCCATCTTCATGTTCTGGGTGCTGACCTGAAATAAAATAAAATTACACACCTACAAGTTATGAACACCATTATAAATCATCAACTAAGCAAAACATTCCATACTGTGAGAAGGCTACATATGCAACATGTCCTAAATGCAACAGCATATATATTTACACACACACACACACACACACACACACACACACACACACAAACATACTTTTTCCTAGTTCCTTTTAACTGAAACCAACCCACAAGCAAGCAGTGTGAAAGTTCCCGTTGGCACAGCGTTGGCACAGGAACTATCAGCTACGCACACAGAGACAGGAAGCGGCTTGTGCCACCTTGGCAGCTTAACGAGTGGACTGGCAAACAAGGGTCACAATGTCTGGAGATGTATGAAATACATGACGCACATGCTCACGCTGACATTCTGGTCAATGTGGGAAAGAAAAAAATGGTGCAGCTGAAGGAGAAACATTTCTTTGGAAATCATGTGGTTTCCCTTTTCTCCCGGTCAGACACACTCAGTGCAGTTCAACCAAAACATTTAAAAAAAAAGTTTGGTTTGTTTTATTTACTTGGCTATGTGTGTCAGTGAATAAGGCTGGGTGATATGGTTAATGTATATGAATATCGTTTATCGTTTAATATATATGAATAAACATTTCGCCAAGTACATTCATAAACTAAAACAGAGTCAAAATATTTAGAAATACCTCCAGCAAGGTTTAGTTTTTACTAAAGAAATACATTATAAACACTACTAAATACATCAAATTTAAGTAAATAAATAAATAAATACAGCCCCCTGCATATTTGCTTTTACAGACACTAATTTCCAGAGCAGCTTCATATCCAGACAGGTACAGTAAGTGTCTGTGTCCAGTTTGCCTGTGTGAATGGGGAATTCAGCTATGAACTGCCAGGGAGCAGGGTGGTGGTGTAATTCACTGTGCTTTCCAGTCACTTCACATGCAATACTGTCATGAAACTACTTGCTAATGACACTTCACACAGTCATATTCATGAGTGGTGATTATTAATATTAATTGCTAATACCTTATTCACATGGATGCCTAACTGTCTGATACATCACCCAGCCCTAATTCAAACTTTCACCTGGTCACTTTAACGATTCTTAGTTAACGATATAAAGAAATCATCCCCTCTCCACCCAAATAACCTTTCCAGCTCACAACAGACACAAAAAGCCCTTACCTTGAACCTAAGCAACCACTTAAATCAAGAATGAAGCAGAGAAAAAAAGCAAGGGAGAAGCACAGACAGGTTAGTGACCGTTTAGAGACAAAAAAGAAAGACACTCTAATTTATGCCACAGAACATCTGTTAGTACAAGCAAAAATACCAACAACTGCTTTCATGCTTCGCTGAAACGGACTTTCTGCCCAGTGTTCTACCAGTGGTTAAGGCTTAAAGCTGTTTAATCTTTTAAAGCATTTCGTGATCCTACCTTTACTCCATGGCCAACGTCGTCCAGCCCGTTGTAGTCTATAGGTTTCCGAATGTACCGCACTGGCCGCTCAGGATTAGCTGGAGCAATAATTTTGTGGGTGCGAGATGTGTTCTTATTGGTCGTCAGGATGCCAATCTCCCGTCTTGCCACTTTCTCCTTGTGTATATCCACAGTCTGTATAACAGGAAAAGATCAAAATCTCTTCATACTGAAAGATTTAAACAGTGTGTGTGGTGGTATTATCAAAAAAAATTATAATAATAATAAAATTAATAATTATTATAATACAATTAATAATAATAATAATAATAATAATAATAATAATAATAATAATAATAATAATAATAAATAATAATAATATTACTTGGTTTAAAAAAATGACATACTTCTGATTATTCCATCAGTTAAACGAGTAATTGGCCAAGAAATACTTTTGTTAGGGAGCAATAGTAAATAAAAAAAAGAGAAAATGTAAACTATTTGGGTTCCTTTAAAAAAATTATTAATTAATATCTGTTAAAACTAAAAACCACTTAGTGCATTTAAGAGGCACATCACATTCTGGGTTTAAAAGAAAAAAAATTCTAAAATGCATAACAAACATTTCAAATGACTTGTGTGTGTGTGTGTGTGAGATTAAATCAGAATAAAAGAGTTTCCCAGAAGTTATCCCATTGTATCTTTATGCAACATGCTCAAAACAGAAAGAAACATTTATAGTAAACTGATATTTTAAACTTTTTTCATTTAAATTGTTTATGGTTATTTATTTTATGAATTTTAAAATGTGATGGCTTTGAAGAATCATCATCAGATGTCGGTCACAATAACAATAACACGCAATAGTTAAATACTTCTCTGTATCACCCAAGCCTACTTTCTATCTATGACTGTGAAGAAAGCTTCATTCAAATGAACAAGAATTCCCTAGATTTGTTAGGTAATCTTTAAGGGGGGTAAGGGGATCTGAAAAGTAGCTAAATCCAGAAACAAAGTTGTTAATTTGGCAACAGTGGATGGTAGCCTATATACAAGTTCCAATCAGGACATTGATAGCCAAATACCTCCTTAACAAACAAAAGTTTGAACAGTCTGAATAGTTCAGCCTTAAATTATCCAGACAGTGTCAACCAGAGGTGTTTCAGCTTTCAGCATTGGGCCAAGGACCATTGGAATGGTTTTCTCTAGTGCAGGGGTGAACAACTCCGCTCCTGTGGGGGGCAATTTCCAGCCCAATTTGGTAGCTGTGCTACTCAAACACACTCACTAAATCTGGCGACTAACAGAAGAGTTGAACCAGTTGTGTTGAAGCAGGGAACTTCACCAAACTGTGTAAACTGAGTTGCCCACCCTAGGCAGTGGTGGCCTAGTGGTTAGGATGCTGCCTGAAGGTCGCAGGTTTGAGTCCCGGCCCGGGCACTACAGAGGTACCCTTGAGCAAGGTACCGTCCCGCTACACTGCTCCCCGGGCGCTGTTGGTAGCTGCACGCTGCTCCACGTGTGCACGTGTGATGGGTTAAATGCAGAGGTCACATTTCGATGTGGTGCTTGACAAAGAGTCACTTTCATTTCATTTCAGTTCTAGTGACAAAACTCCATCCAGCTAGAGTGGCATTTCTGAAAGAACCCTACATCATAACCTGACCTCACTAATGCTTAGTTTTTATTACTGAATGAAATTCTCACTGCAACGTCCTGACATCTGCTACTGAGCCTTTTTAGAAGAGACTTGGCTGTTACTGCAGCAAATGGAGGACACACTCTTTAGTAATTCCCTGTTTCAAGAGAAATACTGGAAGTGACTACAAACATTTAGACATGCAGTGTACATACAGACACATACAACGAAAGATAGATACATGTTACTCAAACAAACTAACACTTTAAATCAAGTAAATACAACACTTTATTCTCTCCGCAGTGGTTCTAATGTTTTATACATTTTCCCCACACACAGCACCCCCTACATCACCCCCCATGCCTTCAAAGCAAACTCAGCATGCAGGCTTACAGCCATAGCTATTATAACAAATAACGGTCATCCAATGCAACCAGTACTAGAAAGTAATTGTCTTGTTTTACATTAGGAACTTAACAACACAAGTACAGTTCAACAGCAAGGTTACGTTCAAGTCCACAAACGCCTTGAACTTGAAAACACATCTATGTTTCATTTCAATTCATGCAAACACAGGAGATGCTCATGTGGAAATGGCTTGAGGAGGGGAGGCTCATTAATGCGTAAGAGGAGCTGCAGCGTGGCGTTTCTTAATCCCGTTAGACAGCGTGCTGTTGACATAAATAAAAAACACAGGGGGGTGGTGGGGGGGGGGGGGTAGCCACCGCTGCTGGCTCCTCCAGCTCCTCACATAGGGCTAAATGATTTTCAGCATTAAGTGACAGTGATGCAGTAAAGATGCTTCGAGTCTGACCGGGCACAACAGAAATGAAAACCATTCATGGGAGTGGGGAGGGGGAGCGAGAGAGAGAGCACGCGAGAGAGCGTGCGCGAGAGGGCGAGAGAGAGAGAGAGAGAGAGAGGAAGAAAGAGAGAGGAGGGGAGAGAGAGAGAGAGAGAGAGAGAGAGAGAGAGAGAGAGAGAGAGAGAAAGAGAGAGAGAGAAAGAGAGAGAGAG
>JBBPDA010000003.1:16264373-16297917 GCA_037974385.1 Arnoldichthys spilopterus | reverse complement strand
TTAATTTCGTCATTATACTAATCTGTAATAATATGCTAAACAGAGAGAAAATAAAATATAATAAAAATATGATCTCTCTCTCACACACACACACACACACACACACACACAACCCCCTCCCCAAACACAGAATAACAGAGCTGCTGGCACTTCTCATTGTGTGTGGTCAAGTATTCAGGCCTCTTTCAGTCTCTTGGTGCATGCCCCACACGCACTTGCCCACCTATGGAGAACATGGTAAATTATGACTTTGACCATGTCAAAGTTTTCTACGTCTCTGTAGATCAGTGCCAATGCCTTTTATGCCACTTTATCTATTTAATAAGGGGTTTATGCACTGCAGCTCTACTATATTATCCCTCTGTGTGTGGTTGTGGATGTTTTTGATGGCAAAGTCTGATCACGTCCTGCAGTGACAGTTACTGGAGAAACAGCTTCTCTTCTGTTTGTACTTAGTGCACTCATGTATGAGCATCACACTCATCAGTTGTGAGTCTTCAACCACAGTTTCCAGCCCTGTTTACTGAAGTCTTTCAGTCTTTGTGTGTGAAGGCCCCAATAACAAACCCTCTTTCAGAATCATTTAAATCTTTGCTTTTTACCATCTTAATCCAAAATCAAAATCATCTGGGCCTGATCTGCATGCCATGGAGGATGGTAGAATGCTAACTGCTTAACTGAATCATTCTAAGATTTGTCTAAAAGCATCTGCACTCGATAGGTTTCTCTAGTTATTGATTCAGATTATTCTTTGTATTGGTCACTCTTCTGTATATGTTAACATGAGTTCCTTCTAAACTAGAGACTAAAATACATTTGCACATGTGTTTGATAAATACACCTTGCAAACATTTATTTTCTATAGGGGATAATTGGAACACTAAGCTTACCATAGTGTCTCATTGGCTGTGGGGTACAAGTTTATGCGGTCACTGGTCATCTGCTGACTGAGAGATAGTATGAGAGCTGCAAAGTACACTGTAAACACAAACAGCTCAAGTTCACACAGAAATGGCCTTGTATCTCATTTTTATAGACATTATTGACAGGCTTAGTATTCATTTTAACTCACAGAATGAAGCGAGGGCTGCTGGGTCAAGAGTGAGAAACCCTCGCAGAGCCATAGAAGCCTTGGCTAAATTTACCCTACAGAGAAGGGTGCATGGGTCAGAAAACATTATGGAAGATTTGCCTTTATTAAATGTTTATGTGATTCTCATTAATCTTAACAGGGAGGTGGTGTGTTGTGGTCAGTGACAATTCGTGGTCATGTTTTCTGCGCTAAGTGTAATGCAGTCTGCATTTAACCCATCACACGTACACACGTGGAGCAGCGGGCAGCTGCCAACAGCGCCCGGGGAGCAGTGTAGCGGGATGGTACCTTGCTCAAGGGTACCTCAGTAGTGCCCGGGCCGGGACTCAAACCTGCGACCTTCAGGTCTCAAAGGCATTGTCCTAACCACTAGGTCACCACTGCCCACAAAAGTGCAGGAAGGTGCTGATTCCTTACTACTTTGCTGCAGCAAATAACATAGTCACATGTGCATACACACCTGTCGAAGGCAGACACAGTGCTAATAGACAGCAGGAGGTAGAGTAGAGACTGAGCAGGGTAAGCTAAGCTGTGGTACTGCTGTAACAAGTTGGGCAGTGTGGTCAGCTGTTCTCCAGCCAGTACATAAACAACAATAATATTCCATACAGCATAGCCTGCCAGGAAACCATGAGAGAAGAGCCCGATGATCCTGCAGGAGGCAAACAGAGGCATTCGATGTGAAGCATGATGGTATAGCATCATGGAAATAGTTTTGTGCTTCATTGAGAAATTCATAAAAAGAAAGCATCCAAAAACTGAAAAGCAAATTCAGTTTTTTGATGAAATTCTATTGCGCACATAACATATATTGCACAATGCTGTCCCTGTACTCAGGCATGTTTGGCCATAAACATAATATAACATGTCTCTGAGTATCACAAGGGTTTCTTCTACTGGCATATAGCCTACTTACTGTTTCACACTTTGTTTTTTGAAGTTTTTTACCGTCTTATATGTCTTAGCAGAAAGTACACTTTGAACCCTGAGCTTTGCCATTCCATCTCTACGTATATATGCTTGAATATGGTTGAAATGACAATAAAGTTCACTTTGACTTTGAAACTTTCCATTTTTATTTGAAACTAATTACATCAGTTTTTCATTTAAGTGCCCAGACAAGCTCAGAGAACACAAAATGGGCACTAATGGACCAAGGGGTTTACTAAAATGATCAACTGATTATAAATCAGGCTGCTTTAGAGAATGAAGCCTTTTTTGTGGCTTTCTGCTCCTCCTCTCACCTGAAGCCACTGTGAACTCTCATTGCCACATCCCGTGTGTTCCAAATGGGTCTCACTTCCATGAACTCCTCCAGCTGTTCACGGGTCAGGTCTAGGCGATCTCTCGCCTGAAACCGTCCTGCACGCAGAGAGATATACAATACATAGCTCATCAGAACAAGTGCATCACTGGCCCTACTATTAACAGACTTTTGTCATGTATTTAAAGCTAAGGTTCTTCAGTGGTTCTTGATTTAGGTGTATACTATTTTAATTTCATTTTATTTAATAATAGAACATGTACATTGGGGTTTTAAAGGTTTTAAAGAAGGTCTTGTTTGCAAAAATTAGACCTTTTTTTGGAAAGGGAACTCCAGCCCAAAGTGAAGTTTAATATGTTATTTGTTGTGTTGTGCTTGTTTATCACTGTCTTTCTCTACAATACCCAGCTACAACCATGGAGAATCTCTGTGGTGTTGTCTATGTGCTACTCTAACCACTAACTTACAGGCTAATACATAGTACCAACAGCATTAATGTAACATTTACCTCAGGTGTCAAACCAAATAATAAAATAATGAATACATAATGAAATAAATGAATAAATAATGAGAATAATGATTCTATCTGTCACGATCAGAGGTAAGGCAGTAAACCAGTGCAGTTAACAAAAGAGTCTTTATTTCCAAAAGGCAAGCCACAAATACTAGACCGGCGCTCCAGTGCTTGGGGAGAAAGTTCCAGAAGCAGTACGGGGTTGACTGCCTTCGCTGGAGCAGTGCTCCGCTTAGTTCGTGCAAAGTTCGTTCAAATGTCGATACTGTATCCTAGGGTTTGGCGCTTAACTAAACGCCAGCATCGACTACCTGTCGCTGCTCAATAAATACTGTAACTCGCTATCTAGACACCGCCAACTGGCGCTGTCCGTGAAATACTGAACCCACTATCGTCGCCTGTCGATGGCACACAACGAGTAACCTCCGCGTCTTCCCTGCGTCCCAGCCCTGCCTATATTGCCCGGTGATGAGGGAAATAACTAGCAGCACCTGGATGAGTTGACCCAGTCAGTACTCGGGAGATGGGGACCGTCAACGACCGCTGGGTGGCGGTAGTCCCCATTCATCCCTTACACTATCCTGATCTTATTCAGTACAAAATTGACACCAGATATACTAGTTTATTTTATGTGTTTGCTCGCTTTGCTTTGCATTGACTATGGAAAAATACAGATTTTTTGTATTGTATTTGGGCTGGAGCATCCCTTTAGGAATATAAGCTTTCATAACCAGGAATGATGAAGAAACAAGACAAATCTACTATGTCATGATTCTTAAGTTTATGAGAAATTTTGTTTCAATTTTAAAAAGATCTAATTTTGACCATCTGATCTGAGGTGGACTCACGGCTTCTCTCCACAAACACTTTGCTGAGAGGCTGGCTGTGGCCCAGCGGGGCAGAGAACAGAGAGCGATGAGAGATAGGAGTGTGTGCATCAGTGACAATGTCATCCTCTTCCACACCCAGTTCACTGGTGTACTGGTTCTCAGTCATCTTAGACTTTCTGTAGAGATGTGACTTTGTCAGAAATGAAATTTGTGAATAAAAGCTATAAATAAAGTTACCATCATTTCCCAAACTCAAGCAAATCCTTTAGTCCTTTATTGGAGAGCTGGATTCAGTTCTCTTACACTTATTATTTTTTGCTTTGACTCCTATTACACTCTTACCTTTTCTTTCTGCTTTTCCTAGGTATCTCCTCTCCATCGGTGTGCGCCTCTCGTGCATCCCCATTCGCAAGGTCTTGTGGTTCGCTTTCCAGATCTATGAAGAAAAATAAACTTGTTTAAAAATTACACTGAAGAAAACCAACCAATAGAGATGTGAAACAACCCACTGTGTTCACTTATATAGGTTTACCTAGAGTATGTGCCTTCTTTTTCTTCTTCTTCCTCTGTGGTGGTATGTCCTGGGGCTCAGGGGTCAGAGTGTCCCTGTTTTCTGATTCCATATGACTGGCCATCCCTTCCATTTCCAAAGCAGGCTCTGTCCCTGATTATACAAGTTTTTCCTTGTTACTGTGAGAGGATTTTATGTTTACAATGACAGTCACGATCACTTCATATACACTTATTTAACAAATAAATAAATAAGCCTCACCCTCTGGCTCTTCCACATCATTGATCTCCTTCTTAACCTTTCTCTTCTTGGGTTTGGCAATTGGCATCTCGTCTGGGTAGAGAACAAAAGAAGGATAAATACCTATGCTAGGTTTACTCTTCTTACCTGGTGTTACCTGGGTATCATTAAAGTAATCAGATATAGTTAAGTAATTAGGGAAGTAATAAAATAAATGAGAATATATCATATAATTGGGTAATAAATGTATGTATGAAATTAAGGAGAAAGAAAAAAGAATTAGACCTTAAATTTCAATTAATTCTATTTACTTTCTGTTTAATGGAGAAGTAATAAGAAATTGCTTGTCAACATTGCATGCACAGATCTGCAAACTCACCTCCTGTTTCTTGACTTCATCATCATCATCATCATCATCATCATCACCATGACAGAAAAAGCATATATTAGCATATAATGCAGAGTAGTTTGGAAAAAGAGTAGTTTGGTAGTTTAGTTTTCAGCAATTTTATCATATGATGTGAACACAGCAGCTGTCCTTTACACTGTGTGACCATTTCATGATGTATGAACCAGAACAATTTGGGATAAAACATTATAACATGAGCTTACATTAAAAGTAAAGGTTGGTTTTTATCTTCTTTTGTACCATGTAAGGATACAGTACATGTTCTGTTGTAAAATTTATGAAGGAGAATGATCATCGTCTGCTATATAACTGTGCTCTAGGTAAACTTAGTTAAGTTACTCAGATAAACAATTTCTTAAATGAGCTCTCGGTTGTCATGTCCAACATTTCTGTGTTACACCTTGAATGGTCATCTAACAACAGTTGTACATTTAATTTCATATTTTTGATCACGGTCAAATGATCTACTTTGTTTATTTTGACAAAAAGCAACAATCCTAAGCGAAAGCCTGTTTTTTATATGATAAACTTACTAATAAAATTTTATGCTTTGGCCTCCATATACGTACATTTACATACAGACAATAATGAGGTAATTTACTTATCATTCGCCTCAAAGTTGTTAAAAACCACTTAGCAAAGACACTGCTAAAGTCTAAAAGCTGCTACTGTCATTACAAGACAACACAATTATAAAGAGTTTGTTCTAAAGAAACTGACCTTGGCATTGGCACCCCACGCTGAAAGGTAAAAGGAGAAGAAAGACAATGAAAAATATAAAGGAGGAACTCAGGGAAAGGTGACAAAAAGGAATTCAGTTGGTTGCAGCCCAGTTTTAATATAAGCCACCAGTATATTGTTGGGTACCAGTGCTGAGCTGAAATATTCTCAACAGCCTCTACGTTTCACATGTAAGCTGCTGAGATCACAATCCAATCACGTCACCTTATTACACCTCCAAACACACTTGCTTGCCAGTGACATGCGTGATTAGACCCATTACACACTGTACATGATAGAAATGGACTCACACAAGAACATGCTAGATAAACGTAGGCTCTCAATGCTACTCAGAACACTTGCCATGGTGTACTTTTCTCTCTAGTGCATTGACTTTACAGTTTCTGCAGAAGTGAAGAATCCTCTATTCCAGATGTGCTGTAGAGTAGCTCAGAGAGCACTGAGATGTTTTAATTTGACACTTTAAATGCTTTCAAATGTGAATTCAATGGGTTTGATCTGGTAACTAACAATAGATAATGTTAGGAATGAATATGATTAATTATCACACAATAAATGACTCATACATTCAGCACCGTTCAATGTTTAAGTTTTAAACAATTCATTATTTATTATTAATAATAATAATAATAATTAGGAGTTTTGTATTAGTTTTGCTAAATGAAACTACACTAAGGCTCTAAGCTAATACTGTGGCACCGATTTGTGTCATAGAGCTTATTTCAGGTGGAGGTGTAGTCTGTAAGATAACCAGATTAAAAAGACAAGGTAACCCAAACCTAAATCCTACATAACCCAGACAATCAGTTTAACAAAAGGGGGCCCTGAAGACACTAAAACTGGATTTGTAGAGTCTAAAAAACTCTGTTCTTCTTTTAGTAAGCCAAATAAAAGAAGATAAAGTAAATGAGAGCAAACAGGAATCTATCTAAAACACTGTGAATCTTTTCAAATCTGTGGAATATTAAGTACCCAGCCCCCAAGTTTGACTAGAGTCTCCAATTATAATCCAGTACTGCTGTTACAGATGTGTCAGTAAATTTATGGAAGCAGTAATATGCCAGAGCAAAAGACAATTGTATTATTTCCCCTACAGCACACACACATACACTACCTGTATTCGGAACAGAGCCTAATCCACAGTCAACAGCCAAAGCGCATGCCTCAAACATGCAACCTAAAGCAAGCCTAAGTATGTGCTTCATTACCTACAGTAGGGTCTCCTCCTGCATAATCTCTATGTGAGACAGATAGACTGACTTACTGCCTGTTTTCTCCCCATCGTGCTCAGGTCGGAGTCATGGTGCTGGATATGGCGATGTGGAGGGAGGAGGGTGGCCTGGAGCTGCTCCTAGGCCGTCTAATCCTGCACTAAATCCACACAGGCGTGCATCTGCCAGGCAGGGAATTAGTGAAACAGAGATTGGTGTGTGTGTTCTGAGGACATGCAGGAAGATATAAACACATGAGCACAGCACCAATGTACTCACACACAGGAAGCAAGATACACAGTAGAGCACCATTCATCAGCCATGGTGAGAACAAGCTACACACATCCACTTTATCAAGTCAAGTCAAGTCATAAGTATAAGTTTATTCTTAAAAACAGAAATTTCATACAGTATAACCCTGACAGTTCTTCCACACTGCACAAAACCACATATAAACACAAAAGACCAAAGCACTATTTTGCTTTTTCTCCCTGGTAAAGGGGTATAAAACAGTAGCAAGGCTTTAGTGAAAAACAAATCTCACACTTGCACTTACACATACTAGAGCTGTAACTTATGATGAAAGCTATAATGCTTAAACTACATTTAGACAAGCTATTGATATTAGTTTATTAGTTTTTTTATAAACCAACAGTCATAAAGTGTGAGTGACTGTCAGTGTAAACACAGCACATGACAGTACACAGTGCACCACAACGAAAGAGGAACCCCAGGGTTTAACCCATCTGTGTAGGAGCAGTGGGCAGCGGACCTAAGCAGTGCTTGGGGGTGGTACCTTGCTCATGGTACTTCAGTGGTACTGGTACTAGACTGGGATTTGAACCAGTGACCATTACCCCACCACTGCCCCTGAAAGTGGAAGTAACTATTTTTCATTGTGAACACACTCAAGCACCACAACGAAGTGTGAACAGCTATCAACAGTGCCCTGAGGAGCAGTGTAGTGAGATGGTACCTTGCTCAAGGGTACCTCAGTGGTGCCCAGGCTGGGACTTTCAGGTCCCAAGGGCAATGTCCTATCCACTAGGTCACCACTGCCCCTTTTTTATGTACATGCAGTACAACTGTATTTATAAATTTCAGTCCCCCAAGGTACACAACGTAAATGTAACATGCATATATCATGTATGTAAAGTCCATTTTTGTCACTTTCCCTTGAGGAAGGGCATATATTTACCATTTCTTAGCTTAAGGAACATTACCTTGCTCACAGGTACCTCAGCGGTACTTGTACCGGGCCCGGGATTTGAACCAGTGGCCTTCAGATCACAGGGTCAACTCCCTAACCATTACACCAGCACTGCCCCTAGATAAAGGATAAAGACATACCACCCCAGGGACAGTGTTTTACAGTAAAAATTGTATTTTTATGAATTTACTGCTTTTGAAACAAGCACACTATAAAGTTGAAACAATTTAATAAATAACTGTAATAAGGACATTTCATATAATATATAGATAACTGATGTACATGAACAGTTAGCTTGTAAACAAAAACATTAAAAGAGGTGGTGCATAATTTTCAAATAGTGCAAATAACAAACCTGAGAAAAAAAATGACTTGAAACAGTGTAAACTAATTTAAAACCCAAGTACTGATTAATACATTTGACACACTGTGAACCCCCAGTGCACATTGGTGATGCATTAACGCACAAAACAAAATCTCTCTTTGCCACAGATGAACAGGCTTCTGTTTCAGAGATTAATATTTATGGTCAGGTTTAAGGGCACAATGTTTTAGCAATGTTCTAATACCTCAATATTGTAAGAAGTGTATATAATAGCATGATTAATTGTAATTAGAAGTTACTAATCAACTCATCTTAATGCCCCTTTTTTGGTCGTGTTGGCAGGCTGTGTGTATCTGCATGTGTTCATGAGGCTGTTTGTGCTTGTGTATGTATCAGGGTTCATCAAGGCTGAGCCAGCTGGCTGGTATCCACTGTGGCTCCTGCTGAGCGTGCCGAATAGCTGCAAAAAGATCCATACACGCATCTTGTAGTTTGTCATTAACAATCACACAGTCAAAAAACTGACTGTAATGGGCCTCCATCCTTCTTCCTGCCTCTTCAATCTCCTCAAAATCCTCATCCTGCATCAGACAGGAAAGAGGAAAAGAAAAGACTGATATTACAGCTCATTGTAAAGCAAAAGTCTTAAATTGGTATAGAGGGTTCTTTAAATTATAAAAACAGATTCTTCACACACTCGTCACAAGAATGGATCTTGGAACAATCCATCGGATGAATCCAACAAAGGCGGCTCTTTCATCGCATCACTAATTACAGAATAAAATCACTGAACAGACTGAAGGATGTCTTCTTACTCGGAAAGTTCTCTTGAAATAGCTGCAAGCCATAAACTTAGCGTCCCTCCTTGTTAACCTCATGCGCTCAAGAGATGGAGGCTTCACAAAGATGATAAAGGGCTTCATCTTCTTGGTTCTCACTGCATGGATGCACTAGAGTAAAGCAGATACATGGTCATTATTCACTTTCTTCATTACCAGCAGTGATTGAACATACTTGTGATAATCATTAATACACTAACATGTGGTTCAATGTCGATGATGCAGGTTTTCCCACTGTCCAGCACATCTCTGATGGAGTCAAAGCAGGTGCCATAAAGATGACTCTTATGCTCCCCATGTTCAATAAATCTATAGCAGTTACAGGGACATTATAACAATTAAAAAAAAAAAAAAACAGAACATGAATTATTCCAACAAATAATTTTCATGTCATACATGAATAGGTCATGCACAAATCGGTCTAAACAAATAAAATTCAACCAATGTTAAGTTTGGAATCACTGTTTCCATTAAAGGTGCCATAGAATGGAAAATGGTGTTTACTTAGGCATAGTTGGAAAAGGAAGTTATAGTGAACTGACATGCCATTAGCCTTAAACACCATTGCTGCCTCCTTCAGATAAAATGCACAGTATGGTGTAACAGTTGGACTCAGCAATATCCATGCGACCAAAATTTACATAGGCCAGTCCACATTCTGACTACACTGCTAGTACAGAAAAAGGCAGACCACAAACACAAATGTATTGTTCCAGGCTGTGCAGGGAATGTTTGCTCTTTTCTTACCCTTCCCAATGAACCAAACTGTCAACAGGTGTGGTTGATGTTTAATTTCAACAGGATCCTGCACAACTTCAATTTAAAGCTGTTCACTCTCCCCATTTCACTCCTGACTCACTTCTCAAAGCACAGACAACATAATGCAGGCTTTTCTCAGTGTTTTGGCACTGAAGAGAGGGGGGCAATTCCAATTTACTGCCATCATAACCACAGCCTGCAAGCCCATAGTCATTCTGTGTAATATTATGCACTTTTTGTTAGTCAATGCTATGTATCTTAAACTGAAAATGTAGTTTATTTTCAGACTGTTAAACAAAATGACAAAATTAACTGATTAGTCAAAAACTTTAAGTTCCAATCTCTTTTAGAAACTGGCTGTTCTTCAGTGTCAGTTTCTTCCCCCAATTCAGACTCAACCATATAAGGTTCTATGCCTTAATGCTCCTCCTCTGTGAACATCTTTTCTTGCAGTGTACAATATAAACCAGAGCAGATCAAAGCTCATCCGATATTCAAAAGCACTACAAATTAGGTAAAACAGTCATTCATGGCCCAGACAGAGTTGTAAATATGCCTGTTTCTGACCATTTTTCTATTCAAAGTCATGCACCTTGTATGTAAACTCAATGCAATAATTAAACAAATGTGACAAATGCATTTTATGGCACCGTTAACAGAAATCCATGCCACCACTCTCAAAAAGTATATATTTATCCAGGACTCATTGTAAATAGATAATTACACCATGTTATGTAACATGTAATAACCTAATCATTTAATAATTATATATATTAAACAAAACATTAAAATATAAGGTGTTTAGCTTATATTATTGTGTAAAATAAAAGTCAATATTAATACAAGAGGTGATTTCAAACTTATACACAGTAGTAAATAAATAAAAAAAGTAATAAACTGTACACGTACTTGTGGTTAACCATCAAGTATTCAAACAACTCTTTGGTAATAAAGTGATATTCACGTCCATTCACCTCTCCACTTCTAGGGGGGCGTGTAGTGTCTGGGGGAAGATTACACCACATCTGCACTAGTCAAGATGTGCTGCTGTTTTCAACAATCATTATTCAATACACAGGGCATTAAATCCATATTAAATTCAGATACTGCATCCACACATGAAACCTGTCTTTTGTGGTTAAAATACACAGAAAAAAACATTAACTGACTTTAATTTACTTCATTCAAATGTTTGCATAACTTCCTCATTCTGTATTAAAGTCAGAGACCACCCTTTCATTGATTTGATTTCCAGTCAGAATGGCCATTAAGCACCATTATTAATTTTTCAGTGCCATAAAAAAGCAAAAATATACTTAACCAAAAATTGCATGCATGCCTCAAAACAATAGATTTTAAAAATATTTTCTTCAGTATATAATTTATCCACACTTAATTATTATCACATGACATGCTTTCAGTTTTTTTCAAAAAATAAAAAATAAAAAAATTAGCAAAAAAAACTTTAATCTCCACATTTCAAAAGTTCAGACTTAGTAGTTTGATGATATTGAGGTCTAGCCTCTAGGGGGCATCCATCATTCTATGAAAACCAGAAGCTTCTTTTTTTGATTGGCAAATGTGTGTTGTAGATTGGAGCCTGCTTTTCTCTCAAAGGTAAAAAATTAGTACTGTTTACCTGATGATAAGTTTTGGTGGTCTACTATCTTGCGCTGTTGTTAAGAGTCCCACTTTCTCTTCTTTTTTAATAACAAATTTGGAAAGTCCTGTGCTTTCACATATTTTCCTTGATTTACTCTTTCCTTAACCAAGTGGATTATTTTATATTGCCTGAAAAATAAATAGCTTATACAAAAACCATTTTGACTGGAAACTGACAAGCTTTACAGAATTTGGGCCCCTAAATTAAGACTTTCTGAAATTAAGTTTCTCATCTTTTGACTGTTTTATTTTACTGCCATCCAGTGTCGGCCAGAGGACAATACTGAGTCTTCGTTACTCCCAAGGTTTCTTCCTCCAGCTCAGGGAGTTTTTTCTTGCCTCCGTTGCCTTGGCTTGCTCATTGGGGGCTTGGACCCGGACTTTGTAAAGCGGATCTGTGACATCAGTTGTATAAAGTGCTATATAGATAAAACTAAACTGTACTGAACTGAATTGAATTGAAAAGTGAGTCTCTGATTTTTGTGCAAAACTGGATATTACATTATACAATTATGTCATTCAGTTTACTTGCAGTAAAGTTACAGCTGGGCACAATGTACGCAGTTTAAACAAATATATTCAGAGCACTACTTTCTCCTATTGCCTTCAGTGTAAAACTATGAACTTTATCCACAGAAGACAAGGAGATGAGGCACTTACATGGTATGGGTCCCTGAAAGGCGTTGGGGTTTATTTTGATTAGCCTTCTGCGCAATTCATTAACTCCTACTCCTGATGGACCTGAGAAAATGAGCAACGTAAAATCTCACTCTACATTATGTAATATATAAAATAATATTTACATGTAAAGATTTCCATTAGCTTTAAGCAAGTTTTAATTCTGAACATAACTTTTTTCTTTTAATTAGTTCTAAGTTATTGTATTTAAAATATGATTAGAGCTCTACAACGTTTCCTCGAGCTTTGGACTGTTGTTTTTTTTATATCAAGTTCTCTGTAAAAGCTGTTTCTTACTTTTCTTGACAAGTCAACTAAAGATACCACAGTGTGTTATATAGCCATATACTGTTGATGATTTATATAGCATAGAACAATTTGTAAACAAAGTTAGTGACTATTTATTTTCAAACTGCAAATAACATAAAAATAAAATATTACAAAATGAATCTTTGTTGTGGCAACCCCAACAATAAAGTCAACTGGCCCAATGATAAGATAAGAGATAAGATAAGAGATTTTTATTGTCATTGTATTAGGATACAACAGAATTTGTTTGGTAGGTCTCAGGCACCAGCAGCAGAGAAAGTATACTTTTAAAAAAATAGAAATAGATATAAAAGTGCAAAGTACAATATAATAAATTATTCAGTATTGAAGTGAGGTAAGATGAGGTAAGGTACCCAGATAAAAATACGAATAATTATATATATATATATATATATATACACACATACATACATCCATGTGCACAAGTACACATATGCACACAGGCATATTATTTGACATGTATGAAACACATATATAATATGTATAACACACATAATATATACACACACACACACACACACACACACACGCACGCACGCACGCACACGCACACATACATACATACATATATACATGTATACACATAAGTATCAATATATATTACATAGTCTAGATCTAATATAGTATACTGTAGTTTACAGTGCAATGGGCGAGAGTGCTTTGTTGCTCTAATACAAAATAATTTAATTGTAGCTAAACCAAACATTTGAACACTATTTATACTTACGTGAAAATATAAAAACGTATGCCTGATGTGTGTTAGTGGTATTAAGTTAATGATTAAGACCCCCTGAATATCCGAAGCATCCTGGAAAGCTCTCCGAACTGTCATTTCCCTCATACACACTCTAACAGTACATACATACACACATAAACAGAGGTGCTCCTACCTATGAGAATGATGAGGCGTGGGGGGTCTTTGGCATTGCGCTGGTAGGTGATAACCTCCTCATAGGGGCTGACTGAAGTGCTGTGACAGCTGTTGGAGCCACAGGAGTGACAGGACTGCTTCCTCTTACTAAGAGCTTTCCTTCTCCACAAGCGTAGACTGTGGCGGAACCCAGCTACACAGAGGAAGCAGTCCATCACACCCTCAACAGTGATCAATTATCAGCAAAGGTGAAAATACTGGTCAAGTGCAAGTGTGATAATATAGTGTCATTTCTTGTCCAACATTAATGTGTAAAATGAACAACATTTACAAACAATTAAAAAAGCATACCAATATAAAAGCCCTCCATACGTCCACCGTATTCACCTGCCTCTAGAACAGAATAGTTGAAAGTAATGCCATAAACAAAAGCAAAAGTCTCTACACACAGTGTGGAAGTCATGTTTGCAAACAATTATAGAGTTTTAAATATTACTAATAATAACTAAAACTATTCTCTAGGATTTTATTGTAATTGGAAATCAAATCACAATTATTTACAATAATAAACAGCGACTGTAAATACACAGGCAATTACTGTAAGTAAATAAACTGTCATGAGTTTCCCTTGTCATGTCTGGTTTGTTTGCGTTTTGATATTGCAATGTGCCCCTGTCGCCTGTCCTCATATCTGTGTTTATGTTTATGTCTATGCCTAAGCTCCGCCTTGGTTCTGCCCTCTCATTCCTAAGTTACCTGTCCCTTGTTCCTTGTCTCTGCCCATGCTCAGGTGTTTTGTGTCTCATCTCTGTATTTAAGCCCTTCACAACACTACTGTTCATACATGTATCCTTGTGTTTATTTTGTGTTAGCACTCAGTGTTTGGTTTTGTTTGGTTTATCTTTAATAAAGACCGTTTAAATGCAGGCTTTCATGATTACTTCCTGCCATAAACCCTGCCATAAAAAAGAATGAACATTTATACTTTACGCTGTGTAATGTACTACTGAAATTGTCACTAGTAAAGGAAAGTTAGGAAGAACTGCTGGAAGCCAAAGTAACAACAAAGAAACTTAACTTGACCTTCACCATCCCCACACTGTGATTGTAGGACCACCCTTGAATATTTCTGAAGCTTAGAACTAAAATAATACTAGAAGCAAATAAAAGTAAAAAAAAAACATCAAAAACAAAAACAGAAAGACAGCTGACTAGAAGAAATGTTTGTAGGTTGTGATTTTGTGAGTCTGAGTATTATATGGACTAAGTACTGACTGAAAGATAGATCAAACTTATGTTCATGTATATACATTTTTTTTTTCAAATATTAAAATCTGTAGAAATGTCATAACTTTTTTCCATGCATAGGTGTTGAGAATTCTTATTAGTGTAGAATGGTTTGCTTTCCTATGGGTGGGGGGTTGTGTCTTTCAGTGTTGTTACCCACTACTCGGCAAGAACCATAAGTACACCTTGAATGTATTATAGTTAGAGTAAATCAAAATGGTGTTTTTTTTACAAGCATTCTGGTAATTTTACCCAACAACTGCTCATAGAAATGTGTCATCTGCTAGTTATCACATGATACTACCAACTTAGGAGGGCAAAAACTAGCAGCATCCACATCTTTCTGAACTGCCATTTACATCATTGAATGGGTCCTTTGGAGGAAAATTTCATCGACTGAGTTGAATGACTGTGATCTCATTGCATTTACCTACAACTACATAGGTCTTAAGATTTCTCGGATGACATAAGCATTTAAATTTGAAAAAGACTTACCTACCAGTTTCAAAAGCTTCTTCATCTGCAGAGAAATAAAGAATCAAACACTGTACATAACTTGTTCAGACATCCTGTCTATGTTGATTTTTGGGATAATATAGTAGTATATAGTGTATAGTAATCACCTGCTTCTGCTTCTGCACACTTCTCTTCAAAAGCTCCTTCCTCCTCTCCTTCAGAAGAAAAAGAGAGCATGCATGTTTTATAGTCATGGTCATGATCAGGAGTCTCAATAATGTATTTTGTGGAATTCTTTTTTCTTTCTTTTAATTCCACAATATTCTTCTTACACCACATAACCTCAAAACTATAAGACATGAAAAGTAAATGAGTAAATCTTTGTACTTCACAGCAGTGGCACTAACACTTCACAAGCAAAACTAACAAATCTGGTACATACCAACTTCAGCTGCACTCACTGCACAGGCAAGATTAGGCAGGATTAGGGAATGCAATGAAAACAAAAATGACTGACTGCTGTCAGCATGTCAAGATGCAAAGCACAGACACATTTTATATGTCATACTGTATGTCTGTGTATGTTTTCATGTATGTTATAAATCTGCTTACAGGGTTTTATACACGTGTGGACCTGATGAGATTGAGACCACCAAAACTCTCTCTTCTTGCTACAAAGAGGAAACAGTAGGAGACATGAACCTTGCAGTAACTCATTAAAAATGTATTGTGATGTCACTGGCTTTATTACTCTGGGAGGAGCATAAATTGAATATTGGCTTAATATATTTTCTTCAGCTTTGGGAATTATTTGTATTTGTCACTTACCTCCTAAAATGGCCGGTGGATGGAACGAGGCCCGCACAAGCTGTAGCACTGGGCAGCTGTCTTGCTTGCCACCACTGGATGTCTTTCTGATCCACAATCTCCAGCAGGTCCCCCCTGCTAAAGGCCATACCTGCATCTGGGCAGGGAATGGAAGGGTCCTTCCGTGGATTGTAGTCCACCATGGCTCTTACATACAGCTAGACAGAGAAGAGGTGAGATGAGTATCAGAGAAATTGTGGAAAGAAATAAAAACTTAAATCAGAATATTCAACAAACTCTGGTACTGTTAGTGTTGCAGATGCTTAAATATATTACAGCCCATTAGTCTATAAAAGACTCATAGATTACTAACCCTCTACTGTCATGGACCCCCATATAGCAGGGATGCTGAAAAACCCTTAAGTGGTAAGTTCTGTATAAGCAAAGTTGTCTCACCGTATAGGGTGAGGTCAGATTAAGTCAGATTAACTGACAGTTGTACTTACAGTTGCTTGGCTGGTGGCAGGCTGTGGTGAGTTGGGGATCACCTTGAATAGGATGGTCCCCTTTGAATGCATCTACAAAAAGCAAGTAAGAGAATAATGTGTGTCCAAGAAAAATAAGGCAGAATATACATTATCCATTAAGAAAAAGTGCTGACCAGAATCTGAATGACTTGCATAGGTTCCAGACCCTCCACTGACTCCCCATTGACCTCCACCAGTTTATCACCAGGATAGAGGAGACCTTAAACACCAGCACACGTGCAAACACACACACACACACACACACATTATTACAGCATACTTACTGTAAAACTGCTAATCTGGAATCTTTCCACTTTAATAATCACATTAATAATTATTATTTTAGTCAATAATGTATGCAATATATTGGAATATTATAAACCAAACACTAAATACATTTAAGATGTAGCACTCAATATTTCATTTGTTTTTTAAAAGCAGAGATTTATTAAAAGAAAACTGCATATTTAAAATTTCCATTTATAGTCATTGCTATAAGAAATGATCACCACATCTCTAACAGAAGGCATTTTAGAAGCGAATTGTATTTTAAGTTCATTCTAAATATTATAAAATGCTCTCTGTTATTGTAGAATTATATATAGCTCTGTTTATTCATTTGAGTCTTCATCAAAAATTTCCAAATTAGTTGAAACCAATGAAGGTGCAAAGTAGCATCATCATTTTATGCATGTACCTGCAACAAAACTGCTTTATTGTTCATGAAACAGTGATTCCAAACTTGTAGGTTAAATGAAAGAACTTGCAGTAGTCACATGCAACAGGGATTACTGAAGATGCAAGAGCTTTAGCCAAGATGCAAGCAATATACCTATAATGGCTGGCACACTCACCACTGCGATCTGCTAGTCCTCCATGTATCACCCTGGCAATAAAGATTTCTCCTGTTTTCTCATCCTTTTTAATAGTTGCTCCCTATCAAATCAGGAAAAAATGTAAAATAGAACAATTAATTTAAGATTTATCATCAGTATCCTGCTTTAATGACCCGTATTGTCAGTGAAAAAATCCTCGTGTCACATTCACTCATGAACCTGTGGTTGGAATGGGAGGTAAGCAATGATATAGTCAAATATAAATGAATTAGTACATCAAGAGTGATGGAGGTTGGAAATAGTGAGACTAATGGCAAATAATGAAATCTTGAGAATCTTGAGAACACAAAAACAAACACAATGGAACACAATGGACGTCACATGCTAACAAAACGCAAGAAAAAGTGACTCGTTGAAACAAATAATATGAAAATATACAATAAAAAACAATTGCCTGTTAAACCCAAGCTGCACAGGTGAGATACGTCAGGAATGCTTTAAAAGTCAGGCAGTCTCAGGAAAGAGAAGGGAAGCAAGCTTCAATTATTTCTTCATCTTTAACTTTCTCTTCCGGCTGGAGAGACAGCCTATTGTTCCATAGTCATCGTTTGGCCTTGTCACTGTAGAACCATTGGAGACGACAGATGTTTCTTTATCACTTTTTAAGGTCAGTGCTTTTATGCTGCTTCCTCTCTGAGCATAGGAAGGCTCCTGTGATGTCAGGAACTCTTCCATGTATGGAGTTTGACAGCTAGAGCAGGAGGAGGATGATTCTGATGAAGGAGAAGAAAGCATGTCATGGTTTCTAAAGATGCCAGATAATTTAGCCTCATTTGGTGTTCTTGAAAATACATGAGATGCTTTGGTTGCAGCAGGCAGGTCTGTAACATCTGGAGGCCTAGGAGCACGAGACAGTTCAGATGACTTGCTGGCTATGATCAAGCCCTGCAGCTTGTCCACCACCTCCACCAGCAGGTTTAGTGCCTGAGCATTCTCTTCCACACTGTCTGTCATCCTCTCAGTTAGGGCCACCATCCTGTGGCTCAGGTGTTGCACATCACTGCTACTGTGCTCCATGCTGCTGGCCACACTATGCACAGTGGTCCTGAGCTGATCCAGGCTGTGCTGCTTGGTGAGCTTCAGAGTACTGTGTGGTAAGTACTGCGTGGTCTTGCGGGTCTGAAGCAGAGGACTGGAAGGAGCAGTGTGGGCATGTTGGCAGAAGCCCGTATGAGGGAAGTGAGAGCAGTGAGTAAAAGTGTCTTTTTGAGAACATGTCCATTTTGGCTGGTGATTTTTATTCTTGACTTTCTCTGTGTCATCAAGTAGGTGCATCCGAAGTAGATGGTAGTATAAGGAGGAAAATACAACAGATTAGATTGGATCCAGGGGCATATTCAGCAATATAGAAATATTGTTCAAGATTAAGAGTACAGACTGCTATCATTTCTCCCCTTAGTTACATAGTTTTTAACAATTTTGCTTGGGTACCCAAGACTTTTTTTTTTGTTTTATAGAGCATTTATCTTCCTCTCAATTATTTCATGGGCGTCTACGGACAAAAAAACATTTCACCCATTTTACTGGTGCAATAGTGCATGCTGCTGTCCACAATGCACTCTTATAAATAATGCTTCATGGATAGTATGAACAGTTCTAGGAAAAGCCTTTAAGTGATATAGAACCATTATATTGTATGAATGTTTTTAGATTAACTTTAAAAAAAAATCATAATCACACTTGGATATACAATTTTAAATGTTGCTCTTTATAGAACCATCCACTTAAGGGTTATGAACACAGTTGAAATGGTATTTTAACTTATTTAGTCTCGGGCTGCCTCAATATTTTGAAATAACTAAAAGTATATTAGTAAGTTAACATAACATTAAAATCTGTTGGAGAACACTGATTTAGGGAATCCAGTTCCTTAAAGGCAGGGCTCCAAAGAAACCTTATTGGCATTTATATTGTTCTATAAAATGTGGAGGGAAACTGCTTAGCATTCGGTCATAAAGACATTATAAATATTGAATAAACACAGAGAAGCAGCCATAACAGTGTTTTGGTGCCTCAACGCTCCTGTTCTCTTACCCACAGGCACTGAGCTGCACACAGTTGGGGCAGTCTGGTTCAACCTTGCTTCTGGCAGACAGCTATTATGGAAACACAGGCCAGTAGACTGGTAGCTGGACAGTGAGTAGGGCTGGATTGCAGGTGGGGTGTACAGCGAGTTAGGGGAAGTTGAAAGACCCCCTGAGGCCTGCAGGGAGAGATCTTCACCTGAGCTCAAGGCCAGCCACCTCAGGCTATCCCAGCCACAACACATTCTTCCTCAAACACTTATGAATTAGAGATAAATCTGAATTTTATTTAGTACTGTGCAAAAGTTTTATGCAACTGACAATAATACTTAAAAAGCTTTTTATCTGGAGTGTAAATGTTTAATTGTTCATATAAACCGTATTAACAATGAATGCAGTAAAAAGTAAGTGTATGCATGCCAGAGTATTTATTGAGTTTTTTTGAGGAGAAGACCTGGTTTGGCTAATCAGTACTGCTTTATGCTACATCAGGTTTGATGCTGACGGAAACTGCAAAACAGTATGTGCAATAGCTGGGGGCATCAAGGAAAAGTGCAGACCCTAACTTTGTTACTCTCTCTGGCTCACAAGATGTCACTTATTTCTTCTGTTTAGGTGTGAATACTTTTGCACAGCACTGTATAAACTGTATACTATATTTAATCGTATGTAAAGTGCTGTATCACATATATAAGTATGTGTTATTGTAAGGATGTCCAATCAGGCTGTTAGAAATCCAAAAATGTCACATAAATGGTGAAACCCATAAACAACAAAAAGAAGATCGCAAACCAAAAATAAATAAATAAATGAATAAAAACTTTACATTTCAAGTATACATTACTCTTAATTTGTTGAGAAAATGGAGCTACCAAAACCTAAGCCACAAACAGAGACTTTATTAATTTTAAGACAAAAACATTTTATCAATGTTAAAACACAGAGCAAAGGTAAACAATGACTACACATTCAAGACATCATCTTGAAAAACTCTCATTCCCACTGCAACAAAAATGGTGCTGTTGAACAGTTAAGTACTTATTACTCATGAATGACATTAAAACCCAATATGCAAATATTAGGCTTTCCACTTACCTTTCAATATATTATTATAAAATAATGCATTAAACAACACAACAAATCAACAACTGCTAAAGAAGAATACAACGCTTCTATAATAAATGACCATATGTCAGACTTAAGGAGCATGCAAAGAGTCTAAACCTTACCAGGGGCTGGTTATTTTTCACGAGGCAGACTATCCTCATTGCCTCCTCATCCTCAGGCAAGTCATCAGGGAGGGGTGGTAAAACTGGGCTGTAGCCCTTCTGAGCCACAGAATCATGGGCAGAAAGCAGTGCCTACAGGGTAAACGCATTCCATAAACATGCTAGGCCTTTATGTTCACACCAGGGCTAACAAAATGACAGTCCTAAGTAGCAGTTAGAATAATGAAAATGCAATTTACATCTCATAATTAAAGGAGTCAGGCTACATTAATGTGCAGCATTTGCTGACACAGGCATTTTATTGTACACAAAACTTGCATAATCTCTTCAGAAAAACACTGCCAAAGACTGAAGCAGCTGCACATGAGATCATCATGCTCAATGTCAAGTTTTAGAGGGCTATGAAGACCCCAGCACTGGACTATGGAACAGTGGAGCTGCGTTTTTTGAGTGATAGAAATGTACCCAGTAATTTTGGGGTGAGTTGTAGTGATCTTGAGGATGCAAAACTATCATCTAATATCACATTATGACCTACTATGCTTTTGTGGCTAAACGCAATCAAATTCCAGAAGAGTAGAGACTGGTACTGCATCAAATGGGGGCAAAACACCATATAATAATAGAACAATATAACAGCCTTGATGTCAGAAGAAACACAGAAAACAAGCAGATATCTAGTAAAG
Organism: Arnoldichthys spilopterus; assembly: GCA_037974385.1. Classification (NCBI taxonomy): domain Eukaryota; kingdom Metazoa; phylum Chordata; class Actinopteri; order Characiformes; family Lepidarchidae; genus Arnoldichthys; species Arnoldichthys spilopterus. Next base: position 16,276,518 of record JBBPDA010000003.1, on the reverse strand, counting down.
GTGGGGCATTTTTTAGTGTTTTCCCTTCTCCCAACTCTCTTAAACCCACTAAACAAGTAATTATTACATCTTTCCTGGGTTGAAGTGCATGTGTTATTGCAGGAAGACACTAATATATGCAGGGTAGTGAGCCTCCTGGATCAGGCTTGGGAACCTATAATATACAGGTATACAGGTCTATACACAAACTTATACCTGATCAAGATGGCGCCACAGATAGCAGCCTCGATACATCGCTCTCTCGTACTTTCCTTGTTTTTGTTTATTTTCTGTGTATTTGGTCACTTGGACCACATTACTTTTTCCATTTATATTTTGTTGTATTGTATTTTTTACTATTGTGTTTTTATACTGTTGTACTTGATTCGGATGAGGGCAACCTTGAAGCCCTATATTCAATGCTTTGATCAGTAATACCTGTAAACTACAAAAGACATTGTTTTACATTACACACCTGAAAATGAGGTGCTCTCAGCAACATGTACAGCTCCTGGGCTTCAGCAGAAGGTGTAGTCAGCGACCTCATATCCCCAACAATCTGTGGACAGGCCAGAGAGAACAGAGCAGAGGTCAGCTGCAGTAAGTGGGTATGAAGAGCCACTGTATCTGTGCTGATGAGAAGAGCTTCTAACCTCCTGAGAGAGTGCAAAAGCATAAGGGAGATATGGACTGGGGCAAGTCCTCCTGTACTCCAGCAGACACTCATACACCTGTCGGGGAGAAATCAAAAAACACTCACACTACAGCTGCTGCATTTGCTTTCTGGACAAAGATCAAATTTTATTCTGAATAAGGGATTTCCATAAACTGAAACTTGATCCAGGACAGTTGTCTCAAATGGTTTGTGCATCAGAACCACCACAGAAATGAAGCAACAACCACTGAAGCTAGTTATGTTATTTAAATAAATCTTGACCCATTTGAAGCAGCAGACAGTCCAGTTTGCTTTATCCCAGCTCCTAAATCAGAACCAAGTCCATTAAAGACACTTAATATATGATACATGTGTTCTGGGAGTTAGATTGCACTTTCAAACATAAATCGATGAAAATATGTCTATGGATTAAAAGGAGAACCATTACTGGTTCCCTAAAGAAACATATGATGCATGGTTCTTATGTTTTCTTACCTAATCTCTGTCAGCCGCATGTGTAGTGGAGGCCTAGTGGTTAGGACGCTGCCTTTGGGACCTGAAGGTCGCAGGTTCGAGTCCTGGGCACTACTGAGGTACCCTAGAGCAAGGTATTTCGTTGTGGTGCTTGAGTGTGTTCACAATGACAAATTTTCACTTCATGTAGTGCACAGTGTTGCTGACTTTTGTTATTTTACAAAGTAAAAGTAGGGTGACCAGACGTCCCTTTTTTTACCCGGAGATGTCCTCTTTTTAAGACTTAAATCATGCGTCCGGTTGGGATTCTAAAATCGTCCAGGATTTCAGCCTCAATCATTCTTACCCGTTGTGTTTCCATGGGGCGTTTCCCCAAACGAGTCACTTCGCAGCGAAGTGATCGTTTCGGAAAGGGAACGACCGCCATTGGTCAGTCGCGCTCACTCTTCCTGCCAGCGTTAGTCCGTCTCCACCTCACTGCCCGCAGCACCGCGAGCTTCTTGGTATTGGTGTTTTTGTTGTTTTGTATTTTAATAAAGTTAATTATTTTACTACAGTCTAGTACCCATGACTGTTTTCAGTATTCATCTCACAACCACCTCGCAAACACCAAACACCCAGCCCCCCGACTCCCCCCCCCCCTCCCTCCCCCCAGTCGGCAGGCTGGCTGGCTGGCTGGCTGGCTGGCTGGCAGGCAGGCAGGCAGGCAGGCAGGCAAGTATCCTTTTTTTTAACCAACTTAAATTTGGTCACCCTAGTAAAAGTGTAAATAAGTGTCTAGAACATCAGTGGAAATCTATCATTACTGCAGATGTAACCCAAAGGCAGCGCCCTAACCACTAGGCCAAAAGTGGTTCTTCAATCACCCTTTGACCCCTTTAATGAGGGTAACAACAAAATGTAAAACCAAGCCCTAGGATTAGGCTGTGAAATACTGATTAAAAGTTCCAGGGAGGGGATGCTGTTAGTGACAGTGGCTTTAAATCAGATGTGAAAGCTGACATAATGACTGACCCTAAGCAGAGAGTTGAGCCAGGGAGCGCTGAGCAGGCTGTGGAGAAGATCCGCTCCATTAATGTCTTTATCTATAGACAACCTCACCTCCTCTACCACATCCGCTAGGATCTTAGTAAGACCTGCACAGAGAGTAATAATAGAACAAAAATAAAATACACACACACACACACACACACACACAACACACACACACAGGTCATTGCTTATAAGTTATATTTGCAGATATACTATATATATGCACATTTTGCATTTTGGAAAATGCTGACGCCCTTTCACTGATAATTATGCTCGTTTAAAAACACATTAGTTACACCATTCATTAGTGCTCAAATACCAAATACCATGAGTATCACTTAAATACTGATCATTCAGCTTATTACGACTGTGTTTCCATTCTCACCGTTTTCACATAGATGAGTCATCGGCTTTGCCTCCACACACTGTTTCATGGCAGATGTTTTTGTTCTGTAAATCACAGAGCTCCTGTAAATGACACAATGAAACACAGATCTAACACAAAACAGACCAAACAGGTCCTGTATAAACAAACCTCAGTTACATTCTGTCTATCTTACCACACACTGGAGAAGGTAAAGTTCCAGTGCGCCACCAAAATCACATTTGATAACAGGTGACCTTGCTCTCTTTTTATAAAGAAGTGCTGAGTTCACCTAGCATAAGGTTTCTTCCTGTCCGTACTGATCCATCATCCTGCTCGGTTCCAAAACACTGCTCCAGAAATAGCTCTGCAACACTGACATGTTTTATGAATATGGTCCCGGATGAAACGAGATGACTCCTATTCAGCATGAGTCTCTCTTACTGAGACTACTGCAGGATGTCAGGTCTGAAGAGACAACGCTTAAACGATCTCCACCTTATCTAGCCACTGCAGTATACATGCTGTATCAGAGCTTAAATGACCAGTGTAGTTTCTTCTTGTTGAGTTCTGCAAAAAAACAAGTGGTGCAGGCAAGGTTATAGATCAAGTTCATACATTTCAATATATTAGACATTTGTGAGATGGCAGTAGATGACCGTTCATATAAAACATTCAAACCGATGTAGAGAGTCTATTACTACTAATGTAAATAATAAAAAATTCAACCTTTATCATCTTTTTTTATTCCATCTGATTTTCCAGTCCAACTCAGCAACATCAAAGACACATGTTCAGGCAAGGACATCAATAAATACACTTACCTCACCTCTTCAGTAGTTCTCTACCACCTCTAGACTGCCTTTCTCAGTTAGAGGAGCAGGAGGGAGTGCACCATCCTATACGTTTTTTCCTGTTCTTCTTGTGTTTTGGATGATGTTTTGCCTCTGTCCTGGCTATCAACATATACGTGATTTTACTGTAAAGAGTGGCCAGAAAAGCAGACCGTAATCCCTCTCTATCCTACTTAATCCTGGGAGGGAGAGGCCTCTCCCCCGCGTGTTCTTCCAGCACACCGCCTGCCACTCAAAGCTTCTTAACTCTTTCTGCTTTTAGTGCTCACATACAGAGGCTAAGCACATGACACATACGTCTGGCAACCAAAGAGTTAAAAAGGCAATCGGATAAGAGTTTTCAAATACAGTCCAATGAACCACCTTGACTGTGGGCCCAACATCTGGGTGCACTTCTGGACTGCTAGAGGGTTACACTCTCTGAGGTACGCTCTGACAGTAACATTTTTATTTGCTTAGAATAAAAAAAAATTTTTTCATACACACATACAAACACTCAGATCAGCGAGGGAACAGAGGCTGGAGATTCCATCCCCTTGTGGAATCAAGCACCACTCCAGACTCTTCTCCTTCATTGTTCCTTAATGGTAGAATGAGCTGCCCAGTGACACAAGATCAGCTGAGTCTCTCTCAACGTTCAAGAAGCGACTCAAGACTCAACTGTTCCGCACCCACCTCAGCACATAAGCCTAGTGGTCACATATGATCTATTGCTTCCCAATAACTGACCAGATGTCATCCAGAAAATAATGTTCCACTTAGTCTTTACTGTAGTTTTTACTATAGCACTTGTCGTAGTAGTTTTTGTAAGCACCTGGTACATGTATTGTTGTAGCGGTTCTCTGTAGTTAGTATAAGCACTTGGCATATGTATGTATTTATTGTAGTTGCTCTCTGTAGTAGTATAAGCACTTGGTGTATGTATTTATTGCAGTAGTTGCTGTCTGTAGTAGTATAAGCACTTGGTATATGTATTATAGCAGTCATTTACATTTTTACATTTATTCATTTGGCTGACACTTTTATCCAAAGCGACTTCCAAGATGTGGAGCAGAGTAGTGGGACGGTACCTTGTTTAAGGGTACCTCAGTAGTGCCTGAGCCGGGACTTGAACCTACAACCTTCAGGTCCCCAGCGCAATGTCCTAACCACTAGGCCACCACTGCCCAGTCGTGTTTGCGATTTATTTTACAACTACGAGAAATGCGTTGGTCTTCTAGTAGCACCACCTTCAGTATTACTCTATGCAATGCGAATGCTTGATTGATTCCTCTGTCCTGGAAGACGCTTTGGAGCCAAATGAATAAATGTAATTTAAAATGTACAAACACACACACACACAGATGTCTCTGGCATGTTCACTATAAATGAATTACATGGATGCAGAGATAAACCAGACAGGAAGAGGGTTTTTACAGGATTTCCAGCTCAAACACACTTAATTCATCTCATTAGTTGGCATAACCAGCATGCTAAATCAAGAACGTGAGCATACTGTGCTGTACTCCACCACCAGCTCCCATGTTAAATGACCTTGGTGTAGAACAATAAATGAGAAAATCAAATGATCACTTGACAAAAAATTTATTTGTCTTTTCATATATTATTTTAGCAAACTAAAAAACAAATAAAAACAAATAATTTCAACAATATATTCAAGCTGTTACTTACATGTTATTTACATGTATTTCACACTTACATTAGCCCTTGTGTTATTTGCTGCATGTGACCAGAGCACTGGTTACTTTCTCATTATGGAAGGAACGTGAAATGTTAAAAAGTCAGTCGTGTAAGTAAATTCATGTGGTAGGGAGGGAGGTATTGAGTGCTACTAACCCTTAAACTGTCAACACAATATCAGTCTCAGCACTTCAGCAGTAACGACTGCCTTAACAGCACAATTGAACAATTATGAATGAAATGCCAGTTAAATCATTAAAGATTTTAAGCAGCTGAGAATGATGAGCAGGGGTATTGTATTATTTGTACTGTTAGAAACAATACAAGACTCCTAGAATTTCCATAATATTTGCAACTGTAATTGTAGACTGGGCATAAACTGTGTCTTATGTAGCAAAACTGTTTGTCCTACACTGTCTCAAAATGTCATGATGAATTGACCAAAATAAAAATGGCCAAAAATAAAAAAATGTTTTAAAAATAGAATCTTTACATATTACCATACATTAAATTAAAAACAGCAACATGCTTCTGACAGCGACAATATGGATGTGTGAATTTGCACACACTTAAACATATAGGAGTACATACAAACAACCAATGATCATCTGCACTTTAACACCTTACTTATGGCAATGATCCACTCTGTATGAGGCTTTGTTCATTGACCTGTCTTTATACTATGAATAAATATGTTGATTTTACTTTGGCAATTCTGCACAGTGCATAGAAGTGTAATGATTAAACTGTTAGGAAACTGAAACATATAAAGAAAATTTCACTTCAGAATTTCAGAGTTTAAAAAACATTAAAAATATATTACAGTAAAGTTTTACCAGTGGTTAAACAAACCTGAATTCTGCAGAGGGCTTAACTTCTACAGCCTGCATAGCCAAACAGCAGTACAGCTTTATTTTCAGTTAATTAGACAATATTTTTTTTTTCCTAATAAATAAGTTCCAATAAGTTCCAGTGTTTTAGCAGTATAAAAATACAGTACGCTCTAATAATTTGGAAAATTCCCTCTTAAAAGCATGTTTCTTTCCAAGTTAGTAAAAAAATACTAAACATTTTTCACTGTCAGTCAGACATTGATCTAAAACTGCCTGGCAGAAGCAGGGAACAGACCATAATAACAAGATGTAACAGTAAAAGGTGTAGAGTCTGTACAGGGCACATAACGAGCTGGAGTACAGTAGGAATGATACAGTTAGGTGTAACAAGCGACAGTTGAAACCAGTAAAAATCACATCAACATTACATTCAGCACTGTGTGAAAGTGAGCACTTAAGTAGCTGAAAAATCCCTTTTCATTTGAGTAACAAGCAACTTCTTAAACAACAATCTTCAAAGGAGCCCATTATAAAATGTCAGTGTATAAAAAGCAGCAGGTAAAATCAAAGAGTGTTTGAAACCGACCATGTGAAAAGGCAGCTGTGAACACAGAAGCTGCAGTCCTTCTCTTTAGGAGTGTCACTGGTACATTCAGACACTTTTCAGTGCATTTGACCTAGAGCATAACATTCTTCAGGGTTGATAATATTGTGGAGTCTACTGCATCCAACATTCAGTGCACCAACCTCAGACATCTGATACTAGACACTTCACAGGCACATGCTTCTGCATCTAGAAGCTTGTGGTCTTCTCATTCTGAATTTGGTAGTAGCAAGCCTGTTGAAACAGGGACAAAATGCATCCACACATGAGAAAAACACTTTAGTTTAGCACTCAGTGTACTTAATATACTAAATCTGATATTGTGTCTGAGGTCACATACTGCAATACACATATTCATACTTTGAGAGTGGTGAACATAAGACCAAGTTCTCCATGCTGTAGAGCAGGATCCATCAGGTCCTCTATGAGGCTCACCTCAGAGCCTAAGTTTCTGATTCTGAATACACACACAAAAATGTTAAATGTAGAGAAATCTCATGACACCAATAATTAGTCTACTATTCTGGCCATATTGATTGCTTATGTTTATAGAACATTTGGCCAATGCTGAAAGCACTTGTCCAGTTTTCTACTCAACTGAACACCAACAGTGCTGCATGAATGCATTTACAGAACACAGCAGCACAGAAAAGCTTTCAAAACATCTCACACCTGAAAAAAAGATCTTTTTTTTGTATACAAAACTCTTGACTCATATGTTTGTATATTTTGCATATTGTGCACATTTGTCATATGAGATTTTTAAAAAATTATTAAAAATAGTCAAACAAGCTTTTACATTTAATTTTCACACTGGGATATTTACATTACAGTGTGTGAAAAAATGACAAATGACACATTCTGGTGATTATACAAGTGAAAGAAAAACATTTTAGGGAAGAAAATAAAGCAAACTGTTGAATGTACATAAGTTTGGACACCTTTCAGTTGGTGTTTAGTACGACTCACTTTGGCTGAAATCACAGCCTCCACATTTGGCTGAATTAACAGCCTTCAAATGTTTCCTGTTGCCAGCTAACAGTTCTTCTCTTCTTTATTTCATGTTTTTTTTTCACTTTTCCTTATTCAAATCAGTTTCTATCTTTTATTTAAAGTTATTTTTTCAATTTTCCTTTTGATGTGCTTTCTGTCACTGTTAAGTAAACCTACCATTAAAATGATACTGTTCTGAGACTTTTCATTTCCTTGTCATTGGACAAACTTACAAAATCAGCAAGTGGTCAAATAATTATTTCCTCCACTGTATATATATAGTTTCTTATAAATGCAGGTATGTCAGATAATTATTTCATGTTCTGTTTAAAACAGAACAGGAAACTTCAAGATTCATGTTTGTACATGAATATAGTGGAGGCCTAGTGGTTAGGATACTGCCTTTGGGAACCAAAGGTCGCAGGTTCAAGTCCCGGCCTGGGCGCTACTGAGGTACCCTTGAGCAAGGTACCGTCCCGCTACATTGCTCCCCGGGCGCTGTTGATAGCTGCCCACTGCTCCACATGTGTACATGTGATGGGTTGAATGCAGAGGTCACATTTTGTTGTGATGCTTGAGTGTGTTCACAATGACAAAGAGTCACTTTCACTTTTCACAGATATGCACACAGCAAATTACATAAAATGAGGTGGTGTAACATAAAAAGCCTACCGTGCACGAAGAACAATATAGAGGAAGATTGGAAAGAGGTCATCCATGCACCACAAAAAGTCCTGACCCAGCATGGCTTGCACTTCCTGTGTGATCTCCTCAAATGTCAACTGTATCACCTGGAGTTTATCTGCAGGAGTGAATGTGGTGCTGCAGAAACAGAAGAAATAAATATTAATTATAGGCAAAGACAACAGGAAACCACAAACCCACCACACGGCTAAATAGAACAACAGCCAAACTTCCTTATCCATTCATAAGTGGCACATGGCCTTTCAACCTGATCTGTTGCAGAGCCTCCACAGCAGTAGCAAAGCAAGCGTCTTTAGTACTAGGCAACACCTGAAAATAAAAGAAGGACAAGACAAATAAATATTATCTACTTAAAATTGGCAGAATGTGTATATCTTGGAATTTTAAGTTGATATTACATTTCTCATACATTTATTCTTTTATATAAAAGCAGAGCATTACCTCTTGTTTCTGGCCCAGAACAGAGATTGAAACCGGCCAGAATTTTCTGGAAAGTGACAAATATATATATGTTTATATAAATAAATTTGATCTTCATATTTAAGACTGTAGTTGTGGAAAACACTGACACGGACATACGTTACAGTGGACTATGCCATTAAAACAGTACAGAGAGTAAGTGCTGTCAGACTGCTTAGCAGGATGTGTGTGTATGGTAAACATATGTGTATGCTAGTTCAGTGACTCACTGAGGCACTCCCAGAAAGGTGAGCAAGGACAAGTCAGGTTGCCTGTTCAGGCGCAACACACAGTCCCAGTACACTTCCTCTTCTCTCTCACACTCCAGTGTGTACAGCATGAAGAGAGGAGGATACAGACGAGGTAACAAAATTGGCAGCAGCAGACTGGAACTGCTGACGATCCAGCTGTAACACAAAAGCACACACATCTCTCTTGAAATCATGCTTTTAAAGTTTTTTTTTTTTAGAAAAAAAAGAGTTAATCTCCATTAAAGATTTCTCAGCTAAAAATGACGTCATGGCCTTACCCTTGTTGAGACGAGTCAGAGCTGATGCTGCTGCACAGAGAGTCACTGGCCCTCCTCTCAGAGGACTCAGGGATGAAACCCCCTTCTTCGGGTAGACCAGGAAACAGAAACCTGTCAGAAATTACAGGAGTGAAAACAACGGATTAATCTGCACTGACTTGAGGCCACTGTGCAGTTAACATTGTTAAAGGCAGTTAAATACCCAACATCCAGCCAATACAAATTATCCCTCTGAGAGACAAAAAAGCCTCACAAATGTAATATTCTAGAACACACAAACACACATACACACACAGAGTATAAATATAAATAATACAAACAAATTTAGATTTCAATGCCTGCAACACAGCTGTTCTCCTCTTCACGAAGCTTACTGAAAAAAAGACAGATCTGAACCGCTGACAGGCCAGTCAAGAACACACAGTCTGTGTCTACAAATACACACTGTGGTAGTGTGCGCAGAATAAGGTCTGGCTTACTGAGATAACCATGGACTTTCTGTGAAAAGAAGCTCTCTCTCTAAAATCCCGATATACACCTCCTCAATGGGTGGGACCATCATACATATCCAAGCCACCCATGCCAGGAGCACTGATGCACCCCCATATCATGACTGATCAAATGTCACTTTGAATGTTAAATAAAGGTTCAACTGAATGAAATGATACATTTCGAGATGTTAGTGAATTGTATTGCATTTTGCTTAATGCATGTTTTTAAAAAAAAAAAAAAAAAAAGAATTTTAATGTGAAATTTGCACAAATGAATAGCACACCAGCCTTTAATTACTGTGGAGTCCTCCAAATCCCCAATGTAGTTACCTAATTAGTTGGAATATGCGTTTCAGGTAGGACTGGATTTCCTCCACTGCCTGGCGTAAAAGCCTTTTGTTTGAGCCCACACCCACATACGTCATTCTGTACACTGTCACCAGAGTCTCCAGCAGGCAACCCAGAGGATGTAGTGGAGTATCACATGCCTGGAGAGAAGTAACAGCATGTGGAATAGAGACAAATCAATCCCTGCGTATATGGCACTGTGTGGGTATAACAATCAAAAACCAATGGAATCACCATTATATGCAAGTTGTGGGCTTTTATAAGCAGCTTAAACATTTTGTTTGCTGGTCCATTTTATGCTCTTACAGTAACCAATATTACATAGTACAGCTCATTTATTATATATAAACGTAAATGTTTTACTAAATTACTATGGAAATAATGCACCACTGTTTCCTTATTTTAGGTTCTATAATTACACAAATCTAGTGTCAGGAAAAGTTGTGTCTTGGTGAAATAAGTGGCCCCACCTTGATGAGATAGCGGCGGATGCTGTCATAAGCTTCAGCAGTAACAGGCCCCATGTGCTGAGGGATCACCTCCAGACTTTCCAGCATCTTACACTGTGAGCGACTCAGAGCACCTGGACTGCGCATACTGACACGAAAGCATCATTGCTAGATGTAAATCTTTAAGTATAAATATTAATTACACCATTTTAACCAATGACATCACACATAGAAAAAAACACATACATTAATATGTGTTAATCATATAAAACATCTCAGACAGTTCTAGGATTACTCTTACATATCTTACTGATATGAGTACTGTGTGTACATACACTATCTGTCAAAGGTTTTAGAACACCATGTATTTCCACCCTGTTTTTACTGATAATCTAAGCAGTTCAGTTACAGTAAATATCCTTAAATTGTACAAAGGTAAGTTGTGCAATACATAAGTACTGGCTTTTCTGACAACAGGCTTTTCCCCAAGCATTAAAAACCTGCTGAACTTACAGCGTTCCTGCAGCAATGGAAGTAAATTAAGCTTTGGAGGATAAGGCAAACAATTCCTACAGGGGCCCCAACTTCTGCTGATGACCTACAAACCCCCTCTTCTACACACCTCTGATGCATTATTAGCACAGTACTGTAGTTCAGGAAGTAGTACTGTATATCACTATCAGAATGGGGAAGAAAAGGCAAGAAACAAAGACACACAGTAAGATAATGAGCCACAACATTAGAAGAAAAGAATTCAGCAGTAGATTCAGTTCATGGAAGAGCAGCAAAATCTCCAGACTTCAGCTCCTACAAGCTGGTCTGGGATGAACTGGACAGAAAGAGGTGAAAGTAAAGTCGCAAACGTTGGGACACCTCTAGAAATTCTCTTCATTAACTTTCATATGCTTTAGGAAAGCTGTAAGTTAACCAGGTTCTTAATTTCTGAAAAATGCCTGTTTATCATGAAATTTACATGTTTTTATTTTATTATTATTATTTTTTTTTTTTTTACATTTGGCAGTTTACCATTTAGGTTTACCACTGTAATCAAACTGCTTAAATTATCAGAAAAAAATGGAAAAACAGGGTGTTCTAAAACGTTTGATGGGTATTGGATGTGTATATACCTGTCTTTCTGCTGTCTGCGACTGGTTGTCAGAATGACTGCAATGTTCTCCCAGGCTTTCTCATTCTCTCCCTGTCCCAGAGTTTCACAGCCCAGCTTGCTCCAGCATTCCTCAAATACAGCCCTCCATTTCTGCTCTGCAGGAACAACATAATGCCCAACCTCTCTGAACAGACAGACACACACACACACACACACACAATCCATGTGCTATTGACCTCATTGGACAAAAACATGAAAAACCTTTACATAAGATTAGTTTAAACCTTCGAGTGTCAGTGAGATACTCACACTGGCTTATTCTCCTTTTTCTCAGTCTCATAATGACATGGTTTTATGAAGGTGCCAGCTACCTTCAGTTCTGTGCCCCACTCACCCACAAAGATGCCATCAAAAGTGTCTCCATTAGGCATGAACAGGACACCCTACATAAAATCATAAAAACAAACCATAGCAAACAAGCAGCTGAAAAACTTAGTGAACAATATTATTACAGTGCATGTGGAAACTAAAAGATGTGAATATGCAGAAAATAAATGGAATATAATTATAATGTAGAATAATAATTAT
>JBBPDA010000003.1:16222231-16247003 GCA_037974385.1 Arnoldichthys spilopterus | reverse complement strand
TGAATTAAAGTACAGTTACAAAAAATAGTGATTCAAATATTATTAAATTATATTAATAATATTTATTAACAATTAAATGAAAGGTGTGATATTTATAGCTGTTCAGCCGTCATTATTTTAGACTAATCATAACCTCAGTGGTACGTGTATACTGTATATAGGCGTGGGACATGACTAGATTAAGCAGTGATGTTGGATGTTTTCATTTTAACAAATAAAAGTTGCATTTTTCGTCAATGATCAGCAAAAATTTCCCATAATATCAACATTTTCATGTGTTCATGGTCCCCACAGTGTACGGCCACAAACTTTCACCGAGTCTCTCTCTCTCGCCCACCCACCCAAAACAAAACTGTACACAGCTCATATTAGAAGCAGAGCAGCACTGGAGGCATCCAGGCAGTGTGAACAAAATCCTGGAGTGTATTTTTTTGGACCTGAAATGTCCACAAGTAGAGTGCAGCCCAACTTTGGCAAAGCCTCCAGCTGTGTCTGTCAGAGCCATTCACTGCAACACTGCAGACTCTTTCTTCATTTACCTCGTGTCGCCCTGTCCTTGGAGAACAGAAAGTAACTTCAGCTCACGAATGTCTCTCCACGCCCCGACAACTGCGCCACTGCCTGCTCTACTCAACTTCTGCAGCCGATCATTCTACCTCGTAAAACTAACTCCATTCTGTGTGAACTCCAGCTGTCAGTAGAGTAAGTAGTGCCCTTACAGACTACGGAGGCTCGGCCCTGTTTGTTTAGAGAGGCAGGGCGAGTCTGCGATGGTAATCGCTGAGGGACAAACTAGTTGAAGTCTGACGACAGAGCGAGGCTAAAGTCGGCCTCCCATTCGCCAGCTTCGTTTTCTTTTCCGTTCCACCTTAAATGGTGCTGCAGTTCCGTGGTGGCGCATGCGTGCAGACATATACGGGCGCATGGACATTTTAAGGTGGAGCGGAACAAACGATGAAGAGGCCGCGACAGATTAGGTCACGTGGTCACCCAACAGCTGGAACGACTGCTGCTTTACAACACCGAGAAGTATTCGACTTTGAAGATCGCCTGTTTTACATACCAAGATCGCTCAGTGGGTTTAAGCGTGAACATAAGACCAAACCTGTCATCCACTTTAAAACTTTATGGCCAACTTTTCCCTTTATACACGTAAGCAACGTGGAACATTTATGCTCATTACAGGAAGAGTATCCTTTATAAATGCTGAACACTATTGGTGGCTTCTGAGGTGGCTGGTGAAATTAGTAAATACTTATTTTTAATAAATAAATTAATAATTTAGTTTATATAATGTATTATTTGATATGTATTATTTATATTATATAATTTATGCATGTATGTATATAATTTCTTTTAAATATTCAAACAACACAATATATACAAAAACAAAGCAAAAGTAAAAAAAGAATCAATAAAATAATTTAGAAATATATATTTCTTATATGAACCATAGTTCCAATTTTGGTGCAAAAGGTTGAGTTGGGGATTCCCTTAAGGGGAAATGGTGATGATTAGTGGACCAGACCTACTTAAAACAGGTACTGAAACAGGAATTGGCCGTGGTGTTGTACTCTTAAAATGCCACACTCATGTACATGCCTAAAAGTAAAATAATAAATAAGTAGATATGAAGAACTCAAATTGCTAGAAAAAATGAAAAGAATATATATATATATCACAATATTTGCAAAACTAGAAATGGAAAAGACATGGCCATTAGGTAATAATGTGTTTTACCTTAGCAAACTGAAAGCAAGCAAATCCTAGTGACTCTTGGAACAACACTGACCTATTTCTTTCTCTGTGGTACTAGGTGAGTGAGAGTTTGTTGAAATTCTGTGAATTCCAAATGGCTGTGTAAAACTTTGACCTCCTTATAAGCTATGATGACCACATTTACTGTTGCACCATATTACCATATTGTGAGCTCAGAGCACAACACAAAATCTGATTTTGCAACCTGGTCCACATTCTATCTGTGGATATCCACTTTTTCCTGATGGCTTTTCACTTCCCCCTTGCATTATTCACAAGCAGCAGACCAAACACTGTGTGCAAACTTCCATAACCTTGGCATCTCCTTCATACATTTCACATTCCATTAGAGATCCCCTGTTAAAGAAAGAGCCACTGACTCCTCACATCCCTGGAACAAACCTTAGGGTCAAAGCCACAGCAGACAGAGAGATACAAGAGAGCTTGAAAGTTTGTGAACCCATGACAATTTCTTCTTTATTTTTGCATAAATATGCGCTAAACTATCATCAGATTTTTAAACATGTCTGAACTATGAATAAAGAGAGCCAAATTTATATGACAAAAATATTATACTTTGATTTTCTTTTTTGAGGAAAATAATCCAAAATCTAGTTGCAATTAATATTCAGTTTCTGGTGTGACACCTTCAACAGCAATATCTGGTAGGTTTCTGCACATTAACTGCTTGCAGGACTTTGACTTGGTCATTCCAAAGCATTAACTTTATTCTTCTTTAACCATTGTTTGTTAGAACAACCTGTGTCCATGGGGTCATTGTCTAGCTACATGACAAACTTTCTCTGACAATTCAGTTCATGGACAGATGTCCTGACATTTTCCTTTAGACTTCACATCTAAGCCATGATACTACCATCACCATAACTCTGATTTCATCTTCAAATTCACATAGTTTTGCCACACACAGATATGTAATATTGGATCGTTTTCTTAATTAAATAAAATTCCAAGTAAAATATGTTTCACTTATTTGCCTAATTGGGTTCTCTGTGTGAAAATCAAATGATGTTTTAGGACATATTTATGCCGAAATAAAGAAATTTCAAATGGTTTAAAGACTTTTAAGCACTACTGTACATGTGACTGCCAGCGACAGCAATTCATGATGCAATATTTCAATATTCAGTTTTGAAAAATGAAGAAAAATAATGAAATAATGCAGCATAAAGTCAGAATAATAAAAGATGATGTGAGAGCCTGTGTTGTGCTGCCCAGTTGTGGAAAGCTGACAGTGTAACATAGTAACCAGCAGAGGTCACACAAGCACCAGTCTTAAACACAGAGGGACCTGCTGGAAGGCCCTGTAGTAAGTCAAAGTATTGCCACTGGTTTCACAGCTCAAAGTGTCTTACCTATGATGTGGAAGTAAAACAGAACAACACTATTCACTAACATGAAGAGAAAAGTATGATTCATATAATTATTATATATTCCTATTCCTCTTTGATCTGTGAAGTATTTCTGATGTTTATGTTGAACTGTCATTGAATAAGACATCAATAATCCAGTGTCATCCTCTGTTAGCACGGAATGGGCTTCAGACAACCACATTGTGAAAATTCCAAAATGTTGGTCAGGAGCGAAAAGATGTAAACAGCGAAAAACACAAAACAGAAAGCAGTAAAAAGTCTTGGGTTTTGGGGTGGAGAAACCGCTGGCAGTAAAAAAAGCCAGTGGAGGATTGGCAGGTATAAGCTATCTCTGCAGGATGCTGGGAGCAGCCCAGGCTCTCACACGCATAGCCTGCACTCCTCCTCCCCGCACCTCGCGTTCGTGATCTCAGCTTGTTTTCACTTTTAGTGTTTTCTATATAAAAACATAGGGTTTTGCCCTGTGGAGTTTGACCCAGCGTTTTAGTGTGTGTGGTCATAAACACAAACATGGAATGGTGTGAGAGAAAGAGAGAGAGGGCAAGAGACTTCTCATGGGGAACAGAGGTTGAACTTTTCACCATGACACCTTTCACCAGTCGCACCAGACTAGGCCGTTTTTGCATGTGTAGCATAGTGGTCCCTCTCGCCCTGTTTGGCCCAATTAGTCTGTCTTAGCAGACTATAGCTCTGAAAACACAAAATGTCCTTTGGGGGCTTGGGCCTGCCACTCTGTCTGCTCTGCTCTCCTCTCTGCACAAACAGAACGATGGGGGAAATTGGTTAATATGGGGGTGATTTAATAAGACAAGCATTGCTTTGGAATCACAAGAATGTCCCACACCCATCACCATGTGTTTCTCATTTTTAAGCCTTTTAACAAATCCGTGTTAAATAAATTAAAAACTTTTGGAGGCTCTCAGTAGTTGCAAAAAATCCTGGCTGTGCAGATTTACAGGGTGAAGGTTTCTTTACTGGATCCCTCTGGTCTTCTTAAGCATATTTATGTGTGATATTGCAGTGTGAAACTTAATAAAGGACACTTTTGTTTCCTGCTGTCATTTGTGCATGTGTTGTCTCCTCAACAGCCGTTCACAATCTGTTTAGTCATTTACTGCATGCTGTCATACTGGTACGTCACACTGTGGTGTCCTCTCAGCTTTGTCAGAGTTTGCCTTTGAATTCTTTATGTTGCTGACTCTGCAGAACCAGCTGTGATTTCCCACAGGACTTGTAATGTGTCAAATGTGAGTTTAAGCAGATTCAAGACACATTGAGTTTTTTTTTCATAGTCCAGCTCTGAAAGGTTTAAATATCCACAAACTTGTCTCAAACTGCTGTTTAGTGATCTCAGACATGCTTATGTGGTTTATAATGATACTATGTTGACATTATGTTTTTCAGGGGTGCTGCTAGATAGTTGGGCCTTATGAAAAAATATAATATTGCCCTCACATGTCCATGGACCACTGATTCTTCAGTAAGTTGTAAGCATCACTGTCAAGTCCAACTGCTTTCAGTTGAAGCAAATAATGTTTTGTTTTGCTTATGGTTTAGTTTTTCTTACTACTGGACCTCACCTGGCACACACACACTTATGCTCTAGTCATAAAAGCGAGGCAGGGGCTTTACTACCAAGGAGCTGAGGAGATTTAGGGTCTCTCCAGTGATCCTAAAAATCTTTTACACAGATGCTGTTGAGAGCATCCTAACCATGAGTATTGCAACTTGGTTTGGGGACTGCCCAGCTGAAGACTGTAAAGCCCTGCAGAGAGTGATCTGATCTGCCCTCCCTGGAGAACCTTTACACCAGGTGCTGCAAGACCTGAGCTGCCAAAATCATCAAGGACTCGTGCCACCCCAATAACTGTCTGTTCTGCCTGCTGAACTCAGGCAAACGGTTCCGTAGCCTTATGACCAGAACAGAGAGACTCAGGAGGAGTTTCTACCCACAGGTCATAAGGCTCTTAAACCAGGACATGCCTCACATTCAATAGGTCTCATCTGGACTATACATCTCACTCCACCACTGTACTGCAATCCTGTATAGGCAATTATTATGAAGACAAAACTCAACCACTGCATTACACTGCCTTCAAAAAATTCATCTTCACTTTATGTACCATATAAATTACATTTTACATTTATCTGTTAACTTCTTGTCCTTACAAATTCATTTTGGTCTGTATTAATTGTTAATGGTGTGCATATTCTGTTTATACTGTTTATTGTTAGGTTTATTGTTTAGTGTAAGATTTCTTATTTATTATTATACTTCCTTTTTTATCTTAGCTAACTAATCCATTACATAGTCTTTTGGGTGTTCAGGGATACATTTCACTACACTTTGTTGTACTAGTATAACTGTGTATGTGACAAATAAACATCTTGAATACTGGCAGCCATGTAGCAGCATTTTTAACAGATTTCCCAGTACATCCACCTTTCTCCTTTATTTACTTATTCGCTGTGTACAGTTGAATTAGATTTTTGATGGAATAATTTTTAACTGATATACAGTTACTTGATGTGCTGCAAGAACTGCACTGAAGGCTATCTTTTGCTGTGTAAATTTAATGGAAAAATAAATACAGTAATCAGCAATCCATGTCAAATCTATTGACAGTTCACCATCTGTTCTGCTTGTAAATTCACCAACTGGAAAGCAATGATTCTAGCAAGCTCTGTTGCTGGAAAGTGTATGCAAGACTAAACCATGCAGTAAACAGAGAGAGGGATGATGAATCAAGGCTATCCTGATTTTACTCAATTTGAAGAAAACACAAATTTGTTACATTTGTAACATTTATAAATAAAATTACAATTTTAACTGCATTAATTTACTGATGATAATAATAATAATAATAATAATAATAATAATAATAATAATAATAATAATAATATTACTAGTGTCTGAGGGCCACATGTCAGTGGTGGGCTCCTGGAATTGTCCCTGTCTGATTGAGCACTTTTAGATAAAAGGGGAAATAATTGTTTTAATTATTATTTTCTGTTTATTATATGATTTATTATTATTAATTCTACAATAATGCTGCATGCTGGGCAGGTTTGTCTGCAGTATCAGTGGTGCAACTGAGATGTGAACATCAGGTGAAAAAGACTTAAGGCGTTCTCTAACAGGATGCAGCTGCTTCTTTTCAGACACAGACTGACCATGGCAGGGTCCAGAGATTACTCCGGAGGCAGAGAAATCACACTCACAACTATGTCAGAACATTCCACACTTTCTTGTACATCACTTCTGGTGTGGCTTGAAGATCTTAAGAGTCACTATATACCTCAGTTTGTCTTTATTTTTATATTCATCCCTTCCGTTTGTTCTCTCAGGTCTTCTCTGTCTGTTGAAAAAATACACAGACTCTTATTTAGAAGAGCAGAGCCACAGGATGACAGTTGTGCAACAAAGCAAGATTTTAGGATCATCTCATTTCTAAATACCTAATACTCTTACTAGAGCATTATTCACTGGCACCAGTTGCAAGGCTTTATGCTTTGTAAATGTAGCAGTGGATGGACGGACAGACGGATGGATGGATGTAGAGAAGAACCTTTGAAAGGGTAAAAATGTACACACACACACACACACACACAGACAAACATTAAACATTGATAATTTCATTACAATGGCACTTATTAATGGACGGGATGTGTTACGCAGTAAGTCAATAAATGTGGCCCAAGGAAGGACATCCAGTGAACTGGAAACAACTTCATTGGTGCCCAAAGCTTATTAATGTGCATGAGGAGGCTAGACTGTCTGGTTTGATTCCAAGGAAGGACCGGCACCG
Organism: Arnoldichthys spilopterus; assembly: GCA_037974385.1. Classification (NCBI taxonomy): domain Eukaryota; kingdom Metazoa; phylum Chordata; class Actinopteri; order Characiformes; family Lepidarchidae; genus Arnoldichthys; species Arnoldichthys spilopterus. The sequence goes on along the minus strand of JBBPDA010000003.1, from coordinate 16,240,045 downwards.
GGATGCGGTATCGGAGGCAACAAGCAGGAGGAGGCAGTGTGATACTCTGGGTAATGTTCTGCTGGGAAACCTATAGGCCTCTCATTCATGTGAATGCTACTTTGACACGTACCACCTACTAAACATTTTTGCAGACCAAGTACACCCCTATATTCCCTAATGGTAGTGGCCTCTTTCAGCAGGATAATGTATTCTGCCACACTGCAAACATTGTTCAGGAATGGTTTGAGGATCATGACAAAGAGTTCAAGGTGTTGACTTTCCTAGAACTTTTACATTATGTGGATGTTCTTTCAACTTTAAAAAAGTTCTTTACAATCACACATCTTACTTGCAAAAATGAGTTCTTGATGGACGTGAAAGTCATTCTTCTATGGCATTGTGCAAAGATCTTTTTCACCTTTAATTTTAAGATTATGGTGAAAAAAAATTCATATTAAATTAAAAGGCAGTTAAATTTACACATTTGCTACACTTGCATGTACTAGCATAATATTTGTGCATAGAGGAATTATTTCAAGGGAAGAGTTTTGGTAACGTAGCTTAAATGTGGACAGATTTATAGCAACCAAATTACAACATATATATCACAATGCAGTCCTGATTCCAAGCCCCAGTCTCTTTGGCTCAAAGCATTTAGACATTCAATGATGCAATAGCCACCAGAGGCATACTTCCAGCACAACAAGGCCAAGAACAAACCAGCACTTGCATTCGTTTGGCCACAAAGGGGAATGCGAGAGGATCATTCATAGAACCCTCTGACCCCTGTTCACTTCCATCATCCAGTGCTCAGAGGAAGCAGCTGTGCTCGGCAAGGCATTTGGGCCTCCTCAGGGATGGAGGGGTGCAGGAGGGGAAGAAGAGGGGGAGGACAAGTGAGAAAGCCAAACCTCTACACCCATCACCGTCCCACAGCAACGGGTCAGTGATCAAAGCAGCCACCCTGCATGTGGAGCCACAGTGATAGGCAGAAGGAAATGGAGGATAGTTGGATGGAGTCATTGTCCCAGATATGACCATGTTTGTGTTTTCCTCAATAAAAAGCTGGTTAAAGCAGTGCAGGGCAAGACTGAGAATCCATTTGCGCTTATGGATCGAGAATCTTATCTTAAGGTAAACTTAGCTTGAAAATTTGAACAACTACAACAAACAAGTCCCTCCCCACTCCTTCTCTGCTGTGCTTCATCACTGCCTCCCCCAGCAGTGGTGGCCTAGTGATTAGGACCTTCCCCTTTTGAACCTAAGGTCATAGGTTTAAATCCCGGCCCGGGCACTATTGAGGTACCCTTGAGCAAGGTATCATCCATCTACACTGCTCCCCCGGGCACTGCTGATAGCTGCCCGTTGCTCCATGTGTGCATGTGTGATGGGTTAAATACAGAGGTCACATTTCGGTGTGGTGCTTGAGTGTGTTCACAATAAGAAGTAGTCACTTCCAGTTCACTTTCACAGAAGAGGAAGTTATAAAGAATTTGGTATACAAATCCATGAAACAGCTACATCTTTTACAGTGACTTTTGCCAGGCTATACTTAACTTGGTTAAGAAGAAATGTGTAACTCAGCATCTGATTTGCATGCTTTCAGGTCCTGTAGCTTCCTCCACCTGTGAAAAGATGCTCTGTTTTTAACCCTTGTCTTATCTTGAGATCAGTCCAATTCTTTCTTTTTAGCTTGCTGTTCTACCTTGGTTATCCTCTAGTGTGAGTAAGAGCATGCGTGGGGGAGGGGTGGCAGCCCACAGGGTAAGCCTAAGCAGTCATGTACACTTCATCACACACTCAGATATGTTCATCAGACATATCTTTGCAAATAGCTTTAGGACCACTAGGTGGAGCCAGAGGAGACTTTTATTTTCAAAGATTGTCTCACATACTACTGTCAGAACATAGTGACAGTTTCAGCAAAAAAAACCGACAAAAGTTTTTTTATATGAGTTACACCTACTGCAGCTTTCAACCTTAATATGTTAAGAGGCCAGCAGCCAAAATGCTGCTCATAATTTTCACTAAAGTCTTGATGTTTGTGTGAGTTTTTTGTATCAAAATCCAATTGTAAACTTTTTGTGGTAGTGGAATATTAATGGAGAGTGTCCTAAAATTATTAGTGGAATTATCATTAAAGAAAAAAGAGATATATAAGAAATTATTCAGTTCAGATGCAGATAAAAAGCTTTTTTATTTTAGTAAATCTGAGGACAGCGGAAGACTGTTTGAGGTCTACTAAACTTCAACAAGGTTATTTTGCTTAAGCAAACAATCTGCTTTATTCTGGTGGTTGTTGATTATTATCTGGGAAAAAACTTTTAATGTATTTATTTATTTGATCTTATTTGCGTATGCCCATTTCAAACCTCTTAATCAAACTGTACTGTGCTTAGACTGGAATTACCCGTTTGGACTGGCTGCCCTTAGGCAAAAAACAGTTTGGGGTGAAACATTTTTTATACCATGTATAATAAGTGAATTTAAAATGAAGCAGCATATTTTCTATTTATGGACAGGGGGCTGATTTGTATTATTTCATGGTTCAACAACATTTATGTGTTACATGAAACTCTTAAAAACACAAGGGTTAAAAAACAAGTAATTTGCTCATTTGTATTTGCTCATTGTCCCCAAACTTTTGGCAGGCAGCGTTCATAAGAGGTTAATCAGAACTGCATGTATAAGCAATAGGGAAATGGGGAAATAAACTGGCTGGTACTTGACAGAAACACCCTTCTGACCTAGCCACAGCTGTGTGTGTATGTGTGTGTGTGCATGTGTGTGTGTGCACAGATGCTCTGCTCCATGCCCCTGGTAGAGGGGAAAAGCCATGCTCTTCTGACGGACTCTGACAGCCGTATCGGACGAGCCGCTATAGCCGTCCGCATGGCCCTCGCATGCCTGAGCGGGAAATGAGAAACAGGTGCACAGATGAAAGGAGAGAGTCTGCTGAGGGGCCCTGAAATGAGAGATTCTCCTTCTCTCTCTCTCTCTGAGACGTGGCCGTGTGTAATCACCTGTCAGTCTCTTTCTGTCTCTCACTGAGCAGATGTGTAACCTGAGGATATAGAAAGAGCTCTCTTATATTGGTCTTATTTATTATCAGTTATTACGCCTTTCAGCACAGACCAACTTCCTGTCTCCTGTTGCCCTTTACCTCCTGCTACTCTTGCTCTTATTCTTTCTCTCTCTCTGCCCAAATCTCTCTTCTTTCTGCTTGAGGCTGAAGATTTTTGATCAGCAAAAGCCAGTAGGTTGTGGGGTCAAAGCAATAACTCATGAGACAATGAGCATAAATCATTTATATGGGTTAAAAGGACCCCATTTTGCTCATGCTTTATTGAGGTTGGCAGATGGATTTGCAATATGTATGTTACACTCAATGCACCTTTAATAGGTTATTTGTGAATAGTGTGTGCCTTATGAATAATATTTATCATTACATGTTTTTTGGAGCCAAAGGTCATGCCAACATCAATTGATGATGCCATTTCCACTTCTGTATGTCAGGGTGATTATGAACAGTTGTACTGAAGCTTTGTTTCAGAGTGCCAGATCTAATCTTTTCTCCACATATCTTCTACAGATCTGGACTTTTCCTCAAACAGTCAGAAAACAATCAGCTTGAACCAGATCTTTCCAGTTCAGATTTGGACTGCGCTCATACACTGACTCAGACGAAGGAAACTGCTAAAGACCATCTGACAGACCAAAGCCTTTTAAAAAGTTTACCCCACTGAAGGTTATGAATCCTGGCCTGGATTTGTCTGAGTTTTTATTTTCACAATTGGAATGCTCCACTTGATGTTACACTGGGCCCTGATCAAAGGCAAGGTGTGTATGTATCCAACTGCCCTTGTGCTGCTTTCTCCCTTTCTCTCCACCAGTGGCCAGAAATGTCAGTGTGTTCCATCCAAGCTCGTAAACTCTCTGCCCAACCCGTGCTCCAACGCAGAGGCTTTATGAGGCTGCAAAACAGTGTGGGTGTGCGTGTGTGTTTGTGTGTTTGCTGCATATGAACTGTGCGTGCGCCGTGTGAAATTGCAGTTATGTGCCAGCGGGGATGGATTCTGGCCCAAGCAGGGAGGGGGCCTTCCCACAGCATGGCCCGAGACAGGCCCGAGTCACGAAGAGGGGACCATGCAAGGCCAGACAGCAGACAACCACAGGAAGTACACTCTCCCCAGGACGTCTGTGAGAGTTTAATAGAAAGCCAGTATGCAAGGAATCTTTAACACAAATAAAAGCAGAGTTTTACCTTTTTGTAGATGATACACACATTAAACAAACCCTTTAAGCACCTGTTGACAGACCCAGACTCACAGTCCTCACTCTTATAATTATGTGCATATTTATTTCATAGCACTTACTAGATAAAGGTACAAATTAGTAGTTACTAGATAATGAGCCTTAAGCTTAATATCTAAGTTTATGGGGTTAATGCATGAAAGACTTTTAAGTAGTGACCCAGCTATTTCATGAATTGGCAGCAGCAGTATATCCAAAGAATTCAAGGCATTTGCTCCAACACAACAAAAATAAGTCTCCATATCTAACATTATTGCTGGAAATAAATCTAAATCCAAAACTGTCTTGAAAACTAAACACAACCATCCTAAATCATGGCCATTCTGAAGACTAAGGTCCAGACCAGTAAGCTATCCATGACACTTAGTGGCTATTTCATATCTATCTAAAGTTACTTTTCCACCAAAGAAAAGTAGCCTTATTGTTATAGTCAGTGTTGCTGCTTAAATAAGGAGTCTGTTTTTTGGCACCAGAGCATGCGTAGTTACTTCTTTCAAGTACATTAAAAACACATGTTTGGAACCTGATAAAAGACTCACTTTCCTTCCATAAGTTGGCAGGAACTGTACATGCACACATATATATAAATGAATAGAATAAGTAGTGCAGTAATGTCATCAAGCCCATTATTCTTCTTTGGAAGGGTTTAGTGTGACCTTCCCAGGAAAGGGCTATTTATGAGGCCTTCAAAAGCACCGGCAGGACGGCTGGAGGTGTACTTTTCTATAATAAATGATCAAGATAAGCAAATGCATGGCCTGGTTTCAATTTACTTTTCATCTACTCATACAGTGTCCAACTCAGTGACAGCTCTGCTGTTAACCAAGTGCATCTCATTTACAGATGATAAATCATAAAGATCTAAGCTGTCAGCAAAAAAGAAAGAAAAAAAGTCTATAGCTCCCAAGCACAGAGCTTTAATAGCCAACAGTCAGCACTTTGTACAGGACAGGAATACCGTATATACAAATGCCAGAACATTTCAGTAACTATTATAATATAGTTGATACCTTTATAACCTCTGCCTTTATAACCTTATAGCTCTCTTTGTGTGTGTGTGTGTGTGTGTGTGTGTGTGCACAAGTTACCGTATTATTATTATAAGCGTTGCTTCTTTGAGGTTCCACTTCCTCAGAGGGATGATGGATATGCCGTGACAGGTGTAGAGGATATTATACTCAGAATAATGCCTCCGTCCATCCGGATCCAGTGAAGGTTTCGGAAGGCACTCGTACTGGCACTCAAATGATGCAAATATTACGGTAGTCTTACACTTGAATAGCCAGAGCATTACTTATTAGCATTTGTGCTTGTGTAGCTTCTGTACTCGCTCCACCATCGGATCCATAATTAATGCAGTTCCACAAGTGAGGAGAAATGGACAAGCACGGAAAGAAGCACAAAGCCAAAAAAAATGTTTAACTTTGGACAAGGCATAACCATGAAGCTCCCCTTATCAAATAGCCTTTTGCTTTAATGGAAAAGCAAGATTATGCCAAATGTACTAGTACACAGTCTGCTTAATCCAAAACAATCCTGATTTCTAAACATTTATAAATTAGAATTCCTCCATTGCCTCCTTCCCTGTCCATGAACTATTAAAGACAAATTCCACTTCACTGATAGGTCATGCTGTTTTTTGGATGACCCTTAAATGATTTACTGAAAGTGAAGTGAACAGATCACTTCTGGCTGTGAGGCCCTGAACACTTTGTGCTCTCATCCAGTTCTCGCTGCCTAATGGATAATTGGACGACAATTAATCATAAATAATGTAAGGGTTTTCTTTAACAGCAGTGCAGCCCTTCTTCTTCTCTGCTGAAAATGAATTCACTGGATCTTAGCTGACTTAAATGTGTATAGCGTTTCCAAATGAATAAAAATTATTACATCAGCACATTGCTGCCAAAAGTAAATAAACTGAAAGAAGTGTGCTGGTTTCATTTGATTCATTTGGAAATAATCTACACATTTGAATCAGGTAAATTTAGTGTAGTCCCTCTACTTCTCTTCCACTCCTTCCCTCCTTCTCTTTTTTCTCTACTACAGAAGTGTGCACACTCTTTTTCTGTGAGAAAATTACCTTTCTGAAGTCTCCCCTTTGCCACTGGGTTCAGTCCATTCCACTGTAGCCCAAGGCCTCCTCCTGGGACAGTCAAGCCTTAAAAATTCTGTTTGTTCTACCGGCTATACTGGCTTATCATCTGGTCACAGGCATTCAGCACACCCCAATGTGCACTTTACCCAACCTCCAGCAGGGGGCAGTAGAATCTAGATTGACTACTGTTCATGCATTTGTCCACCTTCAGTGAACAGCTGCAGCTGTCTGTCTATGGAGGCAGCCGTGATGGGGCCTCCTGCTGTGCAGCAGGGGAAATGGAGCCTAAACACCAATGGTGCAATACTACTTGAGGGAAAATAAACGGTTTAATGGACATGTCCACTATGTGAAATGGCGTGTTTAGGGCCTGTTGAATATGGTGGACCTGAGGTTTTCTGCAAGGTATTTATGGCCTTTCAGCACACCTATGAACTGTTTCTGGGATGAGAGAGCACTTGTACCATGTATCATGTATACACATTATATAAATATGTATACACATTGTCTCTCCCTGCAGAAATACACAGTAGCTATTCATATATTGATATTGTACCATAGCGCATTCTTGTGTCTTCTCTTCCCCAGGTAACTGACCTCCAACATGATGTAAAAGCAAACGTGATTCATCAGACCAGGCCACCTTCATCCATTGCTCCATAGTCCAGTTCTGATGCTCACATGCCCATTGTAGCTGCTTTTGATGGTGAACAAAGATGGGCACTCTAGCTCCCATATAAAAGTAAATGCACAACATGTGCATCAGTGAGCCATGAACCTGTCACTGATTCAGCATTTGTACTTTCTTGAATCACTTTTGGTAGGTACTAACTACCGCATTCCTGGAACACTTCACAAGACCTGCCGTTTTGGAGATGCATCTTCTAGCCACTACAATAAGGCCCAGATCCCTATGCCCACCCATTTTTCCTGATTCCAGCACATCAACTTTGATACTGACTGTTTGCCTGATGCCTAGTATATATTCGACTCACTGACAGGTGCAATTGTAATGAAGTAAATAGATAGTCAATGTACACACACACACACACACACACACACACACACACACACACACACACACACACACACACATATCAAAAAGTATTCATACACAACTTCTTGTTAGTGAGCTTAGCTACTTTAATGTGCCCCAGTTGCATTTAATTGCAAACACACAGCTTGAATAATCTCCACAGAAAAGCAACGCCTAAATAATGAGATACTCTGGAGCACATCCACACAAGCTTAAGGTCACCATGTCCAAAGCCAAGCCTTAGCTAGAGTGGTATAAAGTCCCCCAGCAATGGAGTAAATGGAGCTACATTCAGCACTTTCGAGAAATGCTGGAGTGGTGTTTGTGATTCAAAACTTTTCATCCAACATCATTTCCTGAATTCACCGATACTCTTCAGGCTGAATGCAGTCCAATGATGTTCCAATGCCTAGCATCGAAGAGGAGAGGATGTTACTGTAGGAAAGGGGGAAAACTCCCTATAATCATGTAATCCAGTACCACTGATTTCAGAAGAAATGTTGGATGAGCAAGTGTCTACAAACTTTTGGACAAAAAGGGTAGTTTCAGTCAGAAAGTTTTTACCAGAATATGGTATTCCAAACTATGTCTCAGTTTGGTATTCTTGCAGTGCTATTGCACTGAGTTGGTCATTCTTTTTAAAGCAGCACGACTGGGTGCTCAGAGACCATGAGAACATGACCAAAGGGGATACAGCTACTAGAGTTACTGTGGTCATAGCAACACTTACATTGCTGTAGTGTAAACAGCTACACTGGCAACACAGATTTTCACACTCAGTTCAGTCAAATTATCTGTTAGAGTCACTTACACTCAGTAATACAAATGTCATTAACTATGTGACAGTAGAACACTGGCACTGTACCAGAGTCTGTTTGATAGAATTAAATTCACTGTGTCGTCCCCAACCCCTTCTCCCTCTCTCTCTACAAATCTGTCATTTATGTTGCTGAGGGCAGACACTGCACATTAATCACACAGCAAGCAGTTGTGCTGTATATAAAGCAGGGGTGATGACAAAGAGCAGCCGCAACAATACAGAAGCACTAACTGCAACTCCAGAGTTGATGGAGCTCTTTCATTTCAGCTTTATAAAAGCACAGATCCTGTTTTTCGTTCAGAGGTAAATAGGAACTAGAAGTGTCAGCGTCTACAATTTTAAAACAGCCAATTCATTTACATTTGTAAATAACTAGTGAAACTAGATGTGTCTGTTTACAAGAGATATTCAGAGGGGAATACTCACGGCTTTCTATGCTTTTAGAGACCCAGTGATTTCTGTGAAATGAAAAGAGATAAGATAAGCCTTTATTGTCCCGCATGGGGAAATTTGCATTGTTACAGTAGCAGCAAGAAGACAATGCAAGCAATAAGACAAGATAAACAATGAAAAAGTTACAAAATTATAAATCTACATATTTACAAAAAGTCTAATTGCTCATAACATATGTATTGCACTTAAATGTGTTCAATGTACATTGTACGTAAAAGACATTAACTATATAATGCCTGTTACACACTGTCATGTTATTGCATTGTTCAGAACTGGTCTACAGAACTCAATCTACTTATTGCAGTGTTATTGAGCAGTCTGACAGCTGCTGGAAGGAAAGACCTGGGGTATCTTTCCATCTACTAAAGGAGCTTCTCAGTACTGTCAGGGTGCTCTGCATGGGGTGGGAGATGTTTACCCACCAATCTCTGGTCACCCACTACCTCTAGTGGATCAAGGGGGCATCCCAGAACAGAGCTGGCCTTTCTGATTAGCCTGTTCAGCCTCTTCCTGTCTAAAGCAGAGATGCTGCTTCCCCAGCAGACATGTCTTTAGGTTTTATTCACTTTAAATCAATAGAACCGTGCTTGTCTTTAAACTCTGCATGTTTTATAGTAATATTCAGGCAATTCTGTTAGGTTCAGTTCAGTAAATAAAAGTGTTAAATTACTGAAACGTCCAACAAAACATCTTTTGTTTTCTATATCCATAGTTACAGTCAAGTGAGCTCTTCTACTGGATAGGCCCTCAAAAGCTGAAAAGAAGGCCTTAGGTGAAAGACTTAAAACCATCATAATTAGGAAGTGCCCTATAATAATGTTCTTTTTAACTATTAAAATGAGTTTGTTTCCAGGTTCCCTTAATAATTTGGGTTAACATAAAAATCCACATTTTATCAATTTTGAAAGAAAACTGAATCAGTCTGGGTACGGGAAAACAATGAAGGCAGCTCTAGGACAGAGATTTTTTTGCTGAAAGAGTCACGGTAGAACTGCTACAGGTTAAACACATTTTTCCAAATAAAGCATGTATGTCTAACAAGCTTTAAACATACATATTGAATCTACATCAACCAGAATGTTTATGTTAGCTTTGCAGTAACATACAACTAGAATCCCATAATGGTGCTTGTAGAAATTAGAATTATTACAGGGGTGAATTTTTCTTACAGGTTTTAGCACTCGAAGACATAGCACTGAGAGTCACGATTCGATAGTGATCATTTCTTTGGGTACGTTTACTGTATTGCCTCACCAAGCCTATATGTATCTCGCTGTCATGCTTTTTTATCACACAAAAAGTAAAACAGTGTCTCAGGCAACTTCATAATTCTCTCTGAGGTCAACAGGACAAAGATGAACAGTAAAATGTTAAAAGTTGTTCTTCAAATATCCCAAATATACAGATGCAACACTGATAGAAAAGGGAAAAGGGGAAAAAAACATCCTGTAAATGTCTTAAATATTTTATTTGAACGGCAAATTCAAATCAAACCATTTTGAATGATGTTTAAATCTAAAATATTGAATACATTTAGAAAACCTGGTGGAACTCCCATTTAATTAAACAATGTGAAGCACAGATCATGGAAACATAAACACACACATGCACAAATACAGTGTGTAATACAAAAATGTAGCATGCTCAATAATTGATGACAGGGATCAAACTACACACTATAAATATAATATAGACCCCAAGCAGTTCAAAAACACAGAGCAGTAATAAAGAAAACAAGCGAAGGATGTTTTATGAATGTGTGTTCTCACAGTGGGTGTGTGTGAGAGCCGTGTCACTGTGACTGTGCTTTTGTACAAAATGTGTCAGTGGTGTCCCATAGTCCTGAGGGAGATTTGTGGTCGACTAGCTGTGGCACACACACACACACACACAGACACACACACACATTCACACACAAACATACTCCCGTGTCTGCTTCTTCTGTCTGTCTGGCATGGCTTGTAGAGCAGCCTGGCACTGGCACAAGCATGTGTGTAATTTTCGACAGCCTCTTCGTTCTGCTGTTGCCAGTTCACACATCCGCCATCTCTGAACTGCTTGCCCACGATATATACGCCACCACAAAACACACACATACAGTGTACACATGACACACAAGATTCTGACAAATATGTTTTAACACACAGACACACACACACACACACACACACACAGACACACACTTACACACATACGTCTTGCTCCTGTGTTGTTTCACTCAGACTGGATCTAGGCCACACATGCTTTCCATTTTACTCCTCATGACATCATGGCTGCCAAATTAACAGACTAAGGTAGCTGGGACTGAAGGAAAAAATAAAGAATGGCTCAGCATGCAATCTAATGATATCCTGTTGAAAAGAAACTCACCAAATTGTAATTACACTCCTATAAAAACAGTTTATAACTTTGTTGTTTTAATGTAAAGCAGGCAAATGGAAATACAGTGATTATGTGATATCATGCTGCATGTGTAATTATTTAGCTGTGCTGAATTGGCCACATTTTCCATATCCAAAACACAGTTCTTGCCATAATCAGACATTTGCTGGATTGTACCATTTCTAAACATTTTGTGCACTCTATATGCCTCTCAGGACAAACTCAAGTTTCAGGTCCTTGTAACAAAAAGTATTTTTTCTGGTAAAGTTAGCACATTTTGTTGATTTTAATATCTGACCTTTAACCTTCTTCATTTTTTTGGGGAAAATCAGTTTCCAAGATTCGTGAATATTTAGTAAAATTGTTCTTGCTTCTATCCACACATCAATTCCAGTTCCACAGACTGCCACACAACCTCAAAACATACTGGTTATATTCACCAACGTTTAGTTTTTATTTTGTTGGACCACAGTGTTTGATTTCAGAATTCCTCTGATTTATGTAAATGTTGGTTTGCAGACTTCGAGTACTGAAAAGCAAGGTTTTATTTTACCACATATTTTTCTTTTTCTACCAAAGTTGACTTCAACATTTATACTTCTCCACTCCAGTTAATCTATTCAAACCAGTTCATCATGTTTGAAGAAGGACGCTGACTGCTAATTCCATTACTCTGTCAGCTAACAGATGCCCTCATTGGATAGCATCATGCTAAATGATGAGGAAAGAGGACTTATGGTCATGGATGGCTGTAGAATCTTTGATTGATAGGGCTAATGTTTGGATAATTACATTATTTGAAAGCTAAACTTCCATTTGTTTTTCTTACAGTGAAACTTACATGCAGGAAGTGTTTAGATATATTTTACAGTCTTTTTTTTGCTTTGTCAATTATATTCAATTTCAGATCCTTCATCAGCTGCTTAGATGGGTCATAATTTATTACGTCTGATTTAGGATAAGGTCTATTGCGACAAATAATCCCTGAGAATTTACAAAATATAATACCAATGGTTCAACCGAGAGGTTGTCTGAATTAAAATATATATATATATTTTTTTTAATATATTCAATTCTGAAATTGAGGGTAATTATACATTCAAACTTGTTAATTTGAAGTAATGTGTTATATCTAGGTTTGTTCCCTGTAGATGTTGTATTTACTTTTGTTCTTTTAGAAAATCGAGAAAATGTCCACATTTATCCTTTTGTAGTGATGTCAGCACTCATCAGCAGCCAAATTTTCCAGGTGGTTTTAGGATAAAAGTTTCCATTTTTGCTTTTAACAGAAATTTGGAAAAGAAAACATTAAGACAAACCCTGCTTTTCATTACCCAGGAAGACACTTTAATGAATATGTAGATAAGTGTTGCAAAATTGTCTTATCAGTAAACAGTAAAACTAATTTTGCTTTTCTTACAGGAATTGAAGAGTCATAGTGAAAGTAAAATGGGTATATTACCTACACATACCCTGTACTGTTTATTTCTACAGCACTGCTAACTGAAGTGCAGGAGCTGGTGCAGATGGTGCAGATAAGGTATTAGGATGCAGCTTTGGCCTGTCCAAGGAGGAGGTAGGTACAGACGGGACAGGATGTTGTTTCACACACAGCTGTCTCCAGGAATGTTCAGAAAGCGAGCAAGTGAGAGATAGCTGGAATACTGCACTACGGGCTGAAACCATTTCATACTATTCCAGAACAGGTAGAGTGGATAAACAAACACATGCAGGCGAACATTCAAGTGTGCTCATACGTACATAAGCATGTACTTGTGCACAAACACACTTCTGTCTAGTAGCATACATGTGGAAATACCACACATACATGTACATTTATACATACACATAAGGGTTATAGTGGTTATACAGTACAGAAGTATGACCAGTAACAAGGCAAAATGATGAGTTTAATATTTGATATAAGATAAAGAATTTAAAGTATATAACAGTCATATACAAATGTTTAAACACCCCCACCATCCAAACCCCCAGTCAAATTACAAATTTTGCTTAGTTTCTAGGTGAAAATACATTCTCTACAGGGAGCTAATAAAAATATGGCAGTTTCTAGCAAATTTATGAACACAATTTTGATTTGTATGTTTAACATAATGGAAAAAACTAGACATAAAATATAAAATGTGCCACAGCTTTTGCACTGGTAATATGTTATGTTTTATTTCCTTAATATTTTAAATTAGGCAAATGTACAAGAATTGGGGATTAAATGTAAAGAAGCTTGTTACAGCTATTTTTACTTAGAACATAGATATATATTCAAATGATGTGGAAAGTCAAGGAGAAATGGAGAGAAAAGGAGCGAGAGAGAGGGAGAGAGAGAGAGAGAGAGAGAGAGAGAGAGAAAGAGAGAGAGAGTATGTGTGTATTTTAGATGAGTAAAACTGTTTTGCAATGTGTACATTCACATACCTACAAACTCACTGACTTTCCACCTGATTTGAATTAAGTTCAGACTGACCACCTCTCATCAAGTGAGAGCGAGTGGCCAGTGGACGGAAAAGTCTACACACTCAGCAACTGTGCAAATAAAAGACTGTTTTAGTTGTAGGGTGATTTGTATGTCTGTGCGTAAGAGTTTGTGAGTTTGGGGTGGAAAGGTGGCTTCTCAGTGTGAGTTTTTATCTGTGTGAAATACACATTGTGTGTGTATGTTCTGGGTTGGATGTACTTTGGGTACTCAGTGTCTCAATGATGAGAAAAACAGACTGCTGGTGGAGTTTCTCAGTGGTCAAGCTGAGTCATGCATAAGATGCTGAAAATTGAATGGTGGTGATGAGCAAGTGACACACAAACACACATACACAGACATTTAGTAGTGGGATAACATTCCTATGAAACCAATGTTTAACCCGCTAATGTCTGTAATTCCTTTGGTGTTCTAAATCAAACATTTTCAAAGAGATGATACCATATATCCCACTGATCAGTTTCACTCAGTTTATCATTCCCTGGTGTTATGACACAGCTGTTTTTTAAATAAAATAATCAAAAAAACCTATCATGAAAGTATGAAAATGTCAAACAATAAAACTCCACTTAATTGATTGATGCATCCAGGCTGTCACTGTATATTAGAATCTATTCTTAATGCCTTGCCTAGTAAAATAAAAGTTAAATCAATAAATAAAATGCTTGGTGGTATTTATCATTATCACTTTTTGATAATGACAGCTAAACAAAATGAGAAAAAAAACATCGCCATTGGTGACAGGTTTTGTGTTTCTGATTTTATTCCATTCAGATTTTGGTAATGAAAACTGAAATGAGTGTCATGTCGAGAACTTGCACAATAAAATAATCTGTTAAATTAAAAGTTTTGCTTCAATATTTATGGAGAATACCATTGAACACTGGTGGCAAGTCAAGTTTTTAGAAAAGAAACCTAAAAAAGCTAAACCAGCACAGAGAAAGAGGGAAGCCAGCTGTGAGTGTGACAAAGCCCTAAATGAGTGCTGCTCTCATGTGCAGAAACCTTTGCAGCTCATTAAGGTGCTTATACATGAGTAGTGTGGGAGATTTTGATGCTAGTCATGTGTAATCACCATTAGGGCCTTAGTCCCAATCACTAGTGCAGATAGCATAAGCTCCCTCATCTGCTGAACAAGCAGATTCTTTTTCTTGTAATGGTGCCACTGTTGCTACACAACACCATTTATATGGTGGTATATATGGTATATTATACTATAAAGTTCTATTTATATAATCCATCCATTCATTTTCTAAACCTATTGTGCCATTTCCGGGTCGCAGGGAAGCTGGAGCCAATCCCAGCTGACTGCGGGCCTAAGGCGGGGTACACCCAGGACAGGAGGCCAACCCATCGTAGGGTAACACATAGACAGACAAACATTCATACCCACATTCACACCTAGGGGCAATTTTGAACATTCAATCAACTTACTGCAGCCTTTAGACTATGGAAGGAAACCGGAGCACCCGGAGGAAACCCGCATGAACACGGGGAGAGCTTGCAAACTGCAAGTGGCCACTAACCACTGCACCACTATGCCACCCTTATTTATATAATTATAAGTTATATTTGGACATAGTTTATATAAAAATGTATATATGTATATCATTTATTTACTTATTTATTTTTAATATATGAAAAATGAAATGTTGTGTGAAGTTTCTTTCATCAATTTGGCAAATAACTGTATAATAAGTGGGATAATGTACAATCTGTTGGTAATTATTGACAAATACCTGCCTGTTTTTTCTGTCAGGATTTATTTTTCAGTAATGGCAGATGGACTATACATTACCCCTTCAACATTGTTGGATACTGTCCATACAAACTAGAACAATACCAAATATAATCTCTTCAGACCAAGGAGAATAATTCCTCCTTACCACAGTAGATTTAGTAGTTGGACATGAATGGGCTAATATATAAGTCTTCTCTGAAGGCCTGTGGGATACAGCTGGGTTGCATTTGTCTAGAAATGTAGATAATAGGGCCAGTCCCACTTTACTGCTACCACCAGTGCTTCATATCATGAGCTTCTGACATGGATGGACCTTCCTATTGTTTACCCTCAGAGCTGTTTGACAATGACTGGAGCCTCAGGCAGTAAAAAGTTGAGAATTAGAGGCAAAACAGAAGTCTGAAATCAGAAAGAACAACAGAGAGAGAGAGACTTCAGAAAGCAGCCTTGTGTGTCCCTGCCTATTTCACTGATAGGACATCATTGCTGCGGCATTCATCACCAAAGCCAGGGTTTTTTTTGCTTCACCACAGCCTCTTAGCTGGAATTCCTGTTTGGTGTCTTGTGGTTCACCACAACTTTGTGAAATTAACTTGATTAATGGCACAAATATTCTGTGGGTTATTGGTCATCGCTCCATATTGTAACAATTCCCACCATTCTGCTGACACATTGCTTTTGTATTCTATCTAAAATGACTTCCCGAAGAGCAACATATGATACCATTCTCAAAAACATGATTTTCTTTTACATTTGTAACCTTTTCACCTCCACCATCAGGGTTTTACTTTAGCATTCAATCTTTATTTAATAGGAAGATACACAAGTAAAGAACATTACAGAGTTGTCTGGTGACATTTATTTGCAATGTCTCAAAATGCTCATTAAATAAAACAAAAATACATTTTCATAAACTGAAGAGAGAGGAAATGTACAGGAGTATTTGAGGCTGACTTCCCTTCAACCCATAAAAAAGCAAGGACACACGAGCAGGTCCAGACTTGCACTATGACTAAACATTATTCCGCCAGTTTGCACTCACTGAACAATAAGCTGAATAGGCTAAGCACTTTATAAACCTGCTTTTAGCCCTTTAATTGAAACACCAAGAAAAAAAAGCAATGACATTTTTTTTTGGAATTTTATATTCACTATGGTCAATAATAATAATAATGTGTGTTTTTTAAAACAGTTTTTTTTAGGCCTCTATCAAACAATTGAAACTCTGAATACATAAACATTATTATTACATTATTTTTAATTGGTAAAAATAAAATTTTTGGATTCTCTTAGAACTTCTCCAGAAATCCATAAAACTTCCTTAACCTTCTGGTGAGATAAAAGGTCTACTAATTAAAGACATGGTGAAATCCAATGGATAGTTTTACCATAACTGACCTAAACCTAGTCACAGTGAACAGTTAGCTTGAGTTAAGTTCAGTGCATGGTTCTGTAAAATATAGGGACTCAAAATGCACTTGACTGAATAGGATAGGAAGACAATTTCATATGTTAAGACCTTGCACTGTAAAGACTGTTTGAGCAAATGGGCCCAGCAGCCTGAAGAGGTTCTATTATCTCCATAAAACTGTGGGGCATGATTAAGAGTTTGTATATTAGAACTATAGGAACTGTAAGGGAACCTGAACTGTGTTACTATATTCCTGAAGTCTATCTGTCTGCTCGCCTGTGCCTTTGTCTGTGTGTGTGTATGTGTGTGTGTGTGTGTGTGTGTGTATTTGTGTGTGTGTGTGTGTGTGTGTGCGTGTGTGTGGGGGTGTGTGTGGGTGCATGTGTGTGTGTCTGTCTGCCTTTCTTTCTCTGTTACTGTTTCTGATCTTCCTCTAATCATGGAGGGCTGAGCGTGGTGTGGATCATGTAACGGAACACATCTATCACTTAGCCTGTATTTGTGCAGACCTTGGCCCAGAGTAGGATGCAGGAGGGAGAGAGAGCAGGAGAGAGGGGGAGGAAGGGGGGCTTCAGTGCAAACAGGAGCGTCTTTGTAAAGGGGCCTGGCATTCCGTGCCCCCAGCACTGTGACATCCAGCCCCTCACAATGGGGCTCCTTTCAGGAGGCAGGAGCCAAGCAGGGGAACATGGAGGGGAAATGAGTTAATATAACTCTTCATCCTTACATCAAGTCCACTGTCATGGGCTCCACAGGGGAGCCACACACCCACAGCATGTACCCGAACATCACCCCAACACCACTTGTCCCGAATACTGTAAAAAGCAGTAGGCCATGACTTTGTAAACATCTCTGATTTAAGACCGTGTCCGGACTCTGGGTCAGGCTGAGCGAACATTTCTTGGAAACTTTGCAGTTTCCAGCCATTTACTTAAGCGTGCCTCTGTATGGGTGATTAATCATAATGTTCCAAGGGTCATTTGTGGCCGATGACTCAAATGTTTCTGATCATCCATCCATCCATCCATTTTCCAACCGCTTCTTCCGTTTCCGGGTCACGAGGAAGCTGGAGCCAATCCCAGCTGA
>JBBPDA010000003.1:16156547-16173999 GCA_037974385.1 Arnoldichthys spilopterus | reverse complement strand
ATCTATCTATCTATCTATCTATCTATCTATCTATCTATCTATCTATCTATCTATCTATCTATCTATCTATCTGTTTGATTCAATTAATCAGCTTATTAACCATCATGCCCCCATTCCCCAAAATTCCCACCACCACCCACTGAGCTAAACTGGGTGTGTTAGAGCATGGAAAATACTGAAATGTGTAGCGCACTGGGTCTCCAGGACTCCAGGCTGGCAAATACTGTTGTAGACCATTTTTGTCTGTTTCACGCAATGTAAAAAGCAGATACCAATGTAAAAATATAAATGTATAAAAATTTTTAAATGACAAAATGCTTCTGCTCAGCATAACATTCACTGTTGTGATCCAACCTAGACAGGCCTACCGGATCCACCCTCTAACTGAGGTGGTGGTGCATGGAGTTTAAGCGTTCTCAGTCCGGATCTGGAGAGAGCGGAAGGAAAGACAAAGAAAAAGTGATTAAGAAACACAGTGAACTGAGAAGCAGAAGTGAAGGAGGTGGAGGAGGGGAAAAGGAAGGAAGAGACGGACCTTACAGTGACCCCCAGCCGAGTGGGGAGGCTGCTCAGGATTTAGTGTTGTTTATGCAGCTGTCGGAGGCACCCAAGAGATCACGGCAGTGGAAAAGACACACACACACCCAGATTCCACGCCTTTTGAAGTGACATGTGGGATCTAAAGTTCTCCCGTGATCAGGCTACACCGTGAAAAGGTGTTTTTTTCTCACTGCGTCTCTCCATTGGCCTGACTAAGAAAAGTGATATTCTCTGGTGATGATGGTCGCCGCTCAGACCTTTCACACAGGATTTTCTCACGAAGCAACTTTACACAGTGTGTTAATCTCTGAAGGTCCCTCGAGCAGAATCATAATTCTGAGGCCAGAAATAACTCCTTCTAACTAACCTAGTCTTTCAAACAGACATTTTCTATAGTCCATCAAGCAGGGTCTCTGAGGTGATTCAGTAAGTCTGGAGTAGGGCCACAGGAACAGACCCTGCAAAAACAAACACCATTTGTCTGTGTAATAAATCTGAGAGAAACATGTCCCACATACTGAGCAGCCCACCAACCACCCCACCCCCACACGCACATTTCCCCAAAAACAACAAAGACAACACACAATCAATAATCAAGGCACACGGCAAAGACATGTGCAGCATTCGCCCTATTTGCTATTTTATTCATAGACTCACAAACACGGATTCGGCTTCCAGAAAGGTTGTAAGCCCATGTGTGGCTACAACTCTAATAATGACTGGACTGACTCAAATAAAGCTGTTTAAATTAAAATATAAATGTTACTATACACATATACAGTATAATCTCTTTATGATTTAGATACCATTGATCATGCTCTAAAAACTTTTCACTGTAAAAAATGAAAAGTCTGTATAAAGCAGCTTATTTCACAGCTTTAACTCCACTCAAGACATTAGTCTGTACCCAAATCAGACTTCTTCATCATTTGCAGTTCCTGTCTTGTGAAAAGAGCATGACAAATGGAAATGGTATGGAAGACTTTCCCAGAATATCTTCCATGCTATCCTCCTTAGCTTGTTTGCTGAGCAAGAACAACGACACAAAGCTGAAGATAATTATATTCACAAAAGTACAGGTTTGCAGATGGATCTGCACTAAAGGTTGTACAAAACTAGTTATGTTGGTGGCTGTGGGGTGATTTGTATGCAGCTGCAGTTAGACCCAGTCGTTAGTAAGGTGACTAACTGATCCACCACAAACAGTAAAACCACAAACATGAAAATGAGAATAAAGCCTTCAGAAATGATGCAGCAGCACTGCTGGTCAAGGACATAAATGTGCATGATCAACAAAGGTGAATTTCACAGGAATTAATGTGATTTTGGTCATCGTCACTGAAATGCTCACAAACAACGCAGAATTTATTTTTTTAACTAAGTGTCCTGATTAGCTGGGACCACTTTCATTCCACAGTCCCACCAGACATTTTCTCCTCTATGGCTTTTAATTATGGATAGTTGTAGCATCTCTGTGGGGTTAGATGTGGGTGGATTAGTGACTTTCACATGAAAGTGGATGGAAGTTAAATCAGACCCTGTTCAACAAAGTAATTTCCACTTTATTGAAAATAAACATTCAAAAAATTACTATTTCAAACATATCTGACTTGTTCCCTGAAGTTAATTATATACTCAGAAATGGGGAAAAAGGCTAAAAAAAAAAAAAAAAAAAAAAAAACTTTGTATCTTTATGTAAGTCTGTTCTCTACAGGAAATGTTCAGATCAGCTTTACCAATGTGAAGCTGCATGCACAGTATACCTTCAAGGACTGGGTAATGTGTACAGCATGCCATCAGCAGAAACAGTGACACTGCACCCACAGTTATATTTAATAACCAAAAGCCCATGCAGTCTGAGGCTAATGTTTCCACAAACTGCAGTAACTTCACTCACAGTGCATCAAGGCCCCTGCTCACGCAGTCAGCCTTCAAATCACACAAACACACACACACACACACACACGCACACGCTCACACACACACACACATGCACACCCACACTCACACACAGACACACAAACACAAGCTTGTTAATGTCAGTCTGCACTCAAATATAGATTTCATATGATGCCTAACTATTTCAGCGAACCCCCTCGTAAAGTTTGGAGCTGACACTTTGACTGGGTCCTGATTTATTTTCGGGTAAATATGGTCATCTTTCCCACAGTCCGCGAGGGGTGTGTGATTTAGACTAGGATATGGAGACAAGGCGGCCCCAATCGCTTTGCCCTATTTTCGGGATCAGGCCGTCATGTGGCAGAGAGGTAAGAGTGCCTCCATACACTCCATACACAGCCTTTTGAGGGGTATAGGAATGTTATATATGATGTAGTGAGGGAGGGAGAGAGGGCGAGAGGGAGTAAAGGAGAGAGGAGTATGGGGTAGAAAAGAATGTGTAGAAGGGAAAGAAAAAAGAAAAAAGGCATGAAGAGAGGAAAAAAAGTGGAAAAAAGAGAATATAAAGCCCATTCTTGTTAACTCCATAAACATCTTAAATGTTGGATTATTATACATTTATTATTCTTTAGGCTTATTATCCGGTATCCACTATGAATTATTCAGTAACTACTCATCAGAAACTATCATTGCTGTTGTATCAAAACTGCAACTTTTTTCTGTGAACTATTATTTTAAATGATTGTCTGTTTAAAAAAACAGCTGCCTTCTACATTACATAATTCATTGTTTTTTACAAATAGATTTATTGATTAAAGGGGAATTCAATCACTTATCATACATAAACCAAGTTATCCAGGGCTGGGTTTCTTGAAGGTTTATTAGCACAAGATTTTTCTTAAAGGCAAGTACTGAACACTCTCTCAACCAGTTAAGATGGTTTTAATGCAAACTTACCTTTGGTAAACTGGGCCCAGATTGGTTTGATGTTAAATGCTGCTGTATAAACTTATCAGCTCAGATTTCTTTACAATGGTGATGATAGGAACCAGGTTTTGCGATGTGTAATATAAACAATATTGCAAATATAGTTATTATATTTACTATACAGAACCACAAGCGAATCTACGTGTTTTCTGAGATCTTATATGTTAAATGTCATGGCAATGGTAAAATAGCACGGAATCTATTAAGTTACTTTTTTTACCTTAGAATGCCCTGCCCGTAGCTTTCCACCATGAGTGCATTTAAAAATGATAAATATGTCTTTGGTCAAACCCTTGTCTCAATATAATTATAAATCAATGTTTTAGGCACCAGGCAAAATAGACAGAGGCCAAGACATGTGGCCAGGAATCAGGTTTCCTCACATTTGGTATTTGTGCCTTCAGGCTTTGCTTTGTGTATTTCCCTGGCATTGAAATCAGGTCCAAATAAATGCCAGGAAACACAACTCCTGGCCATATGTCAATGTCAAGCAAGAGGGTTTCTCATGACAGTGCAGTAGGCAGTATGTAGTTATAAGAATGAGGAAAGGAAGCATGGACCAGAGGTTAAGAGGTTAAAGGGAATTAGGCTGTAAATCACACTCTATTAGTTGTGGCAGGGCCGAAGATGGCAGCAGATGAAGAGATGAAAGGTACAGAGAGTATTTTGGTACAGAGAGAATTTGAGGAATGGTGCAGGATTTTTGTCAGTCACTCCAAACTCCAGCGAGAGGCCTTCAACCCCCCACCCTTCTCTCTCGCTCGCTTGCTCTGTCCATCAGTCCCTTGGCCATAGCCTTCACTGTCTCTTTCACTCTTTGCCTCTGTTCACTCTTTCAAAGAACTAAAGCTCTCCCCCTTAGCTTTTGGGATTTACACACAAACAAGCACACACCACACATACGTACACACACATACACACACACACACACACACACACATACATACACACACACACGGCCTAATTCATTCAACTTCAAAGCAGCACCACATCGACCTCTCTCTCCCCACAAATCACTTCTCTTTCTCTCACTTCTCCCGACCCCCTTTTATTCTCTTTCTCTTTCCCTCTTGCCCGGTCCCACATCCCAGCAGCTGGAGCGAAAGAGTGAGCGGGCAAGGAGGGAAGCTGAGAAAAGAAAGAAGTGGAGTGCTGAAAGAAAAGACTTGCTTCCTTCAGTAAAGCCATCGCCATACTGTCTGAATATTTTTTCTTGTCCTTTGAGCCAAATTCTTTCACTCTCACCCCGCAGCTCATCTTCCTATACACCGCCTCGACAAATGCCCTTCTCTGCATGCACCCCCTCCACCTATGTGTGTACACACAGTCAGACTCCGCTCAGGTTGCTTCAGTAGGGCTAACATTTATTATTGTACTCAGTTCCTTATGTGTGCTGCACTCGTTGTCCCTAAGCTCTCCACATAGTTAATGTGGGTACAAACGAATGAAACTTAATGACAAACTTTTTATTAACACTGTATTACATTGTCTTGACTTTAACTAAATTATTTTTCTTTTGGTTTAATTTTTTATATTTCTTTTGTTTTTTGTTTCTTTATTCACTAACCAAGAATCAAGACGATTGAGCTGGTCAATAACGAGCAAACAATAAAACACACTTAACAAACCTGAAGTGTTTAAGTACATTATGTAAATTAGGCTACTAATGTGCAAACACTCCCACAGTCCCAATTTAACACTAGCACTGAAGATGGTATCCCATTTCTACCCCAGAAGAGAGCTGGCTGGGTACACTGAAAGCTCTGCAGCTCAGAGATAAAGGGGAAATGTCAGGATGTGTGGGAGATTCCCACCACCCAAGTCACAGGAGTGAGTGGCCTAAAGATGAAGTCATCAACCTGTGTCCTGTCAATATTAAGGGACAATTTTCAATATACCTTTTATTTCTCTATACTGTGTACTTATGGACATGTAAAATAGCATAAGTATGGTTCCAATTCGACATCACATCTAGCCAAGTGCAGTTCCTGAATGTGTCTTAAATTCATGGATTGTTGGCAAGGATGCATAACAAGGTGACTTGAGAGTTGAGGAGTCAGGTTTCCCAGAATGCATTTCACAAAGTAACCACAATGACACTTCTCATCCAGATCTCTCTTCTCGGTCGTGCTGCTTACTCCTTTGCTTCATGGTAAATCAGACCAGTGATAACAACCACCACCACCTAATACATTCTTCACTTTTTTGGATGGTTTTATTTGACTCACTCAGCACAAACTTTCCCCACTTCCACCATTTTTAATGAAAACTTACACAAGCAATTTGGTGTACTGCATGTTATTAAACATCTCAGTTAGGTAAAAATGTCAGTGACTCCAGTCAAGACTTTGGACCTGAGCTGTGACATCATCAGGAATGCCGCTTTTCTTATGGAGTCTAGACTCCCATGCCAAACTTGATAGGTGCCAAGAGTGGGAGTCCATACCTGTTATACTTTGTTCTGAGGAATGTCCAAGGCTTTGGTTTCATCAACAGCTTCATAAACATTCAATTTATTGTTAGCCTTGGTGGGAAAATATATACTTTAAAGAGTGTTGCACCCTTCAGATAGGATTATTTTTACATTCTGTGAATATGAGTAATGTTTATGATGGATTTGCATCGAAAAACGTTGTACATGACAAAGACTGGCTACTGAATTTACTTATAGGGTAATGCACACAGTATGTATATAACCTAGGTGATTTCTACAAATCTGCAATCTGTAAAAAAAGACAGACATCATTGATTTAAACAGGAAAATCACTGACAGTAACCAGTTATGATGATTTTGTTGTTGTTTAAATTAAACACATCTGATTTTTTGCATAAACATTAGTGTGGAAAAATAATAATAACCTATAATCACAACCCCCTTTACCACCCCCTCCTATTACTGAGATAAATTAGTCAGCTAGCTCAGAGGCTCTCCTTAACACTACATTTCATTCTCAAATATGTCATCTTACATAAGGAATGATTTCTAATTCATGTTGGCATTAAGGCCTTGTGTAGATAGAAAGGAAAATGTAATCACAAAGACCTGTTCCCTAAAGTTTAGCTTAAAAAGCAATTACATCTAAGCCATTCTTAAGCCATTCTGGCTTGTACAACAACTTCTGCATAGCATTGTTTCAGCAGAAGGTTGCATTGTGTGAACCTGAATGTACTGCCTAACTTGATCAGGAAAAGAAGACTCATATATCCAATCAGAGCAGTCTTGTACTTGCCCAATAATAAACCTAAGAGAATCCCTCATAAAGTGCAGACCTTGTGGGGTGGTGGGGGGTAAGGGATGGTCTTTCATCACCTGCACATCTGAAATGCTTCCTAAAAAGAGACACAGCCAATAAACCTGCAGTCTCATTCATGACTGCATTCAGACTTGGTCATTTAATCCCGGAGTGTGTGCGTGTCCGGGCCAGCCACAGCAGAACATGAAGCAGTACATTGTGTGCGGGGACCATATTGCTCTGTCTTAGACAGGCGGTCACCACAGCAGGGTGGTCTGCAGATAACGTCTGTGTGTGGGGAAAGAGCTATCTATCCACTGCCACGGGGGTCATATTAACAATCTGATGGCCAAAGAGATGAGAGCTTCACCAACTGGGAAAATTGAGATTGTCTGCAAAGGGTGAAACTCTTCTGAGAGCTATATCTGTTACCAGCCAACTTCGTTTTGCATCATTTGAAAATACCAGTTGTCATTTAAGCTATGTCTTTTTATGATTTGTACAATGACATGATGAGATTTAAATATGAACAGACCAACACAAATGCTTCAAAATATTTTTACATTAACATACACTTAAAAAATTTTTTCTCCTCTTGTAGAGTTACTTTTTTGAAGAAACGAGTCTGTTTGTTCTGACAGTGACAATATGCTCAGATTATTAGCAGAAAATGCCATATTTACATGTATTATCTGTAGTGTATTATCTTGCCTTCACTTAGAAAAAACATTGTAACTCAGTCAATCACATTTAGCAGGCTAATGTAATTTGTTAAGGGTGTAATGAATCATTCTGGAATTACTGAAGACGTATTAATACATAAATGCTTTTAGTTTATTAGAATGTTTGGGATGATCAAAATTCTAAAAAAAAAACATTATTTGTGATTAAAACCTGTGCATTGTAATGCCATGTAATGTCCAGTGGCTAGGCTAACACACTAGCCACAAGCTAACATTATTCACAATACAACAATTTAAAACAGGACAACACAACAGGCTGCCATACAGTTTAACACAATTAAAATTTTTTATTTATTTCTACTCTGTGAGTTTAATTTCAGGATGTAAAGTACAGCCACATCTTAGATTTGTCTTCAAGACTAAATGCTTACCAAACCGATTTCAGCAAGAGAGAAAGAAACGAGGGGGGGGGGTATTTTCTTCAAAGAAACATGGCACAATTGAGTGAAGGTCCTTGCTCCGTGACCTCTGACCTTGCAGTCTCTCAGGGTCAGGATACTGAGCGAAGTCCGATGACAGAATCTGTATGGACTGTTCTGAGAGGGAGAGGGAAAAGCTGAGGAGGGAGGGGGAGTGTTGAGGAGGAGGCTGCCAGTTACCAATTTAGTAGCAGTCTCTGAGTTTTAATGGAAAAGGGGTGTTGACTGATTAATATGTATGAATTTGGGAACAGTTGTGGTTTTGTGCTGGACTGTGCTTTTCTCACGCAAGGTGGGACGGCCAGGGGGATGAATGCATTAGTACTCTGAAGGCCGGGGAAGAAAGAGGAAGACAGAGCAGTGAAAGAGAGGTGCTGGACAAAGGAGGGGAGGTGGGCGGGGTGAGGGTGGTGGTGGTGGTGGTGGGGGGGTTCCTCTGCTTTTCCGTCAAACGAAATAAAGAAGGGAGGCGAAAGAAAGGAGACTGGTCCCTAAGTGGGGGTGATATCAGTTTTCTTCAGCTTTTGAGTGTTTCTCAAGCTGACGAGAGTCCTGAACATGATCCAAACCCTCTCCTCTCGGCGACAATAGACATCACCGCCAAGCGTGGAATAGTTTAGGCTATTAGTCACTTCTTAGCAGCGGTGGCAACAAAAGTAAATGTAGCCAACTTCTAAGCTGGACATCTCATCTGGATCTTGGTATATTGTGGAAAAACAGTCAAATAAGAGTAGTTAGGAGTGAGACAATTGCATAAAGCTATGTTTAAATACAGTGAATACCTCCTCTACATTTCCAGTTTCTTCTTTCTCATTCGCATAGCAAAAACTGTGATTGGACTTTAGAACATGGGCAAGTGTTCCCAATTCCTGTGTTCAAACCGGTCTTCATCTAGAGCTTACATTATTACAACTCCTACCCCTCCCAAGCATTTCTTTCCACCACTGCCTTTCTCCACCCCCCTTCTCTCTTGACATGGAGGAGGACTATTGTTCCCTCTCTCTCAGTGTAGCCTGGGGCCCTGCAGCTTGGCTTGTCATGGTAATGGCTCTGAATGATGTGGTAATGGGATGTAAATACCACTATATCTTTAACATACCACCAACAGCACACACATTCAAAACTTTGCTCCCTCTCCTGCTTTTTCCCTTCATTTATTCTGTTTCACTCTTCCTCTCCCTACGGGTAAGGCTAAAGAGAGAAGAATTGAGGGAATTCTCTGTGGCACGCTCAGGTCGTTGGGCATGGTGGAGGGGTGGGAAGATAGTATGGAACAAAGTATTCTGGGAAAGAGGAGGACTGCTCTGCAGCTCTGTGGTCTGGGAGACGTTGGAGGTAATGGAGGGTGAAGGTTTTAGTCAGTCTCGCCACAGACAGCAACTATTTCAGACATCGTTATAGAGCTCGTAAAGCCATTACACACCGCTGTCTCCACTGTCATTAAGAGATTAGAGACTTAGCCATACGCCTGCCAGCCTTTTATCGCAAAGTAGCACATACACAGGGACACTAAATAAAAAGATGTTAAGAATACGCTGTCAAATTAAGAAATGGTAAATGAGTAGATGGAAACAAAGTGATAGTTCCGTGCACACATTTTCCCAGCAATTTGATGGATATCACATGACACCAGGACGTCACCCAATTAGTGTGATTTCACCTGTCTTGTCCTATCATATGCTGTCCATTTGAAATAATTTTCAAAGCACCTAAAAATCAAACAGAGCAAATAAGCGTACAGACTCTAGGCAGCGCTAAGATCAATGCATTAACTGCACTTATACAGACAGGTGTGTGGCACCTCTTTGAAATACCTACAGTCAGTGTTAAGAGCCATCATGAGTCTGACAGCTTTCTTCCCACTCATTCGCATTTATCATAGTATATGCACTGCTTTAAGCTGCAGCTGATGCAGCTCCCACTTGCATAAATGTAGATGAGCACATATGTGCTACTGATGCCCCTTCATAAGCATTTCCTTCATTCAACAGAAGAAAAAAGGGAGCAGCAGAAAGGTTTTTTTGCTTTTAAAAATGCTGTTTAGCTTACATAGACTGTTGCAGTCACCAGATCTCAACCAAATTGATCACCGTTGGAGATTCTGGATGTAATATTTTGGAGAAATGGTCTCTCCAGTACAGCTTTAGATTTCTGCAGTATCTGAACTGAAGCTGTTCTGGTGGTCTATTATGGACCAAAATTTCACAAAAGACACTTCATGTTGGTTTTTCTTTTAATTTCTCCCTGTCATGTTGTCCTCATTTTCCTCTAGTGAAATAAAGCACAAAAAATCAATTGCTTTTACGTAACAATGCTGGTTGTAGAAGAGGGCTGGTAACCAGAAAGTTCCCAGTTCAATCCCTGGGACTGACAGGGAAAAGGTGGGAAGGGGTGAGTGAGTAAGCAGTGCTTTTCCCCTCCCACATACACTACTGCAGTGCCCTTGGGCAAGGCACCCAACCCCCAAGCTGTCCCCCCAGGCGCTGTAGGTGTGCAGCCCATTGCTCCTGCTCCTTGTGTGTATGTGTCCTGCTCCTGCATCACTGGTGTCATGAATGTGTTAAATGCAGAGGACAAATTCACTGCTCACTCTTCACAGTGTGTGAGTGGCACAATCAGAATTTTTTTTTTTTTAAATAAATAAATACAGATGAATTATTTTTACTGGGTCCAGACTCAGCTTAATGGAGACATTCCAAAAATGTAAAAACATTTATAATTACTTATAAACAGACTTACAGTGTGTGACAAACTATTACAAAGCCCAAGACAAATCAGCTAACATCTGTCGTCTAAAAGATGAGGATCCTGTCATGACAAAAGCCATATACGACACACCACTGAATGCTTTGCACATATGTTAATGTTTTCACATCATCTCAAAATACCTTGTTTCTAATGTGCTTACAGTGTCTGCTACTGTAGCACCCCTGGTGGATCAACATCCTTCCACTTAAAACTGTGTTTTTTTGGTGGGTGTGATGCCAGTGCAGTATGTAAGAAAAAACAGAAGCTGTTCCTCACGTAACTAAGAATGTCAAATTATAAGTCTCTGTCATCAATAACAGTCTATCCACAACTACACACAGAGGGATATTACAGTAGAGCTGCAGCGCATAAATCCCTCATTACAGAAATGTTTGCATATTGGACTGTTCAGTGGTGTAAAAATGACAGGCACTTGTTTACAGAGATATGGAAAACAGTGATATGGTCAGGTCAGTCATTCTTCACCATAATCTCCACAAGTGGGCTGGTGCTTGTGTGGCATGCACCAAGGAAATGACACATGATGCAATGATTCTGTTTTGCTTTGAGTGCCACTTTATTGGCATAGTTTGTCCACTGGTTTCCAAATCAACAGATTTTCTGACAGATCACCTTTATCCTATGATGAAATATTTCTATCCTGATAGAAAATAATGAAAATAATGTAAATCACACAATCAAAACAGTGGAGCCTTTTTTGTGCTATATAGACAAATACCAAAAAGGTTCTTCTTTAAAACATATAACAGGTGTTCCCTCAAATAAAGAAACCCATTAAAATGGTAAATAATCCTTTATGCATTACATAAATATCACAGTTCTTTGCAGAACCATTTACTGAAAAACCCTTGAAAAATCTTTTCTACTGAGTATACTGTGGCATTCACAATCAGCAGATCTCAACCCGTTCGAACACTAATGGAGATGTTTTGATGTTATCCATTCCTCCAGTATAGTTCCAGACATGTAGGGGGCTCATGGTGACCCAACATCCTACTAAGACATGTTATGTTGTTTTTTTCTTTAATTCCCATCACTCTATATGTGTGTTTAAATGAGTGTGAACTAAAAAAAAAAAGTATTACCTGAAAAGCTAAGTCTTTAGATAATGGCCAAAGGAATAGAGAGATTGGCCATTATTGCTGAGGGTGTGAAATACAGGGGGAGTCCTGAAGGATCCAAAACCTCTTTGCTGCTCCATGTGTGCACGTGTGATGGGTTAAATGCATGTTCACGTTCACATAACACTTAGTACCCTCTGTGTGATGCTCACCCAGTATAACACCAACTGTCCAATCATAGATTAAAAACTTTCATTGGACTCAAGAACTTCTGACAAGCCATCAGACCTCTACAGTATGTCATAGCATTGTGTGCTAGGTATCTATGCAAGGTGAAGGCAAAGATAGCTTTATTAATTAACAAACTTATTGATTAGCAAAGAGCTAGCAAAAATTAATTTTTTATTGTTCTTTCATTGGCTTTTGGGTGTGGATTAACCCCATTTGAGTGCACAGTATCATGAAATGAAGAATGGTGAAACAGCCTAATCAATGTTTGATTATTAAACAGCTTATTAAACTTGACAACTCGCAGTGACAGGAATTTTTTTTTTAACTCAGTGTGGCTCCAATGTAAAAAATAGAAAATAAAGTTCTTCTTTCTTCTAGGGCATTTCATATTTCCTTTCTTTTTCAATCAAACAAAATTGCATACATATTTGAAATGAGGAATTATTAAACAAAATGTGTTGCTGCTGTTGAAAGTATCTGCACCACTCGGGT
Source organism: Arnoldichthys spilopterus (assembly GCA_037974385.1). NCBI lineage: Eukaryota > Metazoa > Chordata > Actinopteri > Characiformes > Lepidarchidae > Arnoldichthys > Arnoldichthys spilopterus. The sequence goes on along the minus strand of JBBPDA010000003.1, from coordinate 16,161,625 downwards.
GAGGGAGTTGGCAGCCAGCATAGTACACCCCCCACACCCTCCCAGTACTGCAGGGTATTTTGTACACTGGCTGTAGGTACAGACAATTTCCTGCAGCTTCCAGTTGCACAGACGTGGATGAGTACATGACTGCCTCTGAGAACCCCCCCAATTCCTTTCCTTCATGAAACATAAAGTAAAGAGAAGCAACAAGCACAGGGGAAATGAGGGACAGGATGGAATGAGGGTTAGAAGACATGATGGAGGAAGGACATATAAGATGGAATGATAGGGTGGGGGAATAGAGATACGGACGGATGGCAGATGAAAGGAAGGAGGAAAGAGAGTCACCCTCCCGCCGGGCTCATCCCAGCTGATGAGTGGCTTTATCTGTCTTTTCTTCCTTTGTTTCACCCTCTTCCTCCCTTAATTCCTTTAATCTCTTTCTCTCTGATCACCCTGTCCCTCCTTACTCCTCCAAGGCGGACCCCCTCCTTCCCTTCTTCTCTTGAAGAAGACGTGAACTCATCTGTAAGTCTTTGTCAATAAACACAGACACAGGTGAAAAATGGCTTCTCTTGGCTGACGGAGATGCAGCGATTTCATCTTAGAAACAAACACAAACTCACAATCTCTCTATCTCTCAGCTTGCAGATGGTTGCATCAGACTCCAAGGTTAAGCAGCGCACCTCACGCACTGTGAAACTGCATGCATACAGACAGCAAAGTTGATGAGTGGAACTGCAATATTACATTGGTGTTGAGTTACTCACAAATATACAGTAAATTCATTTGCTCTATGCCTATTGTTTCAGTAGTCAAGACTAACTGTACCTAATCACAGTAAATAATTATATATGCTGCTTTACATTGGAAAAGGTGTTGGTCAAAATGATGTGTTCACTGGGTTGTGCAAAATGTGTGAACTTTAAATATGCATATATGGTCCAGATGTCTGCACTTAAAGTAGACATTTAAATGTGAAGTGAACCCAGCAATAACCTGATAATGTGGTGCACTGTGTCCTGACAGCTTTCTTTTAGAGTCAGCATTCATTTTTAAAACCCCAGAAGCTCTTCTATAGGACCAGACCAGCTAGCTATCACTTCTCACATGCATCAGTGAGCCTTGGGTGCCTATGGTGCCCATGACCCTGTGGCCGATGCACCAATTGTTCTTTCAGGATCACTTTTGGTAGGTACTGACTACTGCACAACTGGAACATTCGATGAGACCTGTTGTTTTGGAGATGCTATGAATTAGTCATCTAGCCATCACAATATGGCCCTTGTAAATCTAGCTCAGATTTTTATTTCTGCCCATTTTTCCTGCTTCCAGAAGTTCAATTTCAAGAACAGACTGTTCACTTGCTACCTAATATATCTCACACCCCTGACAGGTGCCACTGTAATGAAATAACTAATCAATGTTATACACTTCACCTGTCAGCGGTGTTAATGTTATGGCTTATATATAAAATATTCATCAGAAAATCCTAATCAGTTTAACTGAATTTATAGAAAGAAGGTGTGGGAAAAGGGATAGAGGGGTTACCGAAAGAAAGACACAGAAAGAGAGAGAGAGAAAGAAAGAGAGAGAGAGTGTGTGACAGAAAATGGCTAACTTTCACTCAAATTAGCCTTCTAATAAATAACTTCATTAAATTACTTTTAAACTCAGTTTAGTGACAAATGTGGACACAAAAGAGAAGACATTTGCAGTCAGTAGTGTGTTCAGGTGGTCATGTGACCCTAACTTTTTTACAATGCAACTCCACTGATTCTCTAAAGGACCTTCATGCTCCCCTCCTACTTTCTCTCTTCCTGGCCCAATATGATCTCCCATACAGCTGGACCATCAGCCCCTGAGTTTCAGATGATAATATATTCCAGCCACAAAGCCAGCTAAACAATGTGGCTATAGAGGGGGTTCTCTGTGCTTTCCTGAAGAGTGCCCGTTTTTCGGAGCAATGTTTTGGAGTTTCTCCCCCTTCTTTAAATGACAAAGTAAATCCTCCTGGCAGCCCCCTCCGAGAGCCCCCCAACCACCCCCTACCCCTAACCCCTGAGCTCCAAGACAGGCCAACAAAAGGACCCATTTGCACGGTGTGAGTGCATAATGCAGTTATTAGTGTGAGGAGCTCCAGAAGGTCAGAAGGGGAGAGCCACCCTCCTGCCCCAGGACAATGCAGGCCAGTGGGCTGAGCCAGGGGGCTCCGGGTGCTGGTCATCCCTCTTTTCTTGCATGACTTTCTTTCATGACAAAGTCACTTAATTCACAGCTTCATAATAAACATCTCTGTTTTTCAGAAATAAATTACTCAAGCATAAAACTAGGCAAAAGACTAGGCACCATGATGTTTACAGCATTACCTCTCCAGATGTTTCAACCAGATATGCATAAGATTCCCCCGTAAGATTCACTAAGAGCCCTAAATTATATTCTGAAATGATAACTTCAGAGTTCACAACTTTTTATGATTTACATGGAAGAAGGAACTCCTAGGGCCTTCCCGGCCTTCAGAGAAAGCATAATTATTTCTCAGAACTAAAAGATTGTGTTTAGTTCATTACAACGTAATATAGCATGCTTTGCATTTAAACTTGCAAGCACTGTAGCACACAAGCACTCTTATTTCGTTGTTAGTTTTGGTTGAAAACAAAAGATTTAAATGCTTTAAACACCCAATGGAAAATGTCAAATCAAGAGCCTATTGTCCATGATATCTAGAGAGATACAGCCAAGTGATTGGTTAGTAATTACAAGCTAACTGAGAAATCAGCAAGAGAGTGGGTTTTCAGAGAAAAAAAGTTTACTCTAGGCCTTCTGTAAGTTGTACATCTCTGACTGCGAACAAGAACTGTAATCCTGCCAGGTTTCAGGGCCTGTTAGAAGGGGAAAACACAGGCGGCAGCTCTATGTCAGGACCTTTTACTGAACAAGTCACTGTAAATTTGCAAATGTGTATCTGCTAACAAATGTGCTTAACAAATGCTTACTTGGCTGTATTTCTCTATATACCATAGAAAAAAGAGTCTTGATTGGACATTTTTTCACTGGGTGTTTAAAATAACAATTGTAAAAGACATGATTTGCAACCAATTGCAAGGTATTGTTATGATTAGTGACATTATTAATTAAATAAGAAAAACTGAATAATATTATTTAATAAACAAAACTTTTTAGATTAATAACCTAATAAAAACCTGCATACAGAGGAACTTTGCAGTTGAGCATGTTGCTAGGTTGTGTGCCATTAAGTTAAATCCATGGCTTTATTTACTATTGCCACATCAGAGCAGCTAAAGCCAAGCTGGGCTCATTGGTTTTATATACATTTCCACCACAGAGGCCTAACTAAGAGGGCCTCCAATTTGGTGGAAGCTTTAGTTCAGTGCCCTCTGCCGCGCCCTGTTATTAACCCTCTCTTCATCCTTCTCCTGGGCAAAACTTGTCCACAAAGAAGTCCATCTTGCTTTGATCTTCAGTCTCTCTACTCCATTTTTAGTTTGCTTTTCTCTTAAGGTTAAGCAGGCTGACCTGAAGAGTGATAAAGACCAAATCCTGCTCATCCAGCACCTCATCAGTCTGACTGCGGCTCAGGTGACAGGAGAGAAAGCTCAGACACACATGGAAAGCTCATCACCAGCTCTTCTCTACACAGACATACACGCAGCTTGGCAAACAAACAACATCCCAATCAGCATCCAGCACCTTCTAATGCTGTCTTCAGACTTTAACAAGACACAAGCTTATTCTAAAATACTATAAAGTAAGGTTGTGTCAGGAATATATGTGTATATGCAGCAAAGTGAAATGCTGAAGCACAGGCACAGAAAAAAATGAAGTAACACTGCTGAAGATCTAAGAGACCAATCAATAATTGATTGAGGGAAAAATGTCAAAATGCTAAAAGGTCTAAATATGTTCTGTGTACATTTGACCTTTTGTGCTGTTGTTTTTGTCCAAACAGCAGAGAGAAATTTGTGGCTGAAATGAAAAGGGCTCTGATAAAAGCTGTCCCTCTGAGATCCTGACGAGGATCACATATCTGCAGGGTTGTGGAGCTACAGGACATTGGGGGAAAAAAGATGGCCATAGGAAGAGAGGCCTGGCCAGCATTCGCCTGCTGCTGCCACATAGCAGATTTACAATATCCATCCTGCTATCTTACCCGGAAAGCCTGGAATGTGCTTTGGCCATCTCCGTAGAGAGACTACTATCAGGACAGAGGTTCAACTCTTTGGCAGTTTATTGATAAAACAGACTCTCTCACTTACTCACTCTCACTCACTCACTCACTCACTCACTCACTCACTCACTCACTCACATACTCTCTCTCTCTCTCTTTCTCTCTCTCTATCACTCAACCTCCCTCTCCATATCTCTCTTTTCCTTTGTCTCTCTCACTGTCACTCTCCTTTTACCTCTCTCTTTTCCATCCTCTCTCTCACTGTCACTCTCTCTCTCAATCTCTCACTCCCTCCACTTTCATCTGAGGTGTGGAAGTTGTCTGAAGTGTCCTGCCAGGCCAGAGATTTGTAGAATCGCCAGAGAAACTGAAGAAAGTAGCCAAACAAGGCAATAAAAAAGGTGTATAGGTAGGGATTTTAAAAAGAAAAGTTGTCCTTCAACACACTCGACAGACACAGCACAAATGTCAGAGCCTGTAACGAAAACCAGAACTAGAACACATCTGAAGGTCAAATGCCATTCACTCATGCACATGATGATAAATAAGTTATATACGTCAGAACTGCTGTTAGTGCTATGTCTGTTTTGGAGACTATCTGAAATCATCACTAAATCTGCTCTTTTCTTCTCTTCTGAGTTATCCAGCCACTAGAGAAAGTTGAGAAGAGAAATGAGATTAGTGCAAAGTGAGCATCAGGCCGGGGCGACAACAAAGGAAAAATCATTCCACTTCTTTAAAAAAAAAATCAACAAATCTTTGACGGTTGTCATGGAAACTGGAGACCCATGGTGCCAGGGTGCATGTCTCAGAGTTCAGACTGTACAAGCATACCAAAGCCAGTGAGTTAACTCAAATGTGTATGTGGGGGGGGGGGGGGGGGGGGGGGGGGGGGGGGGGGGGGAGG
>JBBPDA010000003.1:16129120-16147808 GCA_037974385.1 Arnoldichthys spilopterus | reverse complement strand
CTGCATTAACTAGTTTAGTAATGAGTTGTGTTGGTTCTGCATTAACTAATTTAGTAATGAGTTGTGTTGGTTCTGCATTAACTAATTTAGTAATGAGTTGTGTTGGTTCTGCATGAACTAATTTAGTAATGGGTTGTGTTGGTTCTGCATTAACTAGTTTAGTAATGAGTTGTGTTGGTACTGCATTAACTAATTTAGTAATGAGATTTTAAAAGTTCTCAGAAAGTCAAATAAATTTTATACATATATTTGCCTATTTTGCGCACTCATTTACTCTGAAGCCATAAGGAGTGTTTTAGTAGAGACTGCCTTTTAATGAGGCTCAAAATACTGCAGCCATCAGAACAGTACTTATTTACGTATAGCATATAAAGTATGTAGTGTGTTTCATTCCTTGTTTTGGGTTCACCCAGGCATGTGCAAACTTAAGGAATTAGGAGGCCGCTAAGACTGCCTCAAATAATTAGTATAATGAACTTGAAGCCAAAGCTAGAGACAACTGGCTTCATGAACACTTTTCCTTTTCTATAAACTGCATTCAGAAATACTAAGAGTAACATTCCACACTATAACTCAATTCTCTGAAGAGTGTCATGGCACACAGGGTGTCATGTAGGGTCATTCTTCTTAATCACATCTCTGTTAACCCTGTGTGTAATACACTGCGGCCTGTTATTAGCAGTGAATGGGTCTCCAGTCATTTATGATTCTCAGTAATGTGTGGCCTGAAGCCTCTCCTCAGGCGCTGCACAGAGGCCTGAGAAACTCACATTTCCTGTTGCTCTCCCTCTCTCAATTATCATCATTCATTCCCTCCAGCAGACTCCCTCAATTCCACTGCTGCCTGGGCTACCAAACCTCTCCAAACTTATGGGATGCTCTTTCATTGACTGACAGGCTGAAGTTGGATAACAGACAAGAAATATGGACTTTGTCTATCAAATGTTTGTTTTTCAAAATGTTTATATATATAGATATAAGCTAGGGTAGGGTAGGTGATTCTGGAGAAGCCCCCCTAACAGTTTTTACTATTGTGGAAATACCACTCTGATGTTTACTCTAGTTGTGTTTCCTGCTGTAGCCAAATTTTTTTGGTCATAGCTCTTGTGCAACTGGCTCACTTGCTAAATTTAATGTGTCATTAGCCTTGGGGAAGACTTCGGTATCACTCGCAATGAACAAACGGCAGATTGCACATAAGAAGGCAGGTAGGAAGGAGAACAGGCAGATACGTCATCCAATCATGTCATTAAAGACAAATGAATTGACCGGACAGGTTTTAAACAGCTCTGTGGCTGCAACAGATGACAGATTTTTTTTCCAGACCATTTAATTTAGTTATTTCTATCAAAATGTAAAGATTCTAAGAACAATGTTTCTAAAATAAATAATCTACCATAGCTTTAACATATTAGAGACAATTTTAAAGGAAAAAATATCACAAATGTAACTATTTGTGACAATATATTAGTGACCCTTAGATGTTGCAGTTATGGGAAGTAATAAGAAAATCCTGGTGTAATTTTATATTATGTTTTTTTTTTCTCGCGGCTCTTAAATGTGCAGCATAAAATCTAAAAATGTACAGTAAAAAAGAAAAAAAACATGGCTGAGTTCTAGCCCCTAAGTTTAAGCTTCAGTACTTTTTAGTTCCAAAGCGAATATTTAAATTTACACCTTTAAAGGTATACCTCAGTTCAGATAAACCTTTAAGATGCTTAATGCAAGCAGAAATAGACCATAGGGGTTAAAAACCTTTGGGACAAAAATATTTTTAAAATGTTTATTAAAATATTTACTTTTGTTAATAGTTGGGGAAATTGGCATCTGGAAATCCTGCATTCTGCAGATCTAGACAAACAAACACACTGACAGAGAAACACCCACTCTTGCCACATACACACTCGCTTTTGCAGCAAGTGTGTCTCCTTCAGCCACTGACAAAGCACACTCACAACCTTTCTATCTCCAACAGAAAAAAACTACACAGATAATCAGATAAGAGACAACTTTTCTTGCCAACTCAACTGTGATGAGAGATTGGTCAATATTCTGGAACCACCCAGACTGCGTGTGGCTGGCAGGAGGTGCTGCAGGTGTGTCTTTCCCTCAGGGGTAATGTTGCAGAAGCCACAAGACGAGAAAGCTACACACAACACCCTGCAGCTAATTGATGTCCAAGATGTCTTCTGGGGGATTTGACATTACATACAAATTATATTAATCCTCAGCCACTATGCAAAAAGGTAATGGTAATGCCTTACATGAAGACATTTGAATATCTGGGGGATACCTGCTTTAACCTCATAAGACAACTGAAAATATGTAAGGAAAAAAACACAGAAGACTAATGATGAACTTGAGCTGTACTAGGAAGATTTAAAAATGCATCGCAGCAAAAGCTAAAGCTACACACATACTGGAGCAGAAGCTAATTGGCCACAATGACATACACTTTGCCCAGGGCGACGTGACTTGAAGCACTTACAGACCATCCTTAAACATTTTCGTTTGGCTTGTTTGTGTATTCTGTGTTGAGTTATGCGCCGCAAGCTCCTGGAACACCGCACCTCTGCCAGACTATGGGAAACCGTAGGCTCGACCAAAACTAAACAGCCTCTCAAGCCACAAATTTACTGAGCTGCTACTGGAAGTGCTGAGCAACTGCTGTAGGGTCTTCCTCCAGAGCAAGCAAGAGCGAGGGGGGGGGGCACATTAAAACATACAAGGAGCCGTCTGTCTTATCCCAAAAATGGACTGCAGAGTTTTTTAATTGTATGAACATGTGATTCAAGAGGAAAGTGACAAAAAGGCAGAGCAAATAAAGAAATCATGAAAGGAAAAAATAACCATCTGCTAACAACAACAATTACTATTGCTAAGCAGTTAACCTGCACAAAATGCACAAAGACTGCTGCATAAAACAAAGAGAGGAATGTGTAGGATAAAAACATGTCTGGGAAAGTAAATGCTGAGTTGTATAATGATATTTCCTTGTGTCCAGAATGCACTAAATCACCCAAGGGGAGGCCTGGCAATGAAAGGGGTCTCCTGGAGACTTTGAAGGGTCTGACATCAATGATTCTGTGGGATGGCCACTAAAAATGAAATACATGCAAGACCTGCAAAGTTTGTTAACCATTCCACCCTCCCCCATCCTCACTCTGTCTCAAATTTTATCAAAAGATGGGGGATGTTCCATTAGATGCCTTAAAGTTGTCATAGCATTTCTGGGAAGAACTGAATATTCAAACATTCTTAGTTCTTTATCTGGCAAAATCAGCATAGAAATGCCTAATAAGTACAGAAATGACCGCCTGTCCATGTATGCTCGCCTTTTTTCCATCAGCTAGAGGTCTGTGGACAGCCCTGTCCCATGGGTCCTGTCATTATTGGTGGGCATGTGTGAGACTCTAGGGAAATCAGGCAGAGCAATGAAAAAGTACATAACTTCAATTAGTGTACTGACCCTAAACCAATTGAGACGAATGGCTCATTTACATTATAAGACATTACGAGCCTCCAGCTTACAATAAATCCATTCCCTGCCTGTTTTCTTGAATGCTAGGGGCCTGTGATGATTAGTGAAATTTGCAACACCAGTATATTCTTAAATATCAGTTTTTCTTGATAACATCATACACAACTGCTATCTTGCATTGCATGGTTGTGCAATTTTATGGCTATTTATCATTTCCACTGAACTCACATGTCGGTTCTTCATACATCCATCACTACATTAGTGAAAGCAGCAACACACAGTTGGGTCAACAGAGTTTAGGGAGAAGGACAGTAAATATTGACATTGTTCATGCCAATTTTCAGCTCTGGCTGACATTTCCAAGTGATTAATAGTCGGGTTCAATTATTTAAACAAACTAAAAAAAAAAACTCACACCAAGTAAGTGATTTATGTGTGATGAAAATAAACAAATAAACCAGAAGCTCTGAGCCTCCATGGCCAAAGGGCTTTTTCCTTACCAAACGCAATAGATCTTAGGTTTTCTTCTGCCACACTTTTCCCCCTTCCCGTTTTTCCCCCTCTCTTTGTTTCTCTTTTGCTCTTGCTCTTCAGCTGTGGAATGGTGAAGATATGAGGTGAAGCAGAGTGTGAAAGCTAATAAGGTCCAGTGGGAGAATGCAAATATTAATGAACTCAAATACAACTCGCCTGCACTGCCCCAACTACTCTAATCAACTATAGTTCTGTGAAGCTCCCGACTCTGAGCCTCAGCCCAGAAGACAGGGTATTCAGTTTAGGCCTTCGTGTTCTGTCTCTTCAAACAGAGCTCATACTGTGGTGAACCGCAAAAGGTCACATTAGTTAGCCTCAACATTGTCCATTTCACAAAAAAACATTCTTTGAGGTTTTTGTTGCTTTCATTATTGTGGACAGAAATCACAGTTTCGCTGGTATCCCATTCAAGAGTCATTGTTTCTCTAACGCGCATCCTGCCTTAAATAATGACTTCTCAGACGGAGAGAACACGTCAATCTGTCAATTGTGCAAAATTCAGTGATAATATTTCTAAACAATTAGGTATTGTGATATAGATTTGGAGTATAATTGATTTGTATCCTATGTGTGTGATAAGTAGCCTGCTGTAAAAAATAATGATCTACATTCCCAGTGAAAAAGCCTCTGACAGAGAGATAGAGTGTGTGAGTAACACAATCATCAAACATGGGGCAGAAGTGGTACGGTGAGAGAATGGGAATGAGAATGGCATGCGGCTCTGTTTGGAGGAAAGGCAGCAGCACTGGCTTCTCTGTGATTGATGTTGAAGTCCACGGAGCGGCTTATCTCCCTCAGCCCTCACATTTACATACTGAGGAACCTCACGCTCCACTCTCCAGCTCAGATCTATTTTTAAAACTCGCTCCAGAGGAGAGCAGGGGATTTTTTATTCATGATCGAGAATAACTTATTCAATAACAAGCCAATAGCTTTGGCCATCTCTGGTATCAACATGATTATTAATTGATCCATTGATAATTGTGACGAGTCGTAAAATTTCGAAGTTACGGCAGCCCTGAAGCCCTTTTTTTGGGGATGTCCATTAATTCTTTTTGGGAATTTATGTTACAGTACTTTTCTGAAAGAATTCACACAGAAACCAAATGTGAATAACATTTAAGAAGGTCTGATCATAAGGCTCATTTTAATACAAGCCTTCTCACCTCTGATGAGCTGTTAGTTTAATTCAAATGAAAAGAAACCAAACATTTACTTGTAGAACACTCTAGATGGTAGCATGGTGGGTGTGAGGTGTGTGCCGGGTGTGCCTTTTTTTTACTGTTATGCAAAAACTAACACTTAACACCCATACATTAGCTCTTCAGGCAATTATTCTCACTATTAGCTCATGTTGATGCTAAAGTTTCATTTCAAATCCAGGCTGGTACTCAGGTCTAATTTACCATGAGCCACTGTACTGCACATGTAACATATATTGCACAATGCTGTTTGTGTACTCAGGAATGTTTGTTCATAAACATCATGTAACATGTTTCTGAGTATTATTAACCTTTAATTTGACTGGTATACTGCCTACCTATTTTGTTTTTCCACTTTTTAAATTTCTGTATTTGCCCTGTGTTGTGCTGTCCTGTATTTTCACTTGTATTTGTACATGAGTAAGCTCAGGGTCTTGCTTTGTTATTTGTACTTTGTGTATGTGTACACTGTAGACCCTAAGCATTTCCATTTCATCTCTCTGTATGCTTGAATATTGCTGAGATGACAAAGTTCATTTTGACTTTAAAATTGAAACTGAATTAAGAAAATATGGCAAGTAAAGGAGCATGTGAACTTCCTACTCATGAGAAGACTTCCTACTTGTGTGAAGACATCATACTTGTGAATATATCTGAGAGAGTGAATGGATTTTTGCAATGGAAAGTTGCAGCTGTTCCTTTTACTTCATCCAAGAGCCCTTTAATAAGTAAGATGAGTGTGAAGGTTGTTATTTAAGAACCTCTGTGACATTCCAAGTTATACACCAATTAAAGGTTTTCCTGAAACTCTGTATCCAATCTAAAAACATCAGGAATCGTTATTTTAAAGGCAAATCAGATTGGAGCATGTTAATTAAACTTAGATGGGCAGAGACACCTCCATTAGCATATCTATCACACACCCAGGTGAGGAGTTTCATTCAGTAACATGTATCTCATGCTCCTTTTGTTTTAGTGTTAAAGAGATAATGCTAGGTTCTGTTGTGTGTTGTTAATATACTTTTAATCTTGATTTCAGATTAAATACACCTTTTCAAGAATCAGAGGTTTGATTTGTATTTAAAACTGCGCTATTCTTCTGTATTTAATTCAATAAATATTTGGTTGAGACAACGACTGAATCGTCTTGTACTAAGCACTGTGTTACTACATTTGGTACTGTATCAAAACCAAGATTTTTTCACACAGCTCACTTTCACTGCAAATGTGATGTTTATCAGTATCTTATCGAGGTCTAGAATGATTAGGTCACTTTAATCCGATCTGCAGTCGATTCACTGTCTGATGACCGTTCATCAACATTCATTAAATCAATACGATAACAAAAGCGCAAAATAACAAAGGCATTTAATAAAGGGCCAACCCCTCAAACCACTTTGCTCTTACAAAACTGTTCTGATCCGCAGGAGGTTCCACGTAAACGAAAGATCCTGCGGAGGACACGTTACTTCAACCAATTCTGAGGGGAAAGTTTGTGATAGTTGAGACCTTTCGCAGCTACTGCCTGTGACCAATCAGGACACAGGACCGAAGGAAAACAAAGCTCGTGATTGGCCGAAAAACGATCTCGGTTTCAAGGCGCCCCACGACGAGGGCTTGGGAATGTGAATGAGGGGCGTCTGGAAACCGGCGCCACACATTACAGTGAGAGCGCTGTGCTGGAGCTCAAACCATTCTGAGAGAGAAAGAGACGGAGAGAGGAAAGCGGCGGGACCGCGAGCAGCAGAGAAAGACTGCTACTGAGAGAGAAAAAGAAAATAACACTGAGCGCTTGGATAAGTTAATGTAGTATTTTGCGTCGATATTTGCACAAGGACACCGGTGAACGCCGCGCCTCGCGGAGCCCGAAGTTCAGCCCGTGTGGATGGTACTGAAGCCGCCTCCCCCGACAGGATCCCGTAGTGGACTTACAGTGGACAGCCCCACCTGATTCGACGGAAAACTGAAGTTTATAAGGGCGACGGAAACCTTTCGTCGACCTTACATGGACTGTCTTGTGCAGTTTGTCCTTTTTAAAGAAAAGGATTTGTGCAAACTTGTGTTTTTGCGGGGTTTTTTGTTGACATGCTACTCGGACATCGCCAGTGACTGTGCTGAGAGGAAAAAAACCGAGGCGAAGATCTAAAAGGGGGGCTAAATTTATTTTTCCCTTCCTGTTTCTGTTGTGCGAGAATTGAACTTTCTTTTCACTCTTTTCCCTACATATCTAACTCTGCCCGAATCCGACCAATTCGCCTCCCTTCTTCTTTTGCAACCCCTCCCCCGTTTCCGACCCTCCGCTCCACCATGCCGGCCCCTGGCGCTCGGGCTGTCGGCTTGCTAGCCTTCGCGTGGTGCCTGCTTTGTTTCCAGCCGAGCGGCGGCCAGTACCACGGCGAGAAGGGCATCTCGGTCCCCGAGCACGGCTTCTGCCAGCCCATCTCCATCCCGCTGTGCACGGACATCGCGTACAACCAGACCATCATGCCCAACCTGCTTGGCCACACCAACCAGGAGGACGCCGGGCTGGAGGTCCACCAGTTCTACCCGCTGGTGAAGGTGCAGTGCTCGGCGGACCTCAAGTTCTTCCTGTGCTCCATGTACGCGCCCGTCTGCACAGTGCTGGAGCAGGCCATCCCGCCGTGCCGGTCGCTGTGCGAGCGCGCGCGCCACGGCTGCGAGGCGCTCATGAACAAGTTCGGCTTCCAGTGGCCCGAACGCCTGCGATGCGAGAACTTCCCCGTGCACGGCGCCGGTGAGATCTGCGTGGGCCAGAACACGTCGGAGGCGGCCGGCGGCGCGGCCGGAGCCACGTCCGAGCCCACGGGCTATGGGCGCGAGCCACTCACCCTGCCCCCGGGCGGCGGCGGCCACCACGGCGGCAAGTCGAGCCCACACTTCACGTGCCCGCTGCAGCTGAGGGTACCCAGCTACCTGAACTACCATTTCATGGGAGAGAAGGACTGCGGCGCGCCGTGCGAACCCACCAAGCCCAACGGCCTGATGTACTTCAGAGAGGAGGAGGTGAAGTTCGGCCGCCTGTGGGTGGGCATCTGGTCGGTTCTGTGCTGCGCGAGCACGCTCTTCACGGTCCTCACCTACTTGGTGGACATGCGGCGCTTCCGCTACCCTGAACGGCCCATCATCTTCCTGTCGGGCTGCTACTTTATGGTGGCTGTGGCGTACGCCGCCGGGTTCTTTCTCGAGGACCGCGTCGTGTGCATCGACCGCTTCAGCGACGACGGCTACCGCACGGTGGCGCAGGGCACGAAGAAGGAGGGCTGCACCATCCTCTTCATGATCCTCTACTTCTTCGGCATGGCCAGCTCCATCTGGTGGGTCGTGCTCTCCCTCACGTGGTTCCTCTCGGCCGGCATGAAGTGGGGCCACGAGGCGATCGAGGCCAACGCGCAGTACTTCCACTTGGCCGCGTGGGCCGTGCCCGCCGTCAAGACCATCACCATTCTCGCGCTGGGCCAGGTGGACGGCGACGTGCTGGCGGGCGTGTGCTACGTGGGCGTGCACAGCGTGGACGCGCTGCGCGGCTTCGTGCTGGCGCCGCTCTTCGTCTACCTCTTCCTGGGCACGTCTTTCCTGCTTGCGGGCTTCGTGTCGCTCTTTCGCATCCGCACCATCATGAAGCACGACGGTACCAAGACGGAGAAGCTGGAGAAGCTCATGGTGCGCATCGGCGTCTTCAGCGTGCTGTACACGGTCCCCGCCACCGTGGTCATAGCCTGCTACTTCTACGAGCAGGCGTTCCGCGCGCAGTGGGAGCGCACGTGGCACATGCACACGTGCAAGCGCTTCGCCGTGCCGTGCCCCGCCGGAGACTTCGCGCCGGTCACGCCGGACTTCACCGTCTTTATGATCAAGTATCTGATGACCATGATCGTGGGCATCACCTCGGGCTTCTGGATCTGGTCCGGCAAGACGCTGCAGTCGTGGCGCAGGTTTTACAAAAGGCTCAGTAATAGCAACCAGGGCGAGACGACGGTATGAGAGGGGATACACACACATGGAAAGAGCTTGGGGAGCAGCCTCCACTCTTGTAGTCCTCTTTGCACTGGACAGTCTCATGTTTTCTTGCTCATGAACTAACTGTTTAGTCATTGATGTGATTTGTCAGGTGTGTTAGAGCAGAAAAACGCATGTGCAGCGCATGGGGGTTGATGACCACAATGTGTACAGCACTATCTAGTGTTTTCTCTACTCCGGAACCACAATCCAGGTGCACCTTAAGGTGGGGTGGGGTGGTTTGGACAATTTCCAGGGGCACTTGGAAATTGTCTAGAGACCCTCAGGTAACACCAGCTAAAGTAGACCAGGGACCCTCAGCTAACACTATCTAGGATATAATTATAAAATATAGTGGAAGCCCAATATTATACTCATTCATTGGGCCCCACACTTCTCCCAACACCCTACTCACATTAGTACCTAATGACTAAGCCATTCTTTAGCTGATTAAGCTGTGACTGAGTAAGAAAACGCACAACTGTGCAGTGCAGATGCACTACAGGGTTGGACCTGAAACTGGACACTGTTTTTTCCCCCTGAGATGTATTCTCCTTAGGAGCCCAAGCATGGGAGAGAACACTTCATGCAAAGACATGCCAGACTAAAAAACAGACAGTTGTTTGCTCTGTCCAACTCCTTTGAAGAACCTGAATTCTGTGGACGCTGGCATGTGCCGAGGTGATCCCGAAAATATGGGCCACCATTATCCTCAGATCTGTGAAAAAAGATATTTGACTATAGCTCTATGTAACAGTTTAATTCACAGATGTGATCTGTGCAGAATTTTAAGACGTATAGGCCTCCATCTGACTGGCACAGTACGTGTAATGCGCATTACCTTGGAATCACTGCTCTATCGATGAAAGTTGAACATGTTTGCCTTATAAATGTACCCTTTCTTTGTTCGTATGTGGACTTGTATGACTTTCACAGGCACAGACAATCCTGCATAGTTCTGTGGCACAGATGGGCTTGTGGGCTATATGCGTGTGTACAGCTGTGAAATTATGCAAGCTCCTTTTCAACTCCACACCCTGTAAATAATCACCTTTTCTTAAAGAATATATGTATTTATGAAGATAATCTTGCTGTTTTTTTCTACTTGATTTTTTTTAAAAAAGAAAATTGGTAAGATGACATTTGTATATGTACAGTTTCACTGAATAAAATGATTAGATTTGTAATTATCTGCTTCATAAATGTTTATTTACTGTAGTGGGGATGCCATTTCTGTGGTGTGAAATTATTAGTGCATTTTAATATGGTATTTATTCTGATATAGACCAGACTTGTTTCTTGTACTGAGTTAAAGCTTGAAATTACACATTCAACAGAACTGAGCAATATTTGTTTACAGATGTGGAAAATCAGTAGCACATCATCTCATTTAAATGAAGATATTCTCCATCCAAGATCACTCTGTTATTTACACATTACTGCTTATGGTTAAAACTCATACAGAAAACAGGGAGACATGGTTCCAGAGAAAGCGCCTTTGTGCCTTTAGGTGCTGGTGTTTCCAAGCAATGCAGGATGAAACAGTTATGATCTTTCATTGTGATAACTGCAAAAATAGTCTTTGCCAGTAGCCACTAGAGAGAAGGAACTGAGTGGCTATTGTCCCAGTGGAGAAATCATTTGTAAAGCAATAGTTTGGCGCCACCTGTAGACAGATGATCCTGTGTTAAAGGAGGTTTTTCATGTTGCCCTCCAAAGCATCAAGGTGAAATGCTGATGGTTTGATTTTGCAGGACTTTTAAATCCACAGACAACTACAACTTATTCAGAATGTGAAATGTATGTATCCCCAGACACATGTGTATGTTCCACAGGCAATATGCCCTTTTCAAAGGATTAGACATTATACTCTCCCTTGACTTTAATCTGGGTTGTTTTAAACAAGGCTACATTGGTCATGGCTTTACGCATGTTAAGTGAAATATCAAAGCCATAAGAATTCTCAGCGTTTATAAATGTGGTAAGCGGAGTCATTTCCTCCCTAGCCCCCATCTGAATACTGAAAGACTGCATTTTCAAATTGGTTACAAACACTCCTACATGGACACCAATTTCTACACCTTAGAAGTCATTTTTTTTCAGCAAGGTCAGCAAAAAAAGGACACCCACAGTAAAGGTGTGGTTAGTCTGAGGTGACCATTTCCTAACCCCAAACATTTAGGCCACCACATCCCCCTTGCCTTCTCAGCAGGCAGCCTGGCAACGGTTTTGCTTAGTTTCAAAAAAGCAATCTCACATTGCTATAAAATGATTCACCGTGGTTATACAAGGCAAGAGGAGATGCAGGAGTTAATAGCAGTATTGTGGCTCGCAGGCATCCTCAGCAGGGAGCAGAGACTTACTTTCTACAGTAAACTGTGAGATTTTTCTTCAGCTCTCCACCATCTTGTCATGAATCCAATATAATAATATTCTAAGATGGTGATGTGAAAACATCATGTACTGTTAATACTAGTCATGCATTGATGAAAAGATTTAATTGGCCAGGAAACAGGAGGTGTATACACCAATCATCCATAACATTAACACCACTGACAGGTGAATCAATTGTACTTTAAATAAGAATTTACTGTTTAGTTGTTTCATTACAGTGGCACCTGTCAGGGGGGTAAGATATATTAGGCAGTAAGTGAACAGTGAGTTTTTGAAACTGATGTCTTGGAAGCAGGAAAAATGGGTGAGCATACAGATGTGAGCCACTGTGACAAGGGCTTTCTTGTGATGGCTATGACATCAAAGCATCTTCAAAAAAAGGCAGGTTATGTTGAGTTTCAGGTATGCAGTACTTGATCCAAAGTGATCCAAGGAAGGACTACTGGCACACAACAGGGTCATGGGCACCCAAGGCTCACTGATGCATGTGAGGAGTGAAGGCTAGCCCGTCTGATCCAAAACCAAAGAGGAGCTACTGTTGCACAAAATGTAAATGTTGACTTTTATAGAAAGGTGTCAGAACACGGTGCACCACAGTCAGAGCTGTTTTAGCAGCATGAGGGAGACCTACTCAATATTAGGCAGGTGGTTTTAATGTCATGGCTGATCTGTGTATAATTTAACAATGTCACTTCAGGACCTTCATGAAGTGAATATATGAGAATAATGATCCAGTATCAGCTCCATACTGTCTGTATTAAATGACCCCTCATTTACACTTCTATTATTAATAACTGAATTAAGTTAAACATTCTGGATCATGACATTATCTGAACACATCCAGCAACTAGACTTTTTATTACAATGCACCTTCGCCTTACATCTATAATACCATATACATTATTGAACATTGAATCCTTTAGTCATTATTGATCTGCTGAATGTAGTGCACTCAGTTCAGCTCCATCATATCTCAGTGAATCATGAGAGTCAACTTTAGATCACATTATTAAAATAATTCAAGTTCAAGGCTTCATTGCATGTTTCTTTTTTAAATAAATGGCCCTTAGCCCTTCACCACTTCCTCTTTGCTTTTATCGGGTTAAATTATACTGACTGTGCCACATGAAGGAGCAGTCTGTGGCAAAAGTTTGAAGAGTGTTCCTAAAAAGTGACAAAACTATGACCAAACCCTTCATTAGTGGCTGTGCCATTCTGACTAGCTAAGCTTACTCTGTCACTCCACTCTTGTTCTTGTAAGTTAGGGGACTTTTCTTCTTTTTTGTTTAACTTTCAGAATGGGTGCAACCAAGGTAGCCAGAATAGCTGGCTTGACCAGGAGGGGGTAATCTCTTGGTTGCCTCCAAGGCAACATGAAAACAGTCCTGTCCTGAAGAGCTGTGGAGAGCCTAGCAACAGTGAGGCCCAGCAAACAGGGGCATTAGGAGTCGGTTGTGACTGTGCTGTCCTGTAAAAGACGAGATTCTCATTTAGTGACACTAAACAGCCCTCGGAATGAGCCTGTTGCGTAGGAGAAGAGTACAGCAACATAAACACAGGTAAGGCAACATAGCAACTATGGGGAAAACTTAATTTTTCTCATTAAATTTCCTTTATTTTTTATTAACAATTTCAATTTATGCTCTATTCTAATTTTGTATTACTATTATTATTATTATTATTATTATTAAGTATTAAATATCTCTGACATTACACCAATAAACTTAAATAACACCTACTTACGAATTTCTGCACAATTTTGCAGGTGTTGCGCATGTGGACGGTGAAAAGGATCATCGCCATCATCATGAAAGACTTTGTCTTATCACTGCTAAGTCGAGGATATAGTGAAGTGGTTCAAAAGAATGATGGTGGCCAATGTGGAAGACTGGAGATCTATTTTGAACCTGAGGTACATTGTGTGATCTTTAAATAATAGCATGAATAAATGTTTAAATCAGACTCTATATTTAACATAGTGCAGCACTGAGAGTTTGCAAGCCATTATATAACAGCCTTAAGTGTTACATAGTGTAGTGTACGTAACTGGACAGTGGCACACTTGGATCTGCAAGTTTGAGGTGATGGCTTTAAGGTGCAGAGCATCAGCTTAATTTCAAGGTATTTACAGCTATACTAAGTGAATCACTTATGAATCAAAGTCTTCCACACACAGTCCTCCCATTTCAAAACCAGACATAATTGGGTAGTTGTTTTTTTTTTTTTTTTTTTTTTTTTTTTTGGATAATTGTGTCACTGCAACATTTTACACCTAAGATAAATAACGAAAGGTCTAGATTTGGCTGTTTGTCTGTTGGTGTCACCTCTCAACATGAAGATAAATACTATTACAGTAAGCTATGATGAGGCTGAACAATTCAGAAAAATCAGAGGCATAGACAAAACATAAGGTATTATAATAACATAAGCTATTTAAGCAATTTCCTCCATTATCAATAAAGTATTCTGATTCTGATTCTATTGCAAAATCAGTTGTGGTGAATTGTTAAGAAGCAATGCCATACTGGTGAGTTCAGTAAAAGCCAAAGACCTAGCAGATCACAGATGACCAGAATGAGGGATAACTGAAGAATTTTTCATTCATGAAAAAAACTTCTGAATGGATAAAAAGAAGAAAAGAAGAACACTCCAGCATGACCTCAGAGGGTTACCACAAGATTCCAAGCACTGATAAACCTCATGAACACAATGTCTTAGGGACATATGAGATAAAGATCTCACCTTACCTGAACTCCACTAAGCATGCATTTCACTTACTGAAGACATCTACTGAAATCAAAAATAGCTTTATAATGGCTGGCAGATCAGGACTAGTTCAGCAAAGATACCAATCATCTAGTGATGCCTACAGTTTTAAATTAACTCCAAATTATTTTCAACCATTTTCCAATAATATTAATGAGGTATAGATATGATATTGATATATGATTCCCTTATCACTCACCTTAAACAGACAAAAATGCACTTCCGTATTTTCTCTATGTTTATTTTATTTCACATGAAACATACTGGTGTACAGAGCAAACTACAAGAATTGTGCCACTATTCAATTACATGCAGCCTACACTGCACAAACAGCTCAGTTAGCCACTATTTCATAAATTCCATTTTCTTGCATGAAACTGGTGAATTTAGTTCAACACTTTAATCTGCAACAGGACTACTTCAACTGGAAATCCCAGCCTCCCCTGCTTCGCTTATCCAGCAGCGGACGATTGCTTGGTGGAGAGGATCCCACACCCCCTAAGACCTACAGCACAAGGAGAGGTCCACTCATTCTTTACTCTGAAGACCTTGCGCTGTCCTCATGCCAAACTGACAAGGTTAACAGGAAGGGGCGGGCTTTAAGGACTTCCAGACATGACGTAGAGGTTCAGCTACACACTCTTCAAGACCTGACTGAAGCAATCTTGGCTTATGGCAAAAAACAGGTAGTTTGTGCTTTCAAGGAAATGGATCACTGAATGAGTTAGAAGTCACCAGTGGGCATGAAACTATGTCTAGTTTACTCTAGACATACAGAAGGACACGCAGTAGTGTAGTAGGATCACATATTGCACTTAATATGAAAGAAAATACTGCAAGAGCTGTTAAAAGTAGGTAAAAATAAATCAGGGGAAATGTTAGCAGATTAAAAATTGTACAAAATATAGAACACTAGATTAGTGAAAAAGCTGATATGTGCACTTTGCAGAGTCAAAGGTGTTAAAACAGGTCGTTCTCTGACAGATTTCTCCAGCTAAGAAGTCCAGACCTGCTACAAATGATCCATTGTGCAGACCTGGCCAAGGCTGACTCTCGATGGCTGGCTGGAGGAGAAGTGGGACATAAACTAGCCAGAGAGAGAGAGAGTGGGCAGGCCACCGTAAATCTCCCAACCTTTTACTACCTAACCGAGTTTAAACTTAGGTTCAGGTCAGGGTTACAGCCTTTACGGCAGTATTAGTTTACCAGGCCTGGTAAGAAAACTACAGCTCTATTCTGGTCCCAAAAGTTAACCCCATCCTGGAGGCAGAGCGATGAAGTGCTGTATATTAATTTTACGTCTCATTCCCTAATCTAGCGCGGCGGCTATGCACGAACTGCAGCAGCACCTGGGCTGGGCTGATAAGCCTGCAGCTTAAACACGCCACACACACTCACCGCTCAAGGTGTCTCCAATTTCCTCACATTCCAAGCCAATCAAACTGCCAATTTAAGTATATTATCCCGATTGACCTCTGTGGGATATGAGCTCCAAATCTTAATAAAGTTGTCCTAAGGGGCATTATATAAGCAGACAGTCCATACTCTATCCAATTTCTCTCCAGGACAATCTGCAAATACAGCACAGGCCTTGGCTGTTGCCTCATTATACGCACATTAATCCTTCCTCCCTTGTTGAGTTGGCGAGCTGTCTGTAGGGGCAGGATTAGGCAGATACTGCACATAGTCGTGTGGAAAACAACAAATACACACATACATACAAATTCAGGTGGAGAGAGGGGCTGTAGAAGTTTCTCTTTTGCACCCATCTGAACGCAGTGCCCTAAGCCTTGAGCTTAACCTTAAACGGAGAATTTCACCAGTTTATAAAATTTTCTGCATCATTAATTAAAGATGTAATTAAATAATTTGTTAAATAATTAGAAAGGTTTAAACAAAGTCGTTCAGAGTGGCATGATGTTAAATGATCCATTTTTGAAAAATGTAGAGTCACAACTGTTTGCAGCAGTGATGATGGGAATTTTTCTGACATCTGAAAAGTTCACCTCCTTTGAAAGCTGCCTCACAGAAAGTTACTCAGTGAAATGGTTATGAATTCACTGTCAGGTGTCTGACAATATTTGTGTTGATTGCAACGCTGGGTCCTATTATCACTGTTGCAAAAAAAACCCTCAACTGTTAAATTACGCAAAAAGTAAGCAAAAACTTTCCCTTTACCTGTAATCAAGACACAATGAAGATCCATTCATCTCTTTGTGTTTTGGAACAGATTTCACTTTAGAGCAGAATTAGTTTCCTTTTTGAATATTTATCTTAACCCTTAAACCCAAAGGGCAAGCGTATAAGCCCACACTTACATTTACATTCAATTTATGACTTGTACCTTATGCTTTGTGACTTCAAAACACAACTAAACTAAAACTAAACTTGTGCACATTTAGTTAGAGTTAAATAAACTTCCATTATTACATTCTAGTTAGGAACTTGCAAGTTAGTTTCAAAATTGTACTGAAATAATTAATTGTAGTTACTAAACAGAAAAAACAAATACAGCCATTTAACTTATTAACCCTAACTAGAGAAAACTAGTAGCATTAAGCAATTCCTAGAAGCAGCAAGAGCAGCTGCAGTGTACAACCTGAGCAAATGCAGTCTCAGGCCAAATCAGGAAAGGATGCAGGTGATGAGAGCTGAATGTGGTAATCAGTGTGTTTAGGGATTGGGAAGCGCCCCAGCACGGAGATGGGCGCTCGGTGTGGGTGGCCTGTGTGCAGAGCGCTCCATCTGTCACGTCCCCACTACAGCAGAATGTAAACAGCACAGGTATGCCCTGGGCAGCCACGACCTCCGAACGACCACAGCCGCAATCCTTATCGCTGCACATCTGAATTCATGTAAATCGTATTCATACTTCCACAGACAGATGATGATACCCAGACAAAGACCAAATAATCACTACATCGTCAGAGATAATCTAGGACAAATTCTGTGTGCAAGTAAAACAAAACTAAACATAAACGTTATATAAACAGAGGACTGCCTATGTAGGTCAATGCCAGAATCCCCTCATCCCCACCCTACCACTTGCTCCCTCTCTCCTTCTCTATCTCTCCCTTTCTTTGTGGATTTCCTTAGGTAAAAGCTTTCAAAACGTTGACACCTGCTGCACTATTTAACATGCTCAAACCTGGCCTCACTTTAATGTTGTTAAATGTTCAACTCAAGGGATCAAAACATTTTAGCACTTATTCTTTTCAAAGTATTTCAGCAGAGTGTAGCCAAATAAACTTGAGTACACATCACTGCAGTGAGCATCACTTGCTGCATTTTCTCTACAGTTGTTTAAAAAAAAAAAAACAGGAGAGAATCTGGAGGGAAAATGGATCACATGTACAAAGAGAAGATAAACTGTAAATAATAAAGTATAATATAAGTGTCAGGGCCTCAAAAGCAGTGGGATGTTTTGAAAAATGCTTTTGCTGTTTTGTGATTTAAGAAGACAAGAGTGAAAATCTCTATTTTACTTTCTCTAATTGGTTTCAGGCCAAAGCCCTGTTGCCAGTTTCTAAAGGCACCATACATCGCTTGCATTCTTACCAGAGGCCTAAAGAGGAGCAGGACCCAGGAGTGACCCAGCTTACTGATGAAGGTCAGTATACCCTAAAACAAGTCTGGTAAACATGATTGTGGAATGCTGGGTGTGAGTATATGTACTGTGCATATTGTTACAGTCATAAGAAAACTGCAACGTTTTTTTTTACACCAACTGGAAATAGTAGCTACCCTATACACTGTGTTAACATTTACTTTAAATAAACTGAATGATATGAAATCATTTCAAAACATTGCAAGCTTTAATAGCTTTACTATTCACTATCCATAAGTTTGCAGACACCATCTAATTCAGTTTCACTGCACCACATCACAAAACTGGGCAGCTTTATACCCCTCTAGTTGATGAGGCCTAAGGCTCGATATTGAACACAAGAGCATCAGCAATAGGTGCAACTCATTTTAACATAGTTAAATTCACTAATAAAGGGGTGTGACATTTTTTGAACATAGAGTGTACACTCTTAAAAAAAGAGGCTCTTTAAGCAAACAGCTACTGGTACCATCACTGTGCAGTTTGTTCTGTGTTATGCTGTGTTATGTATGCTGTCAAATGCACTGCAATGTCTGTTCTGTACTTTATGGTTTGGTTGTCTCGTACTGTTATATTTTTGCACAGTGGGTCCAATTTCAACATTATTATATACTTGTATATAGACAGGCTGACAAACATTTATTGAATCTTGAATAAGGAAAGATAATGGTTATGACATATAGGATG
>JBBPDA010000003.1:16116020-16129020 GCA_037974385.1 Arnoldichthys spilopterus | reverse complement strand
TTGTATATATATGTAATATTGGACCATTTTAGCTAGTTCATTAATCAGGACACATTGTGAAGTACAGCTGCTGTTTTCAAATAATGAAGGAAGATGCAAAAAGACGTGGGTTTATTTGGACAGTGACGTGTTTTTTAAAAGAACCCTTTTAACATGTTGTGGTTCAGCTATTGTTACAATTCATAGAACCTATCATGGTTCTATATAACCATTTTTGCTTTTTTGTTCTGCCATCAAGTTACCATACTAGAGACACTGGGATAGATAAACAATTAATGAAAACCAGTAATATTTTAGAAATGATGGATCTAATATTAATTTTTATAATTACTATAAACTTTACTTTGCAGCCAGACAGGAGCTTTCTTCTTCTGCAGGTCAGGGAACCTCTGTGTACCCCAGACCAGGGCAAGTAAGATATCAGCCTCGTTTCTTCTGCTTGCCACAGCACCAAAGGCCTCCCCCAGGTCCTCTGCCACCTATAGCCCAGAGCTTGGCACTCAGACACAGTGAGGACAGGCCTGTTCTGGCACCAGGTATGATTATGCTTAGCAACCCCACTACACAAGTACTGCTTAGGATCAGATAAAGGTTGACTGCATTCAAAGGCAGTCTTTGTTTAGGCGAATACTGTTCATCACACAACACCACAACACCGCCAAATAAAAAGAGAATGTCATTTGTCAGGAATTATTTGGTTTGGGCTATCATCGTATTACAGTAGCTTCTGTTCAAATCAGAGATAATTACATCTTTAAAATATGTGTACCAAACATTCGCCAATGAATGCTTTCCATTCATTGCTAGGGGAAAAGCACTGCAGCCAGATTATTGCTTAGTCTGTGCCCTTTCAGCAGCAGAAGTACACCTTAGGAAAAGCACAACTCCTAACCAAAGTAGAAAGTCTATATATCAACCTAATATTGTTAAAGATCTGTGTGACGTTGCACTAATTTTAACTTACCAATAAGTTCTCCATTGTCTCATGATGACCTGCACTTGTGGGAACTTTCTATTTAAGTTTTGTTTAAAGGTGACCCTGTGACCTCTAAGACAACAGCCCCCGAAGACCGAGTGATAAACAGAAGCATAAAGACAACTTTCAGAACAGCAACGAACAAACAGATGTGCCCAGTCCCTGAAACTACTGCTCAGGAAGAGTTCACTGGATGGCCTGAGAATCAGACGGTCAGTGTAGTAATGCTGCTCAGCAGTGCTGTGCTCATTCCATTTCATTTAATCTTTTTTTACACTAATTATTTACATTTATTCATTTGGCTGACGCTTTTATCCAAAGCGACTTCCAAGACATGGAGCAGAGTAGTGGGACGTTACCTTGCTCAAGGGAACCTCAGTTGTGCCTGAGCTGGGACTTGGACCTGCAACCATCAGGTCCCCAGCGCAATGTCCTAACCACTAGGCCACCACTGCCCATTATACTATTTAGATTTATTTAATACAAAAGTGATGATGCAGATTAGAATAAATTGGGTATGAATGTATCCAGCAGAAGTGATATAACTGAATTGTTTCAATGTCTGTATTTTTACCTACTTAAACATTAGTTTTTTGCTGTGATCTGGCTCTGTTTGGCTCGCTCTAAATGGGACTTCCCTTTTCCCCCTTCATGTAATTCCTATGTAATTACTGCAAGAAGTTTTTTCCATTCTTTCACCTCATCAGATGAGATTCTTGGAAAGGTCAATTTATAACGAATTGTCTGACCTTAAACAGCATTCGTTTCCACTCTTTTGTGCAAGTTCCTGTCAGTGGTGCATCACACCACTAGCATTATGAAAGGAATTTGGCTTTTGAATGTGGAGCTAATAAAATGGAAACAGCATGTATAGCATCCATTTGAGGTTGATTATTTGAAACTTTTCAAACAGTGCCATTGGCTGCTGTCAAATTTTTTCTTTGTACACATTTTGACCATGACTTCAAAGAACCTAACCTTTTCCTCAATAGCTTTTATCTCTCTTACTTTGACACACACTCACCAGGTTACAGAGCATTTGACTGGCTACCCAAAGGACATAAGTGGTCAATGGAAACAAAGTGCAATGGAGACAGGTGGCGAGGAGGGAAGCTGTTCTCTGAGACCAGTGTATATGAACTCCTCTTTGGGATACAGTCACCTTTCAAGAGTGACCAACTACAGAAGACACACAGAGGGGGCCTGCCAGCCAGGTCCAGGTAAGTTCTATCTACCCTACAAAATGGACAACAATGGGTGCAATCTAAAATTCTCCTTCAGCAAACTTAATACAATTACTTGGCAATGCGATGAAGGACCAAAATATAAAGTGCAGGAAAAGAAACCTCATACAGATAATCCAAGCATAATACCATTCCGCAAACAGTTAATTAGGTACACCTAGTTGAACTTAAATTTACTGGTCGTTTTATCAGGTTCACCTACTATATTCACTTTGTAGGTTTACAATAACTGCCTGTAGCCCATCAGTGGCTCACCACTTTATCTTCCCTGTACTCTGTCCATCAATGCAAAGTGCCCACCATGCCACAGGACCTCTGCTTACTAGTTAAGCGGTACACCACTCTCAGCACAGCAGTAAAACTGACATGATAGTGCCATGGTACTGGGTTTTGTGCTGGTACTCATGTATCTCATGCTGCTGTTTACATTGTATTGTCACTCAGTGTTGAGTGTAACATAGTAAATAAATAACCCATTATCATAATGTGTTTAAATATTACTATAAGAAGTATTACACTGTGTGTCTGTACTGGACAATATTCATCTTGCAGCATGTATTTAAAACATAGATTCTGTAGTATAGATTGTATATGCCTCTTCTTATGCATAAATTGTGTGTATGCATGTGCTGCTGGTGTGCTTTACAAGTCAGGCAATGGCTACAAGAAAATAGTCACTTGCCTGCACCTGTTCATATCTACTGTCAGAGGAATCATTAAGAAGTTTAAAACAACTGGAACAGTGGTAAACAAGCCTGGACAAGGACGCAAAGTTATTTTGCCACCACGCACAGTAAGGAGGATGGTAAGAGAAAGAAAAAGTTCTCCAAAGCTCACTGTTAAAGAATTGCAACAAATGGTGGCATCTTGGGGTTACAAAGTCTCCAAAACAGCCATCAGGCGCTGTCTACATGCCAATAAGCTGTTTGGGAGGCATGCACAGAAAAAACCTTTTCTCACTCACAATCATAAACACAAACGTCTGGAGTTCACTTAGCGGTACTGGGGCTTCAACTGGGACCATGTGCTTTGGTCAGATGAGACCAAGATAAAGCTTTTTGGGAACAAACATTCAAAGTGGGTCTGGGGTAACACAAAAGATGAGTATCCAGAAAAGCAACTCATGCCAACTGTAAAGTATGGGGGAGGATCGGTGATGCTGTGGGCCTGTTTCTCTTCCAGAGCCCCTGGGAACATTGTTAGGGTGCATGGCATCATGAATGCTTTGAAATACCAGGATTCAGGATCAAAATCTGGTGGCCTCTGCCCGAAAGCTGAAGATGGGTCATCACTGGTTCTTTCAGCAATATAATCATACATTATAAACATATGGCCAAATCTACACAGAAATGGTTCACCAGACACTAAATCAAGCTCCTCCCATGGCCATCTCAGTCCCCAGACCTCAACCCCATTGAAAACCTGTGGAGTGAGCTGAAGAGGAGAGTGCAGAGTAGAGGACCCATGTCGCTGGATGATTTAGAGAGATGTGCAAAGAGAAATGGTTGAAGATCCCTCTTTCTGTATTCTCCCATCTTGTGCAACATTATAGTAGAAGATTTGGTGCTGTTTTGTTGGCAAAAGGGAGCTGTACAAAGTATTAACATCATGGGTGCCAATAATTGTGGAACAGGTGATTTTATGAAAAATTATTATTGCTTAGTCAGGGATTTTTTTCCCCCTTAAAATTCACTTGAGTTGAAGGTTACATTTTTCTACAATTTTTAGTGTAAGAGTATGCTTCTGCAATTTATTTTAAGGCTTTTAACACATCTTTACCAGGGGTGCCAATAATTATGGAGGGCATAACAAGCACGCTCTCACACACGGGAAGTTCCAAGTTTCAAAATGGCTTTTTTTAAATATTTCCCCTGTGGTGTAAACTGAACAACAATAAATAGCTGAAGGTTTATTAACTCAACCTGTCTGTGGCAAAAGTTGAGCTATAGTCTCAAAGTGTACATATACTAGCCATGCCAAAAAGGAAAGTGCGTTAAAAATAATGTATGTTTTGTTCCTGTTTTAGTGAAACAGATTGCCAAAGACTTATGTGTGAAGAAAGAAAACGTGCCTCAAAATCCAAGCTTCCACCTCTTTCATCTACCTCCCATTAACCAAACCCTTTCCTCAGACTCTGACAACAAGGATCATGAAGTAAGTTAACAATCTCAAGACGTGACAATATGAGGCCAGTATTCCTTTTTTTTTCCTCATAATGACTGGCTTGACCACAACCAGCATGATTTGCATAGTTCACAGCAGGGGTTCTCTTTCCAGCCAAGGATACCTTCCACTGTGCAACATGATGAGCAATATGATATAGATGATATAAACATGATATTTTAACAAAAGGTTTATAGATTGTAGTGTAGTCTACTTCTTTACGCTGTCACTGAAGAATGTAGTTTTTTTTAGCAATGTACTTTTGTAAAAGTGAACATGACATCCGTGGCTATAAACTGGTTTTAAGGGCAAGACTGGGTGTAACACTACAGAAAACCACAAGGATTCAGTTCCACAGCTGCCAGATATTCACGTTGCTGATATCAATGCAGAGACCACTGGCTCCAAACCACCAGAAAGAGCTCTACCTAAGAAAGTGTTTGTGCTGTTTCCTTCACAAATGGAAAAAGGTGAGACCCAAAAAGACCTATATATCACTACTATTAAGCCACAATTACTACCCATCAAACAGCATTGGTAGTCAACTTCGGTCCTTTGGGCCTTCTAAACTGCACATTTTGTTCTTTCTGATAATACATATGAAACTCAGCACATATAATTACAAAATATCTGTGTCTGTGTTTCATGTTCTTGGTGTAAGACACTTGGTAGCTTGCCTTAAGTGTTTTTGTCCTACCTTTGTTTCAGATGGTCTTCATGGCCTTCCTGAGGATGAGGAAGAGAGGGAAGACAGTCTTCCTGAAGAAAAGGAAGAAAGCAAGGATGTCCTGTGTGGAGGTGTGGAGCAAAAGGGAGAGGGCAGTCTAAGAGGTGGAGAGAATGAGCCTCTTGTATATGGCAGCCAGCTTAAAGATGCAGAACAATATCACCTCATTTGGTTTGAACCTGAAGAAGACAAAGGTACTGAGATTAGTAAAGAAGTATATTTTTGAACCCTTTGTTGCTCTGTGTTCACTATTTTAGAACATTGTTGGGTAGGCAGTGGCACATTGACTTAATATTTCCCAAACACACACCAACATTCTAATGTCAGTAAGGTTTATACTGTTCCAGATTAAGAAGGAATTGCCAAATCACACAGTATAGACTGGGGAAAACATGCTAGAATATTTTCAATGGTGGAAAACTTTTTAGAACAGTGTTAAAATGCAGAGCATTCTACAACTGTGTGAATACAGAACACTCTATAGTAGTGCAAACTTTCTAGAATGATGTGAAGGGAAGAGAAGATTCTAGCACAGTGTGAATGGGCGATGTTTGTACATTGCGAATGGAGGAGAACATTCAAGAACAGTGTAAATTGACCAGACCAGAACATCCAAGAGTATTGGAAACATTCTTAAACAGAGTGAACGGAAAAGAACATTCTAGAACAATGTGAACGTAGACTCCCAAAATCACACACGTGTATGGCACATTTGGGTTTGATGGTGTTTGTTGGAGAACATTGGATCAGTGTGCTTTGGCTTTTAAAGAAAACAGCAAGTGTAATTTTTCATTCCGTTACATTTTGTCTTGACAGATATTTAGACAGAGACATTTTCTATAATGAATTAAATCTTATCATAACAGATCTTGCTTGTAGATGATGTTAAGACAGGACTGCAAAGTGATCCACCTAAAAGTAAATATGACTGTGTTGCCAGAAAGAGATATTTGGACTTGTTCTGAAAGTATTAGGATACGTCAATACAGCTCCAAACATCAATCCAAGAGTTGATTTAACACCTTTTGAAATGCATTCATTATACTCAGTGGCTTATAAAATCACAATCACAGGGGAAAGATAAATCTATGAATTTACTGGATGGTTATGCCCAAGTTAGTTTCATTTCTGAGAAGAAATGTGGTTTTTAGTGTTTGGAAAGTCAAGCACTGATGCACAAGCAAATAAATCATTTTTCACAAGCT
This sequence comes from Arnoldichthys spilopterus, assembly GCA_037974385.1. NCBI lineage: Eukaryota > Metazoa > Chordata > Actinopteri > Characiformes > Lepidarchidae > Arnoldichthys > Arnoldichthys spilopterus. The sequence continues at coordinate 16,122,705 of JBBPDA010000003.1, read as the reverse complement.
ACGTAATATTAAGTCTAGTGCCTGGTCATTTTTCATGTGTTCCCACATTAAATCAAAACAAGCTAAGCCCCACAGGCCTGAAGTAGCTCCTTCACTGTAGCTACACTATCACAACAGCAGAAATTAAGTAAAAGCATAGCCTCCCTCTGAGGAGCGATCACAGCCTCTCCATGTACAGCTCAGCTTGGGCCTGGCTGCAGCTAAATAGGGCCTTTAGAGCAGGGTAGACACTGGGGCGAGTGACGAGGGAGCAGCAAGGCTAGTTGACAGCAGGGTGCTAGGGAGATCTCTGGGGGTGATATGATAAATAACAGCACGCTAGCTAAAGTTTGCTCGTCCCCTGCAAGGCTTAGGGGCCAGACCACCAAGGCTAAAACACTTCTCAAGTGTAGAGAAAACTAGGCTGGGAAAGAGACAAAAAGAAAAACAGACAAGTTTACAGAAAATCAGTGTCTTAACCCCCCAAAAAGCAGAGGAAAGAAAGGGGTGTAGATATATGGTTTCAAGGCTTGCCACAAAACCTTCTCATTATGTTGAGGGTGCAAGGTTTTTTTTAAACAAATCATTGACCATATTCAATTACTACAGAAGTAGAAGTTTCAGTAAACAAACTTTTTTTCCTAGTATTCATGGAACACTACTAATGACACTACTTTTTTTCCAAAAAAAATTGAATGCCGAGTAAAATGTAATTAAAACAGAATAAAATAAATTGTAAATCATGTAAACCAATTTTCACAAATCCAACGATAAAACTAAGAAATGTTATAGTTTTATAAAAAAAATAATTATATGCATATTATAAATTTGATGTCAGCAACATGAGATAAAAGATGAAAGTTGTAATGCTAAAAATCAAAAAGACAGAGAAAATATGTTAAACCAGACCCTGCAACAGAATGGCAAATGTTTTTGAAATGTGTTACTGGAATCAAATTTAAAATGTGTACATATTTCTTAGAAAACAATTTAATATGTTTTAACATTCAATATTTGTACTGTTTTGAATTAAATTTAGACCCACATGACATCTCATTCTGTTTGCATTACATTCTGTTTAATGTACACATTACACAGCATCCCTACTTTTTTATGGAAATTTTAATAAAGTGTCACCCATGCATTCGCTATTGCCTTGCTATAACTTTTTAATATGTATTATTTTTTCTTCCATTTCAGAGCATCAGATCACCCCAGGCCTGATGCCTGCCTTGGTAGGTCACAAGGGTCCTGGCAAACAGAGTTCTATGGCTCTTTACAGACAAGACCACCATGATGATTCTTCAGACCAGTCTGAGCCTCAGCCTGGCATCATCCGAGGCAGCCTACCTCTGGAGCTGAGAGGTAACACACAAGTCATTTTTCACAATCATGTCAATATATTCCAATTATGCTGCCAGATATCCATCAGTCAGATACCCATAGGAAATGTTTTTATTTCTCTTCTTCTGAGATCCTCTGTGAACATTACTTGTGTAAGGGATTAGATGAGATGTAAAACAGTCTTTGCCTCACCCTTCAATCAAAGAATATAAAGTTACTCATGAAGGCAAGCAGCCAAAGAAATCCAGCCTCTTCAGAACACTAGAACGTAGTCATTAAGTCCAAATACACTTAAGTGATAAAAGACATAGCAACCAGTTGTTCTACAAAACACAGCAGAGGTAATGTTTAGGGTAAAGTAATATAATCTTTTCCTCGATTTTATCACTGCTGATTCTTCTTCTGCTTCACTTCATTGCATGTGTTTCCAGAGTGTGAGAGGGGCAGAGCATTGGGCACCTTAATAATGGGTCCTGCTGGGGAAATCATACGCTTGTCACTCTGGGATGCTTTAACTGACACAGAAGACCACCCAGTTCTGGATGATGCCACTAGAGAACACGGTAACCAGCTCAACACACTGTCAGATTCTTCCACTAAAGTGATACCCTCAAAGGTACTTCTTCAGTACCTTTACTCAGGGAACATAACTATATCTAAATAAGAAAAACAACTGGGAAATCAAGAAGTAATTAATGCAGATGTAGCACAAGGGCTGGTCATATGATTTGGTGGACGGTTTAGGTCAAGTACAGTAAATCTCACTCAGCATAATTTTTTAAATATATATTTTTTTATTTTTTTGTTAGAAGAACGCATGAGAAAAAACTTTTCTAATGTTGAAGACTGTCAAGGATGATGTAAGACACTGGTATTTTGTAACCAACTGTAGACGGTACCTCTGCTCTGGATTAAACACACTAATACTATAGCCTGGTTTGTTAGCAATAGCAAACTAGTAAATCTAACAAATGTATGTACTGTGTTAAACCTAGAAAGGCTTCTGCATTAAAAAGTGTGTGGTTGTATCTGATGTATACTTTAATCTAACTAGGGTTGCCAGATGTCCAGTTTTGTACCAGGGAGTTCCATTTTCCAGTGCCCGGTTAGAACTGCAGTCTGTGTCTATTTTAGTCAACCAACTCAGTTTCTTAAATTTACACACAGTTAATTTTGTGTTTACCTATTAGTATTGTTCATCCATCCATTTTCTAAACCGCTTCTTCCATTTCGGGTCACTGGGAAGCTGGAGCCATTCCCAGCTGGATACGGTCCCAAGGCGGGTAGACACAGGACAGTAGGCCAACCCATTGCAGGGCAACACAGAGACAGACAACTATTCACACACACTCTATTAGTATTGTATATACTAAAAATACATATTTACACTGATGTCTAGAGCCGTAGTCTAGACCACCTTAGTCAAATCCAAGACAAGTCCAAGACCATTACTAGTGAAGACTAAGTCCAAAGAGGTTTCAGTCCAATTCTAGAGTTAAGATGGAGACAGAAATAAAAGAATCCTATTTGAGACCATTCACTGACCTGTTAGTAATGTGTGTGTGGATGGTGATCAGAGACATTTCATGTCTTTTATTGTAAGATGATTACTTAGCACTATTATTTGTAATGATCAAAAAAGCAAGAAGAAATGCAACCAATTTTTCTTTTTTGTTTTGCCATGGTGTCAAATATTCTGACATGCCGGGCACCCACAGAGTAATGTTAATAGAGGAATAACTGTTTTCAAAAGGCACCTGGACCAACCAGAATATATGGCATGACTAAAGGTGGGACTGAGACAAATCCAAATGCAAATATCAATGAGTCCAGGACAAATTTGAGGCCACAGAAATATTGTCTTGAGTTTGAAAAAACAGTGGAATCAGGCAAGAAAGTGGAGAAAGAAACTTTTAGCATAATGTGCATTTGTCTCTTCCTAAGTTCTCAGGGTTGTGAGGTCCGGAGGATCCGTGGAGCAGCCTTGGACAGTCATACTGGAAGAGCAGATTACACAGACAGGTTAGTGTCTGCCAAAGTAAGACATTCAATCAATAGTCCTGATTTCACAATACACCGTGATTGTGTTTGAAAGGAATAATAAAGTGTTGGCAGAATTGGGGGTGGAGTCGTTAAACTGACTTCACACTACATTCTTTAATGACACTATTGTGTTTAGTCCTGTTGGCTTATTTCATGCCACTATGTTTGTGTGTGTGTGTTTTTTTATCTGAAGGTGTGATCAATAGAATACATTTTCTCACATATTACAGCCTACCTCCACTGCCTCATACCAAGTGTGCTAGTTCACTCATATGAATACATGCGTACAGGTAAAATTAATAGCATATTACAAGCACATACGTATCCACCCCCTCCACCCACCCTCAGTCTGGACTGCTCCACATCTGGTAGTGTTTTGCAGGAGTGAGGTATCCCGGCCGGAGAAACTCGATCCCCCCCCAGGCCAGGGCCTAATCCCAGCCCTGGAGTCTGTGTGACTGACAGAGGCTGTGTTTTCTCAAGCCGACCTCTGGAGCTGTTCTGTTTCCTTTATCCTGTCACTGGTCAGAAACCCAAACCCCCACCTAACCCACTCTCTCTCTTACCCACCCAACCCCCTCTCCACAGTCCCCTCTATCTGCCCGCGCTCTATCCTTCACCACATCTTTCTTTTCCCCTCCCCAAATCTGGGCCTCCTTAGAAACAGACACTTTCTAAATAAAAATTCTTTAAGCAAATGCCCAACATTGGTTGTATACTCTTGAGGAAAGTGGCCCAGCTTAACTGCTTATGGGGAACACTGTGTTGAAATGGAGCCTAATAATCCAGTATGGCCTGTTTTGGACTGATGTTGCGTAACAACCTCATAAACGTCTAGCAATTTGTGTTATTTTTTTCACTTAAGCTTTGATGAAACAGAATGAAAAACTCAAATGCAAGTTTAGCTCACCTGTGCCCTGGTGAAGCCTCTTCAGGTATTTCTCTGCCACAAAAACAGTTTAGGTAACTACATTAAACATTTTTGAGTCTCACATTTCAACAAGTACAGACACTAACAGATAGTTGAGAATTTGCCTGTTCACAAAGATCATTGCTGTAGAGAGTTCTAGTGGTTAATAGGAACTTTGAAGTCAACGTGTGTGTCCTTGAAAATAGCAGGGGATGTTTTATGCCTAGCTGTCATGACACTGACAGCATGCTAACAAGTCTGTATCCAAAAATAGCTAATGTAGTAGCAAAGCTGACGAATTACAATCTGGGGTGTATGAATTCCGCAGTTACACTTTTAAAAATAAGAGCGCCAAATGGAACCAAAAACTGTTTGGAACAATGCCAGAGAAAAAACACTTTTGGTTCCCTAAAGAATCTTTCAATCAGTACGGAATGTGTTGTAAGTTCAAGCAAGCTCCACATAATGTAAAGGTTCCACACCGAATCAAAAGTGTTTTTCAAGAGCCGTATGAGAAGAACCATTTAGGAGCCTTTAGTTTTAAGAATAATGATAAAAAGGAAAAGAGCTAAAAAAAAAAAAAAGAGAGAAATTCAGCTGTGGGCTTGTTCACTTGAAGTCAAGAAGAGCTTAACAAGGACTAGAGTTAAGATCAAACACTTGTTATCAGTTGGGTCAGAAACTCCAACTGGTGGAGAACATTAGTTGTAGTAGACCTAAAGCCTGGGTTTGTTGAAGAAGTGATCTTAGTGAGAATGTACAATTTAAGGGCAACAGACATTTGCAGTTTGAAATGATCTGAAGCTTAGATTAATATTTGGACATGAAAAATACTAATGCCAGGTGTTCAAAGCCACAGACATTAATGAGAAGGCCAGTTTGAAACAAACTTTGACATTAAACATACCTGTACAGTAAACTGTTACTACATTATGTTTGCCTAAAGAGAACTGTAGAGGACCATGATTAGCAGCCTACATGAAAGGAAAACCTGAAGAATGCTCTGCTGCATTCACTGCAATAGCACTTTATAAGTTTTTATTACCCAACTTACAGATCTTTTGTGATTTGAGCTTTTAAATTGCTCTAGAGGGGGAAAAGTAAGGGGCTAGAATTTACACAAGCTATCTGTACCATTAACTTGAGTCTGATTGGGGAGAAAAGGTGTGAAATAAAAGTGCCACTTCAGGTTAAAGCGATATGTAGTGGCCTACATTCCATTTCCCCTGGATGCTTAGAGAGAAGTCCAGCAGGGTTGGAGGGGCTTTCAGAGAGAGAGAGAGAGAGAGAGAGAGAGAGAGAGAAGGAGAGAAAGACATTGAGAGTGAGAAAGAGAGAGATGAAGAGAGAAGGAGATTGAGAGAGTGAGAATGAGAAAGAAGAAGCGACAGAGAATGAGAAAGAGGGAAGGAGTGAGAGAAAGTGAAAGCAAGAACGAAACAGAGAGAGAGAAAGGGGTGAAAAGCAAGAAAGGGAGAAAAGAGGCTGAATAGAGGAAAAAAAACATGAGAGAAAGTGAAAAGAGGAAAAAGGAAGTAAGACAGGGAGAGAGGGAATGAGAAGGAAATATACAGAAAAAAAACAATTGAAAAAGACAGGAGAGGACAAGAACAATGAGAAGAAAGGAGAATGACAAAGGGAGAGAAAAGGAAACAAGAGAAAGATGAGATGAAAAGAATGAGAAAAAGAAAGAGAAAATGAAAAAAGTGTGTAATAGAGTAGAAAAGGAGAATGTGCGGTGGAAGAAATTAAAGAGACTGAGATTTTAAAAAGTGAGAGAGTAATGAAGAGAGAAGGAGGCAGTATAAGTGAGCATGTGTGAGAAATAGTGGAAGTAGAGCGAGACAGTAGAGGGACGGAGAGCGAGAGAGAAAAAGGCATATTTCTGTTGCCATTACGTGGGATTTGAGTCACGGTGGATGAATAATAGGGGCGGCTGATTGAGTGGTTGTTCAGTTTGGTGAGGGTAATGTGTGTGTGTGTGTGTGTGTGTGTGTGTGTGAGATCAGAGGGCCAGAGTGGTGAGCAGAGCGTAGAGAGACGAGCATGGTCGAGGTTTTACTCATTGTGAGCACATTTCCCCAAAAATGTGGAACAAAGTGCAGCTCAAATCTCTCGAGGATGGGGTCACTGCTGCACTCAACGGAGCCTGAACGGTTCTCTCTCACTCCTCTCCATTTCTCTCTCTCTTTCAGTCTATCTTAACACACCCTTTTCCCCTTCTCCCTGACTTCAAAGAAGTCCTGGAACCCATTAAAACAGACAGACTCGTTGAAAAATAAACGCTGCCTCGCTGGTGTGGCAGTGCAGGGGGAACTGGCCCCTGTATGCATGTGTGTGTGTGTGTGTGTGTGTGTGTGTGTGTGTGTGTGTGTGTAGGTGTGTGTGTGTGTGTGTGTGTGTGTGTGT
>JBBPDA010000003.1:16100479-16115920 GCA_037974385.1 Arnoldichthys spilopterus | reverse complement strand
TGTGTGTGTGTGTGTGTGTGTGTAGAGCTGTAGGCAGTAGTATGCTGTGCTCTGCTGGTCTGATCTACTAGCCACAGAAGTAAAGCAAATACCACAGATCCTATAGGCAAACACTGAGCATGCTCACTGCGTCTCAGGGATCAGGGTAAAGAGTACATAAAACAAACATCTGAACATTTGAAAGAGTGTGTGCATGCATGCGAGTGTGAATGTGTATGCAAGTGAATGAACAAGCATAGTTTAAAAAAAAAAAAAAAACTAAGGCCAAAGCAGTTGGTCCTGGAGTTAACTGCACAGTGTCAGCTTCAGTACTTCACTGTCTAGGGAAGTAAACAGCTTTAAGGCAGTTCTGCACTGCTATATAGTTGCTGTCCTATAGTAGGAGTATTATACATGACTGCATTTATTGTGGGCAGGATTAATCTTAGAGTTCCATCTAGTGGAGTAAAGCTGTATTCCTTTGGAGACATGTAGAGAGAGACAGAGAGAGAAAGAAAGAATGGAAGAAAAAGAAATAAAGAAAGAGTGAGAGAGGAAAAAAAAGAGAAGAAGAGAAAGGGGTGAAAACAAAAAAGGAGAATGGGGGAGAATGTAATGCTGTGTTACTAAGGAAACATAAGCTGTGCACAGTGTGAAATACAGTGATGGTCAAAGCATACAGTAAAGCAAAATATTTGATAAAATTTTACCCAAGTATAGGCTGTTTTTTCCACTTGGAGTAACAAAGGTACTAGTGTCAAAATAAAAGTATTGCAAGACATTGTAATGATCCAGTATTTCTCTTGTGTCTTTAGTTTTTAGTTGTTGTTTCACGATGATTGTATTATTTGGGAAAGAGCATCAAGGTTTTTAGCTTTATCTAGATCATCTAGTACTTACTCTGCAGTTTATGGCAGTTAGCAAAGTAAAATGTACAGCAGGCAGTGACATTGCAAAGAACTTTGTTCTTCCAGCGTTGGGGCAGCAGTTTAGGGAGGACACTTTCCTGTGTCAGCGAGATAGTACCCCTGTGTAGAAGACCATAAAGAAGCGGTTTGGGCAGTTTTGCATGGAAGGACTGACCTGCACAGAGCCCTGACCTCAACCTCATCAAACATCTGCAAAGAAGTCCTTATCACCCAACAACAATGCCTGACCTCCATAACGCTCTTCTGGCTGAATGGAAGCAAATTCACAGAGTCATCAGCTCAAGGCTGGTTAGATACATGGTCAACAAGAACATTCTGACCATTGTGTGTCTACATCCTTTTGGCCATGTAGTGCAGATGTAAGACTTGTGTCGTCCACCCCCCACCCCCCCCCAAAAAAAAACAAAAAAAAAACACGAGAGCTAAATGGCTCACTTGAGTGAATGAATTCCATCAGCAGTTCTGCAGGAATGTGCAGTGTTTTGGGTTCAGTAAAGTGTGACCTCACAGGTCACCCAGGGTCATGGAAGAGCCAGGTTTTGAGGGAACAAAATGGGTCTCTGTTTATATCTTGCAAACTTCACCGCTAAAGAAAAATCTCCTTCTGATTAATTTAAACCAAAAAATCCCATATTTTCATATAAAGTTATAGGCCACACTGTGCATTCTTTCCATAATTTATTGAAAATTAATTAATATTAATTTAAGAGAATTTGTACATAATAAAAATAATAATTATAATAGGAACTTTATTTATAGAGCACCATCCATACATCATAATCAAGTGGCATCTCAACATGCTAAATAAACAGGCCATATTTAAAATCAGGGTTTTTTTGTCTAGTTTCTACTAGTACCATTTTTTACTGTAACTATGAAATATATGAAAGTTGTATGAATACTGTTACTTAAAATCATTTTAGAAAAAACTTAAGTGACAAATAAAACATGCTCACTTGTTTTTAAATGTCCGCTTTCCTCCTCTTACAGACAGAATGAATGTGCAGGAACTGGAGGCTAAGCCAGGTGGCAAGGAACAAGCTAGCTTTAAGCAAGAGGTATGAGCCTGCATAAAGCTCCAGCTGCACCTTCAAGGCCAACTGCTTTACTGAAGTACATCTGCTATCTCATTACTTCAGTCACTGGAGGAGCCCTAAGAAATAACAAAAGACATTGCCTCTGAATAGACTGAGGATCACCCCTAACCAGAATCATCTATACTGTTGGCAGGCAGAACTGATGAGCTACGAATACCAACTAGCTGAACTAAGAATTGAATTGTAATTGAATTGGGAATGAATTATAATTTCTGAATGCTCTTATAGAAGTTCACACTGCTCATATGATTGACACTGCATGCCTGTGTGTATGCTTTTCAAGGACAGGGCTGCTGCGGAACATTCCAAAGCAGAGGAGAACGCTGAATGCTATGGCACAGATGGAAGAAGAATGGCAGAGGTGCAGGTGAGCTTTCATGCCTTATCTCACCTCTATGTGACTTTTCTCACACTTCAGCACCTGGTCCGGTATGGCCTAATGTAATCAAGTCCAATCTAATCTCTCAATTTCTGCAAAGGCCTGCACACCTGAGCAAAGATCGGGAAAGCTGAACCGCTCTATAGAAAACCACCTGTACAGCAAAGGTGAGCATTATACCACTCCCACTCGTGTAGCGCAGATGCTGATTTGAGATGTGATACAATCTATTCCTATTCCTGTTTATTCTTTCCAAGGGTACTGATATTGTAAAATGTTTTGTAAATATAATTTTGAAACTACATTTTTTTGTATAATAAAAGGAATTAACATACAGGGACTTGATATGAAATGAACTACAATATGTAACAATGTTCAACATAACTACTGTCTAATACTAAACATAACCTACCTGGATTCTTAGCCTAAACTCTCTCCCCAGGCAGCAAACCTGTCACTTTCTTAGAAACTCTGAAGATATTATTTTTAATATTTTAAGAGACACCTAACTTTTACACAAAGTTGAGCAAACCAGTTAGATTAGCATTACATCTGAAAGTGCATGGTTAAACAAAAGATATTTTTTAAATTACATCCGAACTTCCTTCTATATAATAGCTGCTGTCTAGATAAGCAAAGATCCTATCAGACTCTTGTCTTCATATTTCATAAACAGCATATCTGAGACTCTAGAGCCAAAACCATTCTTTGCTACACATTCTATGGACAGTGGTGGCCTTGTGGTTAGGATGTTGCCTTTGAGACTTGAAGGTCGCAAGTTTGTGTCCTGGCCCGGGCACTACCGAGGTACCCTTGAGCAAGGTACCGTCCTGCTACACTGCTCCCCGGGCACTGTTGACAGCTGCCTGCTGCTCCATGTCTGCATGTGTGATGGGTTAAATGCAGAGGTTGCATCTTGTTGTGGTGCTTAAATGTGTTGACAATGACAAATATTCACTTTCACTCAACAAATTAGTGCTAATAGCATACCCTTGTGGAGAATATGCTGTAAAGCATGACTTTTCATAATGTCCAGATGACGCTTATCTGTTAAACTTTGAACTAATCACTAAGCCAATTTACTGAGAGCATAAACTTGTATAAAGCTTTCACAGAAAAGTAGAGGCAGCTACTTCAGCAAGGGGAATACAAACTCTTTACCTCGATTTCATGTTTTCTAGCATATTCACATATGACAACATATTCACTCTGCTCAGGGGAAGATGCTACAATAAAGAGCAGAGGAAGGACATGGGGTCTCAAGCCTGAGGGTGGAGTGACAGCTGAGTCACCGAAGCCCAAATCCACATCTGCTAGCAACCCTCAAAAAACAGCCCCAACCTCCCACTCAACTGTGGAAAGGCATTTTCATAAAGCAAAGCCTGAAACTCATACAAGCACAAACAAAGACAATGTGTGAGTAAAGCGTTTTTTTTTGTTTTTTTTTAACATGTAATAATGCACGACCTAATATTTATGGTCCCATACATGTTAAATTATACTTAGCAAAACAACACAAATTGTTTTATGTAAATTCTGTAACAAAAAAGCCTGATTGCCTTCCCCATGCCAAACCACCCTACCTATTGCAACTGAAGTTGCCCAGCTACAAGGAATTAGAAGGTTTCCTGGAGGCCAAAGCAAGAGCACTTTAACTTCAAATGAATAGCTTAATCATGATATCAGACCTTCAGTCTTCAGTATGTTAGAAAAACTAAACTGTTACTGGGGTGTGCGCTCAAACTTCTGTACATTCAGTTTAAGAACGTAATTGTATGATACTCTTTTGCAGTTACATTTTTGTGGTTTATTGACTCCATATGCCCTAAATCCAGGCTTTATATTTTGTTTTTCTTTGTTGACCTTAGGTTATGAAAAAAATAAACATATCCCTTTCCCTTGAGAAAAACATACCCACTTAGATATAAAGACCATTGTTGTAGGTTTAAGGGAACCAGTGTTTGTACCCTGGTGAAAAACAAATTGTATCATTACAGTACATCTCCTTCTAATATTGTTGATCTTATTAAATTTTCCTCTGATCCATAAATGGGTTCTTGAATTTATTCATGAACAAGGACACAGTATTCTTATTGGGTGTGTTTCAGCAGTGCAGCCTCTTTCCATTTGTTTAGAACTTGCCATAAATCTCTATTACATATCATTCCAATAATTATAAATTATATTTTGACATAATGTAATAATGCTGAAATTATATGAATGCTATAGAAACAGCATAACTGTCATTTTAAGCTATTTTCTCCAAAGTGGACCGGCATCCTTCTGTCTTAGGTTCTTCAGTTTTCACATCATATTTTCACACTTTTACTTTGCTGTCTACTTCACACCTCTACATCAAATAACACTTTCCCTCTGCCTGCCCTGGCTGTATTTTGGGTACACACACCCTAGGTTGTGACATAAGGTTAGAGGTCAGGTTGAGGTCAAACGACTTGGCTGTGCAGGGTCTGAGGCTCATTATTATCACGTCTAATGACTGTTTGCATTCCTCTCTCACCCGTCTCACCTCTGTGTCCACCTCACTCTACATCGCTCTTTGATTGTGGCTCGGATTTCGACTCCCATGAGCTGCGAGAAAGGAGAGATTAGAACGCCTCTCTCCATCACAGAGCTTTATCACTAAATCTCTCCCACTGCCTCCCTCCTTCTGCCACGCTGTGCTGTATTTCAGCCCTGACACCCTGCTGAACCTTCATTGCTGTCCATCATGTGACTACAGTGTGTTTTACAGCCTTTTCTTCTTGGCTTCGACAGTAAGAGCCAGTCCAGGAAAGCAGGTGGAGGAGATGATGCCGAAAGAACCCAAATAAGGAAAGTAAAGAAGGATGGTGAGGTTGATCAGCATGCCAGGAGAATAACAGAGAATAAGCATACACTAAGGAAAAACACACAATCGAATGTGGGCTCTATGTCAGAAGAAACCGCTTACACTACAGACACAGCTCCTGGCACAGTAGTAGTAAGTCATGCTGCAAATTACTGTATCAGTGGTGATTAATAACCTTATTGTCAGAGCCTGATTTCAAGCCTCCTCTTGTTACTGTGTCTGTCTGCAGGAGAAGAAGAAAACCACAGAGGGTAAGACACCTCAGGGGTCAACAAGTGAAGCAAAGGGGTCCATAAGTGAAGCAAAGGGGTCCACAAATAAAGTAAATGGGTCCACAAGTCAAGCAAAAGAGTCCACAAAGCCACAAAACAAAGTGAAAAGGAGGACCAAAAGGCAAGCAGCATTTGTTGTTGGTAAGGTTTGCTATTATTCATCTGTTTCTTTTTTATTCAGTAGGCATGAGGAAAATATACAAGGACTTTTGCTTATTGAAGTTTCGCATTCTACATCTACACATTACCTAAAAGAAATTAATAGATGTTAGGGACAATTTAAAGTTATGTTTAAAATATATAAAAGCAACTAACAACAGCAGTAGGATATAGGAGGCATCTTTCTAGGAAGATTATTGCCATGGAAAAAAGCTCTGAGCTTGTAAGTCTCTCGCTTTTGATCTATGCTAAAAATGTTAGAAAAGAGAACCACCAGGGTCAGCAATGATTTACTTGCCCTTTTCCTCAATCTAGATAAGAAGATAGAAGACAACCTGGCAGAAAAATATTTCCTTGTCATACTGCATAACCTGCAGAAAATCATCTGCTAAAAATAACACAAACAATGTGCTGACATTTCAATTAATGATATTCAGATCAGCCATTTTCATTCTTTCGCAGGTAAGCCACAGATTTCACAGGAAGTGCAGCACACTGAAAGGGAAGTAAATAGACCAGAGAGATATGGGAGAACAACCTCCAACAAAGAGGGGAACAAGTCAGAAGATAGAACAATGAATGAGCACCTCTACAGTACTCCTGGACACAGTCTGGACATTGATCTGGGCTCTGTAGACCAAGAGGATCAAACAGCTACAGTTTTCTCCAGAACACATAGTTCTGCTGCTGTCTCCTCCAGAAAGCAGAGTTCTGCTGTAGCCTCCTTCAGAACCCAGCACTCTGCTGGGGCATCCTCAAGAAGATACAGCTCTGAGGCAGTCTCCCCTAGAACACACAGCTCTGCTGAAGGCACCCCCAGAACACACAGCTCTACTATGGTCTCTCCAAGATCGCACAGCTCTGCTATGGTCTCCCCCGGATCACACAGCTGTGCTATGGTCTCCCCTGGATCACACAGCTCCGCTGCTGTCCATACATCCAGAGGGAGTTCTCAGAGAACCAGTATGACAGCAACACTGTCACTAATCCAGCTGCCTCCCCACTCGGCAGCCTCAGTACAACATTCTCCATCAAACTCTGCCAAGCCGGAATCAAGTGTGGATGTAAGTCTTTTTTCATGATGTTTATAAGCTTATACATAAGTGTTCCGGAAGCAGGTTGCACATTCAACACAAAAGCCGCTCTTTACTAGCGACTAATCACAGTCCAAATTCCTCAAAACGTCTTAGCACATTAATCATCATAATGTACCCTAGTTAATACTGGAGTGCTCTAGATTTGCACTTGAAGTATAAGGCAATTGAAGTAATAGAATCCTATATAGTGCTGTGCAGACTGCATGGCTAAATCACAAACCACGTGGTCTCAAACTGTTTTGACTCTTACACATATAGTAACTGGATTATTTGCAAATAATTTGGTTAAAACTGCTTAGGTACAGGTATTTCTTATACAATCTCCTGATTGCAATTATTTGAGATGACTGCAGTCGTTTTCCATAGTCTGTAATGCTCCAGTACTGATTGCACAGAAACAGCCCCATATGATTATGTTCCTATCTCCATACGTCACTGTATGTATGTTGTTCTTGGTATCATAAGCATAATCCTTCTTTCTCCAACCACGATAAACTGAATTATTGCTAAAGATTTCTATTTCTGTTTCTATGTTCTATTTTGAGAGTACAACGAAAAAGCTCTACTCCAGTGCAGTTCATTGGGTTTCATTCTTTGTTATGCTCCTGCTGCTTTTAGGTCATCCTGCAGTTCATTTTTAGTGGCTGCTGGCTTCTTTTACCTTTTTTTCAAAACTCTCTAAGCATGCTGTGGAAGCTGGCAGAACATACATGTACAGAGATGATTAGTTGTGTTCCAGGAATTTTCCAGTTGCACACTGTCAAGCCTATTGCTATGGTGTGTTCACAATGGCTAACAATCACTTACTCATTCACTTTCACATTCATGCCATGGACACTGGTGCCACCCATGCTCAGAATCTTTGGGACGGGGAACTCCAAGTTACTTTTTCCTAAAAACAAGCTGAAAATTGGACTGAATTTAGGTCCAGAGAGGTATTTCTGTATAGAGTTGAAGTTTGGCTTTTTCTTAGTGTAATAGTTTCAGGTTGCATTTCTTGATGCAGTAGTGGACTGTGTTAAGTGACAGCAGTTTTCTGTCCTCATGAGCCCATGTGGCTATATTCATTACAGTAGCATAATGGTTTCTCATGCAGTGTCTTCTGAGAGCTCAAAGGTTTCCAGCTTTGTCCTACAGGGACTGAGGTTTCTCCAGATTCCCTGAATCTTTTCACAGTATTATGCAGACGGTGAAAGACCTCCATTCTTTGAAATGTTCTTTTTGAACTGACTGACAATTCTCTCATGAAGTTTGGCACAGTGGTGAGTCACGACCCATCTTTTATACCAGAGACTGAGCCTTTGGTAAAAGAACCCTCTCACCTATTACCAGCTCACTCACTTAATTTAGAATAACCAAAACCGGACACTTTGAAAGTCCTAGAAAACTTTTAACTCTTATTTTGCTCCATCCCAACAATCTACAGCTTTGAGTGTTTTAAAGGCTTTGATTATATTTACAAAATACATTGAAGTTGGACAAACATTGGAAATCTTTTCTTTGAACTTTTATCCAGTTTAATTACCAATTTTATTCAAAATAATGTTTTTCTTCCTTACGAATACATTGTTTTTGTTCATATTTAATTACAGTGTCAAAAGGCATTGTGTGTACATTTGAAGTGGATAGATGCACTGGAACAATACTGAATAACAAAAATGTATTTCTCCTCACTTTATGAGTATGATCCAGCCCACGTGATGCAGACTGATTATATCCATTCAGGCCAAAAGCAGCAAAGAGGCCATCACCCTGAGGGATGATAGTAAGGCTGCAGCACTGGCCAAGAAAGCTGCTGCACAGGCAGAGAAGGCTGAGCGTCGGCGCCTGGAAGTGGAGAGGAAGAGGAAGGAAAGAGAAGAGGAGCTGAGGAAACAGCAAGAGCGAGAAGAGAGAGAGGAGAGAATGAGGCTGGAGCTGGAGGAAGAGCAGAGACACAGAGTGGAGCAGGCCAGGTACACTCGCAGCCCAGTCACAGCAAAAACACACAACAAAAGTGGGAGTGGAAAATTCTATACTTTCATATGGTGGATTTTACAGGTTGAGGAAGCTCAGAGAAGAGGAGGAAAGACGAAAACAAGAGGAGAGAGAGACAGAGCGTCAGAAAAGAGAGCAGGCTGAGATGGAGAGAGAGAAGAAGAGGCAGGAGGAAAAGAGGAGGCTTCTGGAGCGTTTTCAAAAAGAGAGGCAGGAAGAGGAAGAGAGAAGAGCAGGTACACCGATGTTTTAAACTAGAGAGTATATGGATTTATCTCTTAATGCTATGTTGCTGCTGTGTTGCCAGCATTGTATGATGACCATAGTATGTGCATATGCAGTGGGAGAAAAAACCTCCACCTTGGCATGAACACAAATTTCACTCTGGTAATATGAATAGAGGTACAAAGTACAAGTACAAAGATTCCAATAGACGCGAAGTTTAATTGCTCCAGGAATATATCGGTTTTAAATCAATATTATATGCTGCTCTGTGTTTATGCTGTTCTGCATTTTTTCCCTGTATGGAAATATTAAATGATAAAAATTTACACAAAAGCACCCTATGAACCCATTCATTTTGAACTCTTGCAATTGCTCTACAACATCTGACAAACCCATCAAATTCTTTGGCTCAAATTCCAAGGTAATCCAGTGGAAAAGGTAGAGCTAGGGCAACAGTGACCTCCAGAGGCACAAATGTTTTCCACATTTCCCAAGGTTCTCCAAAGCCGCTGTTTTACACTTCATCTCAAACGAACTCACTCAAAAGTGCACCTGCATATATTGCAGCACAAGACATGATGCATAAACATAAGACTATGACACTGAGACAGAGAGTACATGTGAGAGATTAAGAATGCCATCACCAAATGAATGCCTGTGTGTCTAGCCAAGTTAAAGCATCAGCAGCAGGAAGAGGAGGCACAGAGGGAGTTGGAGAGGAGGAGACTAGAGGAGATGGAGGAAAGTGAGAGGCTGGAGTACTTGCGTAGGAAGTATGAGGAGGAAGAAGAGAGGAGGAAGGCTGCAGAGGAGAGGAGGAGAGCAGAAGAAGCAGCAGCATTGCAGGCTGAAGAGGAAGCCAGACTGCTGGCTCAACTGACGGCCAAGTATGTCATGTTTTCAGTTCTCCTTTAAAAACACATCATTTCTGTTCCCTTTTTTACTTTCTAATTCTTTGTCTAAATATCGAATACTGTATCAGCAATATTTTAATGGCCCTTCCTACAATAACTGACTGTCCTCAGTTGAGTCAATGATTACTCTTCAGCTAAGGCAGAATACTCTAAATATGCCACATTTTTCTCTATCACAGACAGAGGGCAGCACTGGAACAGCAACTTCAATTTCACAGAAGTCTGTTTGTAGAGGCTGGGGGTCTGGAGCAGACCCATGATATCTCCCGGCCCTGGGTTTTCTCCTATTTCAGTCTGTTAAAATTGCTTGGCTTAGTGGAATCTCCAAAGGACCTGGTGAAGGATGTGCTGTGATTTTCTATGTTGCTTCTAAGGCAGCTAAAAACACCTCTAAACTACATCAGTCCTGGCTAAAACTGTCATATTTATGGGCAGATATTTGTCACACTATCACACTGACCCAGTCGTGTCCATTGCTTTTTATTTAACACACAGAATTTAATCAGCTGGGTCCCTAAGGGATCACACGGAATGGTTCCGTTTTTTACTTGTAAGACCAGCTACTATGCAGTAATATTGTTTGGGCTAGATAAAACAGCTGTGGGATCAAATATATGAAAGTAAAATCATGTCATTGTGAGGCTTGTTTGTCACACTCAACTACACTAAGTGCGCCACTATCAAATGTGTCCTCTGCATTTAACCCATCACGTGTACACGTGGAGCAGTGGGCAGCTACCAACAGCGCCCCAGGAGCAGTGTAGTGGAATGGTACCTTGGTCAGTGGTACCTCAGTGGTACCTGGGCCAGGAACCTGCAACCTTTTGTTCACAAGGGTAAGGTATAAATCACTAGGCCACGACTGCCTAAATATATTGTTTGATTCAATAATAAAATTATATCTGGATAGCACTTATATGGAGATATGTTGGACAAATAAAAATCATGTTAAAAACAGATAACTTTACCATGGTAAAGACCAGTGTTTCCCAAACCCTGGTCCTGGAGGTACTAATATTTAATCATTTATTATTATTATTAATAAGGACAAGTATCTTACCTAATATCCATGCCATTGACCTCATTGTTGGGTCATTTCATGTTCATCTTAAAAGAGTTTAAAGTAATGTAAAACTAAATCTATTAGCATTAATCTTGAAAGTTAATTTAACTGTTAATAAAAACAAATGAGCAAAATAACAAAGCATAGCAAATGACAGTTATAAATTCTTTAAGTAGTTGAGTAATCACCTTCAGCTACAAAAAACTTAAGTACTAATTTCAAACTTCTCCACTTACTTTTCTTAGCTAATTAAATTGCTAAAATAGAAACTGGCTAAGTACAAGTTGGAGATGCAAATACCTAAAGGGTGCATGAACAAGTTAACTACAATGCTTCCCTATGCCAGCAAGTAGGGGAGGGGTGCTTCTAGAGACTGGATTAGTTTTTGGCCCTGCGTCATAAAACGGGTGTTAATACAGATGTAAAAACGGCATGGTGTTTGCTACTGTGCAAGGTTAGCAAAGCCCGCTAGGTGTTAGCATGGGGCAAAAGGGCCAGCTCTGGTTGACACCGGTAATGAGACTCTTGGGTTGGAAAACAACAAAATCGAGTCCAGGGCGGAGTGCTGTGATTGGGCCACAAGAGCGCACACGAGACAAGAATGCGACTCCTTCAGAAGAACTGAAAGCGTGCTTCCCGCGTCACAGCACAAGGGAGCCCACAAGGAACATATGCAGACCTCCTGTGCCTCAGTGGACCACATCCATGAGCCTGCGAAGCCAAATGTGAACTCGCTAACCGGAACCAAACAGAACCCCCTACTTCTGGGAATCACAGGGGGCCAGGGAAATGGAACCCCAAAACACAAAAAGCAGCAGACAGCCAAAACGAGCGCCTTGAGGCCTCTCTGCTAAGGACAGAAGAAAGGAGAGAAAGGGAGACCCACGTATAAACACCTAAGAGCCTTTACCAAATTAACAGCGAGCCCTGTGTGGCCAATGCAAACATGCTAGCCACACCTTTAACCAGAGAAAAGGGCTTTGTGGCCCAGGTGAAACACATATATACGATAGATGTAATTAATGGGACATGTTGACAAATGCCCCCAGCCGCCCTGGCAAGGGGCTAACCCTTATGCTTTTAGGGCAGAGATGTCCAGTCTTGTGCGGCTGCAGGGTTTCATTCCAAGCAAGCAGGAGCACACATGATTCCTCTTTTTTAATCAACTGGCGTGCTAAAACGAAAACTTGCAGCCAAGCTGGCCCTTTGTGAGCTTGTTTTGACACCCCTCACTTAGCTCCTTTAGCATTATCTGACAGAAATGTAATACAAAATGAAGAGCATACATCGCTTTCATCATCCATTTCTGGATTTAATGTGGAACGGGTTTTCACCAACATTAAGTAATACATTAATACAGCAGCAATCAGTAAAGAAAAAAAAACACATGGTAACAATGCATAGTTTCCCATGTTCAGCTGTTCATATAGTGCAGTTATTCAGCCCTACTCCTTGGTCCGTTTCTTTTTGAAAAACAGCAGGAACTCTTTACTGGTCCCATTGCTGGTCTAGCCTTGGTCTCTGGAAATAAGTTTTGTCTTCCACTGAAGCACTAAACACAACACACCGATTTTAGATGGAAAAAGTAATGTAGTGACCTCAAACCCGCTGTGCATTATTAACTTCAAAATCACTTCAAATTGTTTGTGTTTTCCAGAGAGCAGACTTATAAATGAAACATTATTCAGTGTTCGCAATATAGTAGTGCTATTTTCTCTGAGCCCCACCTATGCTAGATGGGTCCACAATCTGCACAGGGATCGTCTGTCCATCTTCCAGTAGTATCCGTGCAACGCCCTCCTCATTACCCCCAGCCTCCATGGCAGAGATGTTAACCAACTGACCCATTTCAAGTAGGGCAGCAGGCCCAGGTACAGCTGAAGCCTCTCCAACAGAGGGACTAGACTGCAGGAATGATGATGGACTTAGAAACAGTGTGTGTGAATTTAAATGGTCTGAGGAATCAATGGATTCTGTTGCTGAAACTGGTTCCTGTCCAAGAGTGCCATCTGCTGGACACATGGCTGGTTGCAGCTGGACACCCTACAAAAAAATAAACCCATATTTGTGGGCAAATATTTTTCTTGCATTTTAATTCCCTCTGAGGTTTAGTTGTGACCTTTATGTTGGTTTATTCCCCAAAAACAACTTATACAAAAACATGTCCATTTCACAAATTGTTACTATTTATGTTTCAGCACTTTCACAAATATCTGAATGGTTGCCATCTAATGTGTCTTATTTAAAAAAACGTTAAGAAACAGGCTGTCAAGGCTAGAACACTCTTTACAACTTCAATGTGAATGGGTGGGACTGTACTGCTATAAATCTGAAGGGGTGGAATTGTACTGCTATAACTCTGAAGAGGTTGTTTGTATCTGAATAAGTCTAGAAAAACTAACTAATAAATAAAAAAATAATAAACCGGCTGTTTTACAGCTTAGATTCCATTTTCAGTTTTGATTTTTCCATAATATGGCCCTTAAACTACAGTGATGTTATATATTTTTCTAATATCCCAAATCTTTTTCTGCTTATCAAACTACAAATTTTCTACAGTCTCATTTTCCTCTTTAATATAGCACTTAAATGGCATAAAAACAAAGACTTAATGTATGGCATAAAGACTGGTAGAACTACATACTGAGTTAATTCAGCCAAGGAAGTGTTTGTATCAAAGGTCTGTGGGCTTTACAAAGCATGTGAACAACATGTAGATGAACACTGGGCTTACCTGCAGCTGTGCGAAGATCTTGGGCTGGACGGAGGTCAGAGAGCTGAACAGCTGAACAGCCTCAGGAGAAAGAGTATCATTTCCTTCTAAAACTTCTTCCTTCTGAGAGTTTACTGAGAAGAGAAGACCAATAACTTCCCATCACCTTTTTGTGTAGTTGGTTTCACCTACATAAGCTCTCAAATGTATTAATTATACTTCTGAGTCTATTGATGCAAATTAGCACACGTGAGGTGCAGTATTGTTCAAATGTGTTCCTGCTACACAGAACCCATATGACTCATTAAATTGTCCCTCCGTAAGACATAACTCAGTAAATGGTCTGAAATCAAGATTACATCAATCCCACAGAGTTATTTGAGCTTTTACCATTTATAGTTGCAGGAGACAGTGTCAAGGTCACAGTTTCTGTAAGGAGGTTCTCGCCCTCTGCTTTCCACTGTATTGGAGAGATGAGAACTTAAAATCAGCTATGAAAATCCTGCAACGCAGTTCCAGTCATAGCCTTTCATAACAACTGTAGAAACTTTGTCAAGTCCACACCTCTGTTCCCAAGGAGGCTAGTGTTCCCTCTGTCAGCTGCATGTTCTTCCGAGCCTCATGTACGTGGTTCTTGATGTCATTGACAGTTGGAAAGTAACACAGGTTGTGTCTCTCTGGTAGTGCGTCTGACTTGAACATCTCACGTTCTACAAACCTCCTGATATAGTATAAGCAAACAGATGTATTGCTAGTGGCTGTAAAACAGATTTGAAACTGAAATCCTGTACTGAGTTGCTGGTTTGTTAGATGCACCCCTCCCTCACACAAACTACAAGTCATATGTCATGGTAAGTTAGAATAAGTGTTCACATGAGCAGTGAATTGGCAAAGCGAGAGACTTTACAGTGGGCACATGAGGACCAATCTGGACTGAGAACGGGCGGAAAGAAACATCAGACAAATCCAGATTCTGTTTGCATCATGCTAATGGAAGGCTCAGAACTGGGCACAAGCATGGAACCATCTGTGTGTTATGACACACAAAGTGCAGGCAGGTGGTAGAAGTGTGATGAATGTTTTCCTGGCACACGTTAGAGTGTTCAGAGTGTTCAGAACCCACTGAACAAAATAATCTATCTTGAAATTATTGCTGATCAGGTTTATCCCTTCATGCTACAGTAGAATCTTTGTACAATCCTTGCCCAGGCAAACTGCTGCTGCTCTGAAAGACTAGATGTGCAAGACTAGACAGGTGTAACAAAGAAATTGGTGAGTTGAAAAGATGTTTTGCATCTTTCCAAGATGGATGTTTGACACAGCTGCTGGCCACTGTTATTCAGGTACTGAAATCAGTCAAAAGATGTTCCAGGTCATACCTGAGCTGCCTGCGGATAGCATAGACTTGGTTACACCCCTGTGCCACCAGCTCATTGATCTTCTCTGCCACTAGAGGGTGCAGTCGAGACGGGACATGTGCAACATCATCCACCTCTCCATCTTCCTCCTTTTCTCTCTGCACCTCCTCTTCTTGTTCATCCTCATTTTCCTCCTCTGAAAAGTCAGACTGCTCAGGTAGTGGGGGCAGGGCAGTAATGTCTAAATCATGATACAGGTGGGCTTTCTGGGTTGGAAGCTGAATATAGTACCTGTTAGAAAAATAACCCTTTAAAGTGAGGAATGCAGCAGCACAGTTATTATGTTTATGTAATGTAATAATAATAATAATAATAATAATAATAATAATAATAATAATAATAATAATAATTATTATTATTATTATTATTAT
>JBBPDA010000003.1:16079167-16100379 GCA_037974385.1 Arnoldichthys spilopterus | reverse complement strand
TAATAATAATAATAATAATAATAATAATTATTATTATTATTATTATTATTATTATTATTATTATTATTATTATTATACCGTATGACGCCCCCAGTGTCCCACAATTTCTTTTTCAGGTTGAAGAAGGCTTTCTCTTGCTCTTGCCGTACTATCTTCTTGTCCACTTTGGGGTCTACTGGAACTTTATACTCAGGAAATTTACGCACTTTTTTTATATATATTCTGCAGGAAGAAAAGTTTAGAGTTATGCACCATATCTTGTATGTATATTTCTCTTTTAAGGCATAACTAATACAAATTGCAATAATAAAGCATTTCAAATGAGTAATTTTATATTTACCTGGCAGGACAGGTGGCTTTGTAAGTGGAATTTTCACTGGTTTCTTGTGGCGTGCATTTTTTGGACTGGATACCTTTCCTCCGTGGTCCAAACTGACACTCCATCACGATAGCCCTACTTCCTAAAAACCAGAAAACAAAAAGATGAAGACACACTGGAATATACTTAGTCACCATATGGTAAAATAGGATGAAAACAATATAGTAATTGCCAAAATGTTCTGTAATCGAATGATCTTGCGATAAAAAAATGGTTGGAATGGAGTCAAAAGTAATGTGCTCACCTGCATTTACAAAGGGTATGCCATCATATGGCACATACTGAGACTTCCACATAAGGCGAGTGGCAGGTTTGGCTGGTGAGGGTGACTGGCGGGTACCAAAGACGGAGTGAGTGTGCTGCTTATGCAGAAGCAATACAGCCTCCAGCTCTGCCTCTGTGTTACAGAAGCCTCGGAACGAGTCACCAATTTTCTGCTCCGCACAAACAAGTGTCATGAAAAATAGATCATGCATTATTATCATGAACACTTGTAAGTGTGTAAAATGATGGATAATATATATTTTCTTTGTTTGTCCTGCTATACCTCACAGCTGCGAAGTCTCTTTGCCCAGTTTGGGGCACCTGTAGGCAGAGGCTTCAGGGGAGGCACAAAGATATCTGGAGAACTGATGACAAACAAATATGCTTTTAGTGGAAGCATAAGTAAACACCATATGTAGCGCTTAGTTCTTTTTTTGTCTCCAATTATAAAATTAATATTAAAGATTAGAGGCAAGTTTTTCAGTGTAACTGTGTACTTCAAAAGATGTGGAATGTGAATATCAAGCTTACCTTACTGTCGAAGTCTTAACAGCTGTGAAGCTTGAAGGTGCTACTGTGGTTAAAGTATTAGCATTACTGTTATGTACAGGTACACCAAGTGATGGCTTGTCTTCTTGACTGGGTTTGGGAATGTATGTTCCTATATAGAAGAAGTCCACAGGTATTCATGGATTTCGAGCCAGATGTGTGAATACATATTAAACCTACTATTACTTCAGAAGAGCACATCTCTTCATTAATGACGAGTGATATGGCAAAAATATAACATTGAAAGACATTTAGACATTAAATTTGATCAATTCAAACATCAGAAGTTCCATATTTAAAATATTCATAAATATTTTAATTCTACATTTAACACACTGCACAGCACTAAATACAAATAAATAGGGCTAAAAAGGCTCTATGTGCAGTGGAGCATGAAGTTGGACCAGGGTGTAGAAGTGCTGAAGATTCATTACTTGCTCAAAAACCAATTAAACACAATAACAGTATATAGCTGAGTATTTCCTACTTCTATTCTTCATTGTGTAATCTTGCCAAAAATTATATCTGCACACTTTGAGCTCCTCAGAGGCAAACAGCACATTGTACAGTGTATAATACAGAAGCCATCAAGTTGATCAAAACCATTATTTATGAAATATTTCAACTTTGAAATCAGTTTACCTCCTGAGTCTGCTGTATTTAGCACTTGACCATTGGGCAGCAACACTTGTGTTCCTCCAAGATGGCTTGATGGAATAACATACAACTGTCCGTTCTCTGACTGCCCAATCACCTGAAAGGAATTATGCTGCAAAATGACAATCTGCAGGAACCTGGTAACATATATGTATTTTTAATTCAAGTGAAAATAACTTTATTAAAGCACTGTTTTACATGACCCTCACCATGCGCTCACACTGAAGTGACCGTCCACTGGGATCAAAGATGACAACGTTGCCGGTTTGCAGTGGACCTGATGAATTCTGAAAGCATGCAGGAATCTCAGGGCCTTGAACTGTACATGATTCCTCCTTAGGGTGTGGATCTTTGTTTTTGTGCAGCTCCTTTAACACAATAGACACTAAATTATGGCACTTACACATTTAGCTGGTATCAGGCAAACGCCAATGCTTCTGAGCTTGATCTGATCATCAAAGACATTATGTCTTAGCTGAAGATGCATATTATGCCAAAACATACATTACTGAATACCACATATGGATCAAATTTCCTCACCGATTCGGTTCCATTTTCCAAGTGTTTTGTGCTTTTTTCCACACTGCCAGGCTCTGTTGCACTGCCAACTTGTGGAAATTCACAGACCTCCCCAACATTCCTCTCCTGTTCTTCCATCTCTGCTATACATATCAGACATGAGCTGCAGCCTAAATTAGAGAGATGAGGTTTAGTACTAGACAGGGGGTGGTTGAAGCTCATTTAAACTATTGAAACAGACGAAACCTTTTTCTTTTCTTCGGATCTGAGGATGAATGTTTTATTAAAAGTTCATCCTTTATTTGTCTACAGTGAGAGCAACACATTATACAGGCGAGCGAGTTTAAAGTGTGGCTGCATCTTGTGTCCATCCAGCAAACTGTGGAGGCTAATGACCCATAATGTACACTGTAAAGAACGGTAACATGGGAAATAGAAGCAAACACATGAGCCGAGATGAAGGATGTCCTTGTATGGTGCAAACATCATTGAACGTGTGGCTGTGCTAGCCTGTTAGCTAGCTACTGATGAACTGCATCAGCTGTGGGTGAGCTCATGTTAGTGAAAGATGATCTTTTACGCTGAAAACTCAGCGGTATAGAGGAGCTTCACACGGCTAGTTATTCCACGGAATAATCCATTTATTAATGTGAGCGACAACACCTTCATTTTCTGTCCTAACGTCATGCTGTCCTGCATAAGGCTAACTGGGACGGCTTTTAAAAAGTGGCCTTAGGTGCAATAAAGAAATACCCGCGTTCAAGTGTCCAGCCGGAGAGCTGCAGCCCGACTGCAGTCCTTATAAACAGCGCTGAAATCCAGAACGAGTCTGCTGAACCTCGTCCTCGCCCGAGGTGCCGTTCACTTCGCCATTCGGGCAAACGCGGTACCACATGAGCTTTATGGGGCTGTGCGGCCGCCGTAGCTCAGACTGAAGCGCTCTTTACCCTTTTTTTCCGTTTTCAGATTTATTTGAATAAAATGTAATTTAATTATATATAATATAATAAACATAATAAAGAAATATATAAATATATATTTAAAAATCATATATTTTTAACAGAATTATGGAAAGCGAAAATGAAAACATTTACCGAGTGCTGTAATTTGAAAAGATTATAGAAAAACGGAAACATTTTAACTAAATGCAAAATTTTTAAAATGCCTTTAAAAATTAAACTGCATGTAATTTATTTAAAATTATAAGATAAAGCAATGTAACCAATATTGCTGAATAAAATGTGCGGTTCTGAGTCAGGATGTTAGATTACATACAGTGTCATACTCACGTGTTTCACTGTTAGTTTACACATATTATTTACAATTTTATTTAGTAGTAAAAGTCTAGTAAACCAGTGAGGGAAAACAAGCATGTCTAATGGTATGCATGCTTTTTTACCACTGTGGGGAGATATGTTCTAAAGAGGTATGTTAGACCTTCAGGAGAGACATCATCAAATTGTGTTGCACTACTGATGCTACAGTGACATTTGCTCATTTCATTATGTTGTCTTTGTTCGAGAGGTGGCTGTAACTGGTGGTCATTATAGGGGATTTTCTTTTTACAGTGAATAATAATGATCCTAAACCTTTATGTGCACATGCTGCAGTAAACCTCTGTCTCAGCATTCCACTAGCAAAAACAGGAAAAGATTGGTGGAAGCGCTGGACCTGGAGAAGTGGTTCGGTGGATGACTGTGTTGAACCAGCTGATCCTTTGTCAGGTCTAAACTAACAGCACTGTGTCTGAGCTGAGCCCGTAACAATGAGGGTTGCACGCTCAGGGCGAAGGGAAAAAGTGAGGAATCTGGGCCTGTAATCCCAGGCTGGGAGTGAGGCTTGTCCTGGACTGACCCACAGGCTGAGAGATTAGAGAAAGAACAGCGCCAAGGCCCGAGAGGGAGATGGGTGATCCGACACATCCTCAAACTCCGTACCCTTATCCACCTCTGTCATATTATTTTGTATATGTTTATAGACACCAATCAGTCACACATTGTACCTCTGACAGATGAAGTGAATCACTGATTATCTCATTACAATCTGTCAAGTAGTTCTTGACCAGCCAATTCTTGAAGTTAATTTATTGGAAGAAGGAAAATTGGATAAACATAAGGTCATAGATGGCCAAGGCTTGTTAAAATACACAGGGAGCGAAGGGTAGGCTGTCAGTTCGATTCCACAAAAGAGCTACTGTAGCCCAAAAAAGTTCATGCTGGCTATGATAGGAGGATGTGAGCTTTCTGCATAAAGGGATGTATTAGCAAAGACCAACCAGATTACCCATGCTGACCCCTCTCCAACACCTTAAGTGCATGGGCACACGAACATCAGAACTGGACCAAGGAGCAACAGAAAATGGTGGACTGGTCTGGTGAATCACACCTTTTACATCATGTAGATGGCTGAGTGCATATGTGTACTTACCTGAGGAAGAGATGGCACCAGAATGCATCAGGAAGAGGGCAAGCCTGTAAAGACACTGTTGTTTTGGACAAATTTCTGCTGGGAAACCCTGGGTATTTTCTTTCACGTACTACCTTTGACACAGGCCACATGTAATTTTTTCTCAGCATGTTCTATTAAGCAAATAAACAGTGATTGCTTATTTAAATGTGTGTGTTTGTACTCTGTAGTGGAATTGTACCTTTTTATATACATATATACTTTATTTTATATATTTTATTTATATATATACACACAAATAGGGCCTTAAATGGCTCAGGGACCTTAAGTAACTGCTAATACTAATAGAAATATAGCAAGAAATGGATCTGGATCTGGCAAACAGGAACTAGGACAGATATTACAAAAGCAGTTTTATTAATGTTTTGGCTGAACAATGCAAATCAAAAAATGAGAGGCATCTTAGTCCATTCAATCAAACCCCTTGCTGTGCTAAACACATGTCAGCTTCAATTTATGTGACCTGGGTTTAAACAGCCTACCCTCCAACCCCCTCCCTGCTCATTTCTTATAGGCAGAGCAGACAGGCCTACAAGAATAGAGTCTGTTCAGCATGTGCCCATGAGTTCAGTCCATCTGCCTGATGTCCCACGCCCATCTCACTCAGATGTGCACCCCATGGTAACTGTTGATTTTTTTCAACATATTTGAATAAGTAAAACATTCCACCCTGTTTAATACAATGCTTACAGATAAAGGCAAATTACTTGAACAGAATCACAAGGAAAACTGGCTTTTAACAGAATTATTTTTCTGTAGAGAAAGCAAGTGTACTCTTATCATCAGAAGCTAGTATTGCCCACTGTCAGAAATAACTTCTTTTAGGCATTTTGCATAACAGTCCACCAGTCTTTCACCTCAGATTGCACTTGGTCTGCTCTGGAGCTGAATTTGCTGGAGCAGTCCGTCCTGGACAAATTGACAATCATTGAAATCTATTCCACCTGCAGAGGATTTTCCTATATAATAAATGATTTATTTATAATATTTTTAATAATTAAAATGTAATAATTAAAGATTTTGCTGGTTCAAATATGCAGAAAAACAATGTACATGGGGTGTACTTATTTTTTCACATGACTAAAGTTTATATTGTATGATAAGAGCGTGGTTTATAGGTTTTATTTGTGAGGTGTAAGGATCTGTAGGATGCTTACTGTTTCATAGTTTTGAGGGTCAGTGGTGACACCATGTGTCTAGCAAGTCCTGGGATCCTCCTGTACATGTCTGCTGTGAGTGGGGGGCACGGGGTTAGGGAGTCACTGGGGAAAAAGCCCCTGTTTGGACAAGGTCTCTGCACTGTCCTCCGTGTGAACATTTTTGTCTCTACATTCACAAAAGCCCTCACAAAAGGGGGGGTTGGGTCAACTACTGGACATTGGCTGGAAAGCTTGCATGACTGCACCGTTTCAAACATCTTTTAGCCATACCCACACTCTAACTCGTCTAACACCCTCACACACGCAGAAGCCCAGTCAACAGCATCCACAGCCTATAACTGTGGCCCAGTGCACTCTGTAACACTATGAACAAAGCTTTACACTACTGAGGTCAGCATGCAATGCAAACAGACTATTGGAAAAAACTTAAATGACTCAGCATGTTTAACCATGGCATGTACCACAGTGCTAAAGCTTAAAAAAAATCTAAAAATCTAATTTTTACACTTACCCCAGATGTAACTTAACCAGGATGTGAGTTTGGGCCCAAAGGTCACAAACAAACACTAGAAGTCAATAGTCACCCAAAAATAGCCCAAATCTTTTCCATCAAAAAATCACTTCCATCAGCTTGCTCAAACTACATCCAAATCTTTAAGGTGGCACAGTGTTGTGGATGTAGTAAGCAACTCATTTCTCTAATTGACGTCTGCCTTGTGAATGCCACCCCTGCTGTTGTCTGGAACAGCTGTCTGTAGTGGGGAAGTTTTATTCAGTGTCATAGCTCACAGTAAGTCATACTATGTCCTAAACCACATTGACAAGTCAGTTACACCTTTATGAAAATCTAGATGCAGTCTTACTTTCAGTTTGAGTAGGATGAGAGTTTCGCTGAAGTATTTGAAGTTCCTTGGGTGACTATTGACTTCTAGTGTTTGTTAGCGATATTATCCTCACAACTGCAGCTCTAAACTAAACAAAATAAAAATATGGACACTGCACGTATCTTTGCTGACTGAAAACATCTGGGGTAAGCAAAACATTTGGCAAACTATTCCTTTAACTGCTGCTGAACAAGACAAAAGAAAAATTACCCTAATAACTTAATATCTAGTGTTTGCTTAATGTTTGTGATTTGATGTTCAGTCGTCCTTTTTCACATCTTACTGAGGCCCATTAAAGATTTAAAGTTAAAATATAAAAGCATTAATAACAGTTATAACACATTTATGATAATAGCTATCAATGCCATAGAATCTGATGCTTCTAACACAATGATTCTCTGTTTAGGGATTTTACAGAGAATGGTCAGACATTCTGCTACTTCACTCTCATCCTGATATATAGCAGAATGTGTCGCCTTACAGAGCTTAGGACTTAGGAGAATACATGCAGAAATGGACGTAACTGAAACCAGTGAGAGCACACTACTTGCTAACAAAAGGTTAACTGATGGTAAAAAGTATCAGTGGATTTGTTCAAATAAATGGCTTTCTATTTGTGTTACAACAAGACCACTGCATGAGAGGGCGTTTGTGTGTTCTATCTTATTTTAAAACAAAACAAAGACCAACATCATTTTAAAAAGCTATTAGCTTTCAGAGAAATGTTTCCCAATCCTGCACCTGGAGGCCAACTGTCCTGCAGTGTTTTCCCTGCTTTAACACATTCACTCCAGCTCATTGAAGGGTTCCTTAGGAGCCCATCAGCTGGATCAGGTGTGTTCAGAGCAGGGAGAATCCAGTCCAAGAGCAGACTTTTAGAAAAAAAAAAACATTGGAAGTTTCCTTTTAAACTGAGCCTTGGAGATGTGTTCTCTGTGGGGAGATCATCCACTGGAGGGCAGGAGTGAGTTCTTGGATGCACTTTGGGAATTCTGTGTTTGTCTTTATGAACCTCAGTGTGCCAAGAGAAAAATATTTTTATTACATCAGATTTCTGATCCCCGCAGGGGAAGAACTACATCTCTAATGATCCTTAGGCCTAAAAGGTTCTGTTCAGCATTCTTGGATTTTCTTTGGACCCTCATATTAGCATTTCTGACATACGATCATATAAAGAAAACCAGGCCTTATTTCTTGTAACTGCAAAGAACACTGAAGTCAGCTCCACCCATGTGGACACAAAATAACCACCATAACTCCTAGTTGTTGCTGCATCTGTGACTTTATTTTTTCAGTTACATACAGCCATAGGAACACTGGAGAGTACACAATCTGCATGAAACAAAAACAACAGAGAAGACATATCTTATAAAGAGTAAAAGATTGAAGGCCTACAACAGTGTTGAAGCTGTGTTTAAACAGATCTAAATGTGCAATGTAAGGATGACTCTGAAAGACGTCTAAACTGCGCTGTTTATCCAGTATTCCCATGTGTTCACTGATGAGTATATCAATGTGGCCCAACTTCATGACTTCTCACTCTTTCTTACATACTAAGTAGCACACTAATTAGAAAGAGAAAATTAAGGCCACCATCCTTATCAAAATGTATTAAAATTGGCCCTACACTGAAAGTACTCTCTCTACTTAAATACAGGTAAATATACTAAGGAGATACAAAATGTAGTTGAAAGTCTATTCATTTTCAAAAGAGAAATGTCTAGATCCATGTGCTGGGGAGAAATTATTATTTCTATTCCTGAGTGTAGACCTACAGCGGTAATCTTCAGCTGTGTGAGATATCAGATATTTAAGAGCTCGTTTCAGTTAGGGATGGTTGCTGTTAAAAGCAGAAAGGCCTACAGGGCCTAACTAATCCAAAACACTGGCAAAAAGTGCGACAAAATTTTCAAGTTCATGATTCGTGTTTTTCTTAAAGCACAAAGTAATACCTTAAAAACATTGAGCGAAAACAGGACCCCAGCAGATTGCTTCCCAAGAAAACAGAATGATGAGGGGCTCAGACTAAAACACAAACTGAGCCCAAACACATGCCCTGCTCAGCGAACCAAGCCACTAGTGTGATGGAAGCACGAATAAGCAGGCACGCCACGGCTTTGGTCTTCATGTCACTTCTTAACCCAGGTTTGAGTCTGAAGACTATTATTTATTGATCCTGTACTTAGGCAAACTAAAGAACAGCTGACTAGTTTCTGTTTCGTCTCCTAATCACATTGTAATGTCTTTTCCATCTCTCTTTTACTCTCTCCTGGCTTCAAAGCACCACTGACTGTGAGTGTGCACAATAGCAGCCATTTTCTTTGGACAGGTCTGTAGAGTGATCACAATGGCCTCTCCTAATTGCCTTTCAGCCAATATTCGATTATTACAACAGTTATCAAAACAAAAGAAAACAAAAACAACACCACATACAATACAAAAATAAACTACAGCATACAACAGAACATTAACAAAAGGCTTCGACCACTTGGCAAGAAGTATTTATTATTACTGTCAGCTCGGTGACACTGAGGAAAAGAGATTATGGAATGAAAAGAGTCCAGTTACGGGGAACGATTAAAACTCTTTGCCCCACCACTTATGCTTGTTTCCTTGGTTTTTCCATCTTATCAGAGAGACAAAGTAGAACAAAAGCCACTAAAATGCATTATGACAGAAGTGTTATTAATGGATTGTACTGTTACTTTTTTAAACACAGTGAATGAAGACAATGCACTCTGAAGTGCATTTATCCACAAAAGCTCAGTCTAGGAGTAAATGGCTGTTAATGGTGATTCTGCAAGGAAATTAATGCAGTCCAGGACTAAGCTCATTTATATAAGTACTGTTAACTAAAGTAGAGTTTTAAAGCTAACTGATGTGTGGTTAAATCACTTGCTTGATGAAATTTCAGAATCCAGCCTTTCCTCTCTCTCTCTCAGTGTCACAGTGCCCTCAATTCAACAGTCTAAGCCTTATCAGTCAGTGAGAAAAGAGAGAAAACACGCACGCACACTCAATTCATTCTGGCCGTCAGCATCTCTTCATTCATTTCTCTCTCTCTCTCTCACTCACACACTCTTTGTTCCCTGATGTGTTTGAAGTTCAGCATTTGGACCCAAATGCATTTCAAACGCATTTTACGGCCCAAGCAAACAAAGGCATCTCGTTTGCAGAGCACTCGTCCTTGCTCTTGCTTTTTTTTTTTCTCTCTTTCTCCTCACTTTCCATTCCTCTCACTGGCCATAGAGAGAGAAGGGGATATAAAGGCCAGTGGAGGTCAACCAGTCTGAAAAATCAGTCTCTTCTGCTCTCCTCCTCCAAACCAGGCCTTAGGCACACACAGAGAGGGGAGCAGTCCAGGAAAACGGTCATTATGACAGAGGCCTTCATCAACCCAGCATCCACATACCAGGTCTCTTGGTCTTGTCAGACAATCCTAAATATTCTGAAGACACCATTCGTATCCAATAATGCATTGCTCCAATTTAAAGAAAAAAAAAACATCCAGTTCTCCAAAAGAGATACACTGCAAACTATTAAAAAACAATACAGTCTCATAGTCTCTTAAGCCTTACTCTCAGAGCTTCTCCGTGTGTATGTGTGAATCTGTGTATTCATGCTCAACCACAGCATACGAAATTCTCCCACACATGTCCACTGTCAATCATTTATATCTATCAAAGACAGAATGATCAATAAAAATATATGTTTCTCTTATCACAAACCTTCAGAAAAGATGGCCGTCGGGTCTTTATGTATTACAAGTACAAACCTAAAAAGCTGCATAGCAAAGAGCAGTTTCCACCTCTCATCAAATATAAGGCTGACATTACCAAAATAAAGACCTCATTTTTTTCCTTGTTTGCGTGTCTACTTACTTACTGATTTTCTTTGAAGGTTTGATTTGTAATGCTTGCTGTGCTTAGGTTCCGTGCCAAGGACACGATTGCTGGGAGGCCTATTTGTGTTTGCATATCTAACTCTCTGGGTCCTCTAGGTGTGGTGAAAGGCAGGAGGAGGAGGAAGGTTGCTGGGACAGGGTGCTTGTGCCCCGGGACACTCTCTGTTCAGGCTCCATAGGGACAGACCCCAGGGTACTCTGGTTCTTTAGACTGAGCTCTGGAGTGGGCAGAAGAGGCTTGAGGATGCTGACCAAACAGAATGCTGAGCCACTTTTGGGGACAAAGTTGACCTTGTTCCTATCTGGGCAGAGGAACTGTGGGATCTCCTGTGGAGGCCTAGCTCTGAGAAGAGGTGTGACAGAGGGAGGGAAAGAGAGAATACTGTGATAAACAGCCAAAAACATGGAGTCTGCTTTGAGGTCAAAGCTATGTACTCAACACTTCAAGGTCCAACACAGTGTGAATGAACAAAAATAATAGTGGGAAGAGGGAGAGAGAGAAAGAGGGAGAGAGAGAAAGAGAGAGAGAGAGAGAGAGAGAGAGAGAGAAAGAGAAAGAGAGAGAAAGAGGAGAGAGACAGAGACAGACAAAGAGAGAGAGAGAGAGAGAGAGAGAGAGAGGGAGACAGACAGAAAGACAGAGAGAGAGAAAGAGAAAGAAATAAAAGGCAGGATATATAAAGAAAAGCAGCAGTACTGACTGTGTTTCCTCAGTGAAGACCTTGACTTTCTCACAGCCCTCAGGTGGCTCCCGTTTGAACATGTAGCTGTTGTTGGGTTTGGGTGAGGAGGCGTATTTGGGCAGAGGGGAGCCAGGAGCAAAATCTGTCAGCAGAACATGTGTTACAACTATTTCATCAAACCAATGATGCAGACAAAAGTATCAGTTCCGGTCCTTAAAGGTGACAGTCCAGCACAGTTT
This sequence comes from Arnoldichthys spilopterus, assembly GCA_037974385.1. NCBI lineage: Eukaryota > Metazoa > Chordata > Actinopteri > Characiformes > Lepidarchidae > Arnoldichthys > Arnoldichthys spilopterus. The sequence continues at coordinate 16,088,675 of JBBPDA010000003.1, read as the reverse complement.
GCCAATTCAAACTCAAATTCATCAGCTCTTAAGTTATCTGTAGTCACTAGTTTTAGTAGGTGTGCTTACTTTTGGTTATTACCAGTTAGGCACAGACATTTGCTAACATGTAGTTAACACTTTGTGTTATTTCACACTTCAGATTACTTCATGTTTCAAACTTTTCAAAATAGGACCATTAACCTATAGAGCACATGTAGGCAGCAACAGAGCAAAGCAGTCGCCAAACTGTGCTGATCTGCAACCTCCTGGGGCTAGAACTGCGCACTCCTCTTGTAGACATAAATAAGCACTTTAACCAGAACAAGTGATGACACTGCTTGGATGTGAGTAAGTTTGGAAGGGTGCACATGTGTGCAGTACCTTTATCCCGGATGTCACTCAGCGGTTCCTCATTGGGCGAGGGGCTCTCGCTGCAGAGCTCACTGGGAACACTCAGGAAGGCAGGAGAGACAGACTGTGATCGGCTGCTGCTGTTGCTATAGCTACTGCCAGCCAGGATGCCTGAGGGTGTCTGTGTGTCAATGCTGCGGGAGCTGGCACTGCGCTGGCACAGCGGAGGGGGTGCCCGATGTCCGTCAGGGGCATCCTGAGGCTAAATAGAGAACAAGAGTATGTAAAGATATAACACTGCAAAGCATTGGTTTAGTGAATCCAACTGTAGTTACAATGAATCGCTGTAAAGACAGATTTACACTATATTTTCACATCTATAAGCAAGACAGTGACATTACTGACTTCAGCAGACTCAAAGGACAGCATCACATTATTTTACACAGTAGTTATGCAACTCACAACAAGCTGTTCTTCTTTCTCTCCCGAGTCTCTGATGATGATGCGCTCAATCTCCTGATTCAGGCCCTCAATGCTGTTGCGGAAGCGTGAGACAGAGGATTTGGAGATGGGAACAGGGATCAGGACATTCTTTGGAATTGGAGCCTGGAGCAGACATAGAGAAAGGGGGGAGAGAGAAAGAGAGAGAGAGAGAGAGAGAGAGAGAGACAGGTCATGATGTGGTATAGGGGAAGTGAGAAGTCAAAATAAAGAAAAGAAAAAATAATGCCTCACAAAACCTTTCTGTGAATGTGTGTGGGTAAGTATTGCGAGTGTATACTTGTGGGATGTGTGTGTATATATAAGTGAGCATGCATTAATGTGTTTATGTGTGTGTGTGTGTGCGCACATGTCTGGATGATAACATCAGGAAATGAAGTAGTGTCCTCTAAAGGAGATAAGAAACATGGTGAGAAGATAATCAGATACTAATACACATGAAACTGAAACGTGTAAAAGATGCAGCAGAAGCACAAAGAACATGCTTAATCCAGCTGGCACACTCCAGCAACCAGACAAAATAAGAATACGCCAACAGTGGCATATGCATTATCCAACAAATTCTGCGTGCGTACACACACACATACACACACACGCACACACACTGCAGGCTAGTGTGATATCGCTGCTGTGTTCTCTGCAGATTCGTGAGTTATGTAACACAGTCTCCCTGGCAGATTTCTGATTCTGGCTTGTGATTCGCTGAGCCACAGGACCGCCTGACTATACTGAGACACATATAGAGATAAGGGCACAACCTAAAACAAACACACACACACACACACACATATATATACCAATAAATATACAAACAGTGATGTACACCCAAAGATGAACACACGAGGACAAACTGGAAAAGTCAGCAGATTCCTCTTAAACCTGTATAAGGAATGGGACATGCAGCACTAAACATTTGGGCATATGTCATCAGTGAATATAAGTGTGTAAGTGAATGAAGAGAGTCGTGGCAGAAAAGGAAAAAAAAGGCTTCACCTTTCCCGAGAGCCCACTTCCAGTCATCCTTTTCCCTCCTGTCTCTGTTCTTCCTCTCTTTCCTCCTGCTCTTCTCTGTGTAATACTCAGCTCATACTCTGTGGCAGTCTTGCTGTCTCCCTGCCTCACACTCTGCCCCCTCCCTCCCTCTCTCTTATTCTCTGTCTGCCTGCCTCTATCTCTCTCTATATACTTACTCTCTATTTCTAGCTCTTATCCGTTTCTGCAACCCCCCAACCCACCCCATTTGTAGTGCTCCCCAATTCTCCATTACTTTCTATCTCTCTCACTCCTCTCTCTCATTGATTGATTGGGCCTGCTTTTCTTTTCCTGTTTTTTGTCAACCCTTTTCCTAAAAGATGTTTAAATAAAGAGCTTGAAAAGTCCAAAAATCTACCAATCTATTTTTCTCTTTCTCTTTTTTCTCTCTCCCTCCCCCTCTCCTATCTCAGGCTGAGAGGAGAAGGGAACAATGTGGGGGCATTAGGAGGATGTGGCTGTTCTGTGTGGCCCCGCCGTGACAGTCTCTTTAAGCATGCCACATCAGGCTGCACCCAGCACCCTCATTAACATCTCTATACAGACAGCAACCCCTCTCCCTTTAAACTCCGCACACTGCACCGCACCACGCCAAGCCCAGCACAGCCTCACCCCTCCAGGACCTTGGCTTATCTGTGTATGCATGTGTGTGTAAGATAGTAATTAGACCTCATATATCATATCATCACATCTGATCCTTTTGGAAAGCCCTTAAACAGCAAAATCTTGTATATGGGCCCAAACTTCAGCACCTCCCTCCAGTTTCGAACTGTGCATCATGTCTGCAGATTAAGATGTTAAACCTGATTTCTAGAATAGGCCTTAAAACAACAGGCCAAAAAAAAAATGACCTCTGAGGTCAACCACAGACAATAAGCTGGTTAAGTGATGCTGTCTATTTCCTAGCAACCAGTTGCTAAGAGACAAATATTTGTTTACGTGTCAGATTTCCAGTGGCTTGCTGGGACATGCAGCACTGGCCTAGATGTGGTGCCTCTACCAGTGCAAAACGATGAGACAAAGTGATCATGGGCCACTGGGTCATTCCCACACTATCAGCGCCATTGATCTGGTTTGGCAGACAAGCTTCCAAGGGACAGGAAGGTCAGCGCTTCAGTGATGACTATTGAAATGCACACGGGACACCCAATAGCCTCCAACAGACCTGTCCCTGCAGACACCACACTGTCAGCTCCTGTCCCATCTGAGGTGCGCAGCCAAACTGCATGGGGGGGAAGAGTCCAGGCTCCTCTGAAGGCAGCAGACAATAGAAACTGGGGCTTCTGTCTCGTGTTTGTATATTGCAAGAGGTCAGAGGCTGAGGGGACTGAGCACTCCGGGATAATGCCCATTTTGCTGATGCAAATAGCCATTCTGCAGTTCCTGCAGCTCCTGCTATTTGGAGTTTCAGAAGGTTAAGCTGAAGGAGCAGGCTATACAAATAAGTACCACACTCACAAAAATAAAAAGTTCCCAAATGGCTCTTGAGGTGGACTTAAGTTCTAAGAAAACCTTAGTAACTGGTACAGAATCTTTATATGAAAGTACAATGTAAAGATCCTGGGCCACCTGAGGAAATGATAGTTAAATCTATTGATCTCCCCAGAACACCTTTCACCTTTTCTTGGAAAAACACTAAAAGTAGAATAAAAACAAATTATGCATATGATAATAGTTACTCCCCGAATGCAATAGTTAAGCGGATCATATATAGTTACAATTTAACTAATCAGGTGATCTAAAGTAAACAAATCCATGTAAACGTTGGCTGCACTGAGGTGCAGAGGAATCACAACTATATTTTTCTAACTATGTCCCAAGACATAAATATCAGTACCAATTATTTTTTACAAATTATTTTTTACTATGATAATGTTAACTAGTATTTATTGTACCACCTTATGGTTTTTTTTTACAGGTTTTTTATTTCTCAGGTGACCCAAGACTTTTGCACTAGACTAAATGTGGAAATTTCTTTAAACCTTTACACTCACATATCTTATGTACAGAAAATAAACTGCCTTCAGAGTACCAGGTTTCCTTTGGGGAAGCAAAAGTATTTTTCCTATGGCATCTCTCCAAACACCCTTTCTGGATTCTATTTAGGACTTGCATTTATTGACTTTTTTTTTTTTTTTTTAACAAGAGAAAGCTAGAGTACAGACATGGATGAGATATTTACCCTTAACTACAACCACATTCTAACAGTAAGAAGAACAAACATCAAAGTAACTGTAACTGGTCAATACAAGTCAATGTAAAGTTGAGGCAGCATGTATTTTGCCCTAACTGGTAAAACACTTGCCTTTCTTTCCAAGGTTTGTGCTGGTTACTACAACCTGCCTTTAAAAGAGGAGGTCAGACAGAAGAATCCCTTTCAATTGTCGACAGCCTTCGATAGCCACCATGGACACATTCACACTAGGCCTTATTTGACCACTGTGGCATTTATAAAAGCAGAAGATTCACGAGGCCATGGCTATTGACCAGTGCTCAACTAAAAGGTCTGCAGACTGCCTCAAAAAAATACAAAGGCATGACCACACACACACACACACACGCTCTTCCTCTCTTTTTCTCTAGAGACTAGGAATGTGTTCATAAGGCTGACTACAAAACCACTCATGCATTTCAAGCAGCTCTTTTAGCATAGATTAAACTAAATTCAAGTCTGTTTCCTCTGTTGTGGTCTGTCTTCCGAATAAAATACTGAAACAAATCAGCACCCATCAAATGGCCGGCACTCCCATGTGAATGAAGCAATCCAAGAAAAGCACATGTGAAACCACAAGCTGACCACAGAAGGGGGCACCACTCTGAAATCTGATCAAACTAGAGAGGAACAGAGCAGAACACTTCATCATTTCCCCTCAGCAGGCCAAGAACAGCATGAGCTAGGCCTGGTGGTGCAGTCTCATTTCTTACACTAGTGGGTGCTGATGAAACTGCATCCACACCGGAAATGGTTCAAGTTATCCAGCAAACTCTGAGACATAGTACACACACACACACACACACGCACACAAGCACGCACACAAGCACGCACACACACACACACGCACACACACACACATGCAGCAGTAAAATCAGGGCGCACAATGCAGCTTTAGTGTGTGTGAACTTTTAAAAAGTTTGAAACAAGTATCTCACTCAGACACACAGACACCCTTCACAGTACTTTCGTTCAGTTAGTCAAGCTAAGTCCATGGGAACACACTGATAGAGCTGTTGTGTGTTAAAGTAATAGGTCTGCAAAACATCAAATTTACACAATTTTCCACTTCCCCCAGACACAGTCCATCAGCCAAGACATGTTTGGAGTCCATATGTTGCCTTAGTTTGGAACTGGAGCTAAGAGGCTAATGTTGCTAATAAACACCAGAGGCCAATAGTCACCCAAATGTGTTACGTAATTACACCCCTGAAACCACATTCCATCCTTCATTACAGTGGCAGACTTATTAATGTGGTTTGGGACCCACTGTAAGCTATAAAAATAACCAAAATTCCACTGTGTACCCGACTGCTGTGGGCAGGTGTTTCAAACAACAGGCTTTGTTTTCACAAACCAACTTGAGAGTAGGAGTGATGATTTACGATACGTTTTTGAAGCAATGACTATTTCTGTAGCTCACAATAAGCCACAGTACATCCTAAAACACATCTGCATCTAAGTCTCAGCCACCTTAACAAAGGTTAGAGGTGTGGGTTTGCTGGTTCAATTCCCGCAAACAGTAGGAAAAAAGTGCGAAGGAAGAATGAATAAACAATGCCTTCACCCCTTTATACCCATGGCTGAAGTGCCCTTGAGCAAGACACTGCTCCCTGGGTGCTGCGGATGTGTGGCTGCCCACTTCTCCAGGTGTGTGTGTGTGTGCTGACTGCTCACAACTCTCATTGTGCGCTCGCTGCTTCAGATAATGCCTTTTTGGAATGTATTTATAAAAAAGGTCTAGAAAGTTAGACTATTAGCTTCTTGTTTGTTAGCAACATTAGCTTTATAGCTCCAGTTATAAACTATGAAGCAAACTTTGGACTCCCAACATATCTAATTAACTACATCTGGGGCAGCTGGAAAATTATGTAAATTCCTTTGAAAAATCCATATATCTCATAAGATAGCCATGGTTGGCTAGTTCTCTCTCTCTCTAACACACACACACACACACACACACACACACACACACACACACACACACACACACACACACACACACACACACACATTCTCTTCACTCCCCCAGAGTTCAAGGAGAGGCTGCTGGATCACCAATAAAGCACTAGCCATACAACTTTTATACTTTCACTCTTTTCTCTCCCCCTTTCGTACCGTCCTTTCACATCTTGAAAGAACGCCATTTTCTTGACTGACACTTCATCTTTAGCGGCTCTCAGCAAACATAATAGGGCAAGCACCACCTCCTACAACCAACCCTACCCCCACCATGAGTAAAAACAACCACACACATGGGTAACCCTGTATTTCTTCTAGATGTGTCTCTATATTAGTTTGTCTAAATTTGAGAAAGAAAGAGAGAGAAAGAGAGAGAGAGAATGTTTGAGAGAGAGAGAATGTTTGAGAGAGAGAATGAGTAAGACAGAGAGAGCAAACTCTCTGAACACACACATACAATGTATTGCTAAAATGAGGCAGCAAGAACACTCTCGTTATAAATACACCCCCCCCCATCGTCAAAACCCAGAACCATGATCAGCCATGATCTAGAATCAAGCGCCCTCTGCTCCAAATAAACTCTAGCTTGTTATGATTAGTAGGCCTCTCTCTCTCTCTCTTTCTCACTCTTGCTCTCTCTCACCTGCTTCCCATTAAGTCTAATGTGAGGCAGAGAGCAGACTCAGATGGGAAAACTCCCCCAAGCAAATAAACCTCACCAAGAGAAATAAAAAACATCAAGCAGGGAAAATCCCTCTATTAATGCTATGGTCAGAAATAGAGCAAGCTGAGTATGATGACCAATAAACATAATTCATTATTCAAAGCAGTATACATCTACAAGCAATGGTAATCGTGTAGGCAGAAAATGTGTGTGTGTGTGTGTGTGTGAGAGAGAGTCCAAATTAAACCCATGTCAGTTTCTCTGTGCTTTTCCTTCACACGCAAACAAGACTGTGAAAAATTGCCATAAAGGACTAAACCAAAATTAAATAGCTGAGAGCATTGTGCTTTCTCCAAAAATGAGCCCTGCATTTCTGGTAAGAGCTACAAACAGGCACGGTCAGGTTAGGACATGATCTCTCAAATGGTTTACATTTACACTCCATATTACAATTTGTCACAGCCCTTTAACACTGCTTGCGTTAAGCATTGCAGAGAGAATGGGATGCTCTGGTTAGAGGGCTTAAAAGACCTCACTTACCAGACCTCACTCCCTGTGGCAGAGTGCAAACAAACTACTTTGATACCACTGTACCACCAACGTGGCACCCGTTAAGGGCTGGGATTTATTATACAGCAATTGAACAGCCAGTTCAAGTTGACATTTCGATCCATGAAGACCCCACCTTGCAGGTTACAGGACTTGCAGGATCCGCAGTTAACATTTAGGAGCCAGACACTTCAGCACACCTTCAGGGGTTCTTGTGGAGTCCATGCCTCCACAGGCCAGGGCTGTTTTGGCAGAACTAAGGGGACGTACACAATGTCAGGCAGGTGGTTTAAAAGTCACAGCTGATCGGTGCAGACAAACACTCGAAATAAAATTATACTTTGATGTACATTTTTGACCATACTGCCTGCTACTAATGTCTGGACATTCGGGCACAATACTTCTCCTGTGCTCTAGCAGAAGGACTTAAAAAGTGTTAAGAACGAGGTTAAGCTGTGTATTCATGTCTATGATGACAATTCGGAGTGTTTTAGATCAGTGGGGCCTGCTGTGGGTACAGTAAAGACCATTCAACACCATTCAATTTGCTCAATACAGTACAGCGACAGATGGTGCTCGAGGCTGCCACAGGCACTTGGACAAAAAAGCAGCCACACAACAAGCCCCTCTCTCTTACACATGCACACACACGCACACGCGCACACACACGCGCGCGCGCGCGCACACACACAGAGAGGGATGGCTGGACGGAGTGTGGCCTTTATTTGACTGGCTGGCAGATCGGGTACAGTGCAGACGGACAGGACATTTGCCACATGCAGGATTATTTCATGAGCAAACACAAAGCAGACAGAGAGAAAAGAAATAGAGCAAGCGAGAGAAAGAGAGAGAGCGAGAGAGGAGGAGGAGAGAGAGGAAGACAGAGAGAAAGAGAGAAACAAATGCAGTCGCCGTAATTTATTCACTAATTCCCTCCTCATGAAGAGGGGCCTTTCACAGTCAAAGAGTCTTCATGCTTGCACCTGGTCTTGCCGATTAGGCTCCAACACACACCCGCACACACTTTTAGACTAAACCTCACACGCTGCTGTCACATGCTCACATTCACTTACACTATACTTCGGAGTGTCTTTGTGGCCCCTGTGTGTGGTGTCTAGTACAATAAGCATTGCAGTAATTAATATGGCCATTATGCATTATGGCAGTTCATTAAGAAAACAGCTTTTACAAATGATTCTGCCATGGAGGGAACATCAGCCTTATCTAAGCTCTAGTTTATCAACAGTGTCACCACATCCCAAAGAGTATCATCCATCACAGCCACGCTGAGGCCTATTTGTGCTTATGAGGTACTTTCAAAAACTTTCATAACACTGGAGTGATTTATGATTCGTCTTCTAAACAAATGAAGGTTTGCAGCTGCTTTGCTTTACTGCTAGGAGCAGGGCTGGAAGGAGAGGGACAGGAGAGTGGGCGAGGAGTAAGGTAGAGAGCAAGACAGAGCAAGAGAGAGTAATAGCACACAACATATGTCCAATTTGCTACATAGGGCACTTCTTTGCATTTAAGGGATTTTACACTTACAAACTGATAATTGTGTAATAGGGGAGGGAAGGAGTTAGAGAGAGAGAGAAAGAGAGAGCGAGGGAGAGGGGAAGAGGGGAGAGAGAGAGAGAGAGAGAGAGAGAGATCGATCACCTGTGATTGGTTGATGGAAACATGGCTGCCGTTGAAGGGAGACTTGCGCTCCTTATCCCGATGGTGTCGACTGATGTGCTTACTGCGCTGGAGCTGTTGTCTCAATTTAGCAATCTGATGGGGAGAGAGAGAGAGAGAAAGAGAGCTTCTGTGAGCATGATGGTTGGCTTGAGGATCAAAAGGTTTCAGTGTTTCCCTGCTTCTCATCACTGAGACAGACATATATGGAGGTAAAATGAAACAAGCAACTGAAGAGTGCTGCATAAACACAAGCCAGGTTGTTCTGTTCTTACACATGTGAGCACACACACACAGAGGGAGGAATGAGACCCCACACAGCAGCATAGGCTCCCTACATTCTTCTGAGATTACCTCCGGCACCGTCGCCATGCTACATTTCACACACGCGCACGCACACACACACACACACACACACACACATTATATAAAAAACAAACACAATCACAAAGTCACCTCTTCTTTGCTCTCTCTCTATATCCAGCTGTCTCCAACTCTCTCGCTCTGACACACACACACACACACACACACACACACACACACACACACACACACACACACACACACACACACACACA
>JBBPDA010000003.1:16049278-16070030 GCA_037974385.1 Arnoldichthys spilopterus | reverse complement strand
GTTTTCTAGTTTCAGCGACTAGGCCTTTCTCGTGTGTAGAGACGTAACTACATGCTACTGGCATTTAGCTTGATAAGCATATATATAAAACGATGATGGGTCAGCTAGTAAAAATGAACAGTCACACTGCACCTAGTGTGTAGTGTGTGTGTACGGTGTGTAATGTGTACTCAATGAACATTCCTCGAATGCTTACCTACTGTAAACTACTGACCACATTATACATTCACCACCAAAATCACTTGAATTCATTTATATTCATATAGTACATTACTGATCAGGCTCCATGCTGAAAGAAGTGTGTGTGTGTGCTTGTGGGTATTCAGTAGGCATTCCTACAATGCTAATTAACTTCTAAACTACTGACCACACTATATACATTCAGCCACTGCAAGAACCTGTAGTGCTGTCTGATCAGGCTTCACGTAGAAAGAACAAAGTGACTATGCCTGTGTATGTGTGAGCAGGGTGAAGTTACAGTTGGCCTGTGCTTAGAGTAGATTAATTGAGAGACAAAGGGCTCTTTATGTGCAGGGGGTGCTGGGCTTAGGCCTGCTTTGAAGCCCAGGTCATGGGGAGAGGCCTAGGCTCTGTGATGATGTAACGCCTGTCTGCAAGTGGAAACTCAGGAGGAAAGTCATGAAAATTTGGTGGATAATAAAAAACATGCCACGCTCCAGGAGAAAGAAAGGAACAGTGCGAGAGAGAGAGAGAGAGAGAGAGAGAGAGAGAGAGAGAGAGAGAGAGAGAGAGAGAGACAACATCTTAACTGAATAACTCACCCATCCTGCAATCATGCAAAAAAAGCAGTAACAGAACCATCATGAGCTTGAGCATACACACTGATAAAGAAGAGGAATGTATGCAAATGTCACCATTTGCCTTTCTGTCATCTGATACTCCATACATTGCCAGTAAGTGTGTAAAAGTGGCTGGGTGGCTATGAAAGCACAAAGGAACATCTGTAAGGCTGTCGTGGCTCTGCACTACATGGGAGATCATTCTAGAACAGTTAAAGCATAGCAGAACACTGTAGAGCAGCTCAAGCAGAGCAGACAAACAGAACAATTAAAGCAGAGTTTAACCTGAGCAGCAGTGGTTATAGAAATAAGACTAAAGGTAAAAGCCAACAGCAGAGTCGTGTGCCTAATTACATCATTAAAACCTTTGGCTCTGCACTGGCCAGCTTCATGCCTATGGATGAATTTCCACTCAGCAGAACCATAAAATTGCACACAGCTCACTTTCTGCAGGCAGAGAGCAGAGAGTTGGTTAGCGTGAGGGGCTAAAATTTACAGAGGGCCACATACTAGCGTTAGAAAATAGCTGCCGATTTTCAGGCAGTCAGTGAAGAGAGGGGGATTAGCATGACAAAAAGCTCTTTCTTGTTAAAAAGCAGCAAAGCTGGCAGGGGGACAGAGGGGTACAGGGAACAGACACTGTGCGAGACATGCTCTTGTCAAAGGATGGATTCTTTTCATTCCCCTCAGGTACATGGGGTTGTGGTAGTTGAACAGTAATAGAAATCTTATACAGGTAGCCAGCATGAGAAGAACAGAATGTCGTATTTTTGGTGTGTTGACAGACTGGAAGGAATTTCGGTCTGTTGCGTGCATATTCAACCTCGCATCAACTCTGAAATATAGCTGACAGACTACCATTCTGAATGGTGTTTTCTTTCCCAGGCTGTATTTTAGAAAGCAAGATTTTTCCAAAGCCCAAAGTGCATGCCTATTGGACAGCTCTCGCTTTTGGCTTATATTATCCAGCTTCATAAACAGCTCTGCACTGTGATATGTCTATACAAATTGCCTATAGTTCAACAACTATTCTAAAAGTACATGGCTTCTACTAAATTCAGCACAATGCGGCAAACGTAACAAAGGTGATGATGTTCCAGCTCACAGTTAAGTGGCCATAGCTTCATAATCCTTCCTGCTAAATGCAATTGCAGACTCGCACAGTAACCCACATACACACACAGGACTAGTGTGCTGCTCAGACACAGCCGTTCCTTTTGTGCCATGTGAATGTTCCCCAATGAAAACATCCACCCAAATCTCACCTGTTTCCAGGGACCTGGGCTTTCCCCTAAGGGCGAAAGCTGATGTAATTTCAGCATGCTCAGTGCTCCTAGTCCTGAAGTTCTGAAGTTTTTTCAGAGGCCTATTCTTAATAGTCTTCAGTGCGCAAGTCTGATCAGGTTTCTGCACTGGCGTAATTATGGTTCTCTGTGGCAAAGAGGCTCGTGTAAAGCTCATCTCAACTTCCCTTTGCTACATTTTCTCAGGGTTTCTAGACAAAGACAGGGACAAAGCATGAAACATAAGCAAAAACTCAGGGTACTATAACTAAGTCACATGCTACAACAGGGGTGTTCAGCATAGTTTGGTTATTATGCTGTTTCAACCCACCTAATACCACTACCAAGCTGTGCTGGACTACCAAACTGACATGGAACTAAATAACCCTGTTAGTGTCAGGCCGATATTAGTTCATCCTGCAGGAAAAATAGATGAAAAGTCATTAGTGGTGAGGCTGTCAACCAGCAGGCTCTGTGAAACACAAAACGATCTGACACATAGTCAGACATTGCTGGAATGAGCATTTTCACAAGGCTCAAGGTCCCTAACCACTAGGCCACCACATTAAGAAGCCCTTTTAAATACTTCATTTCTGCTCTTTTAAATACTTTCTCCTTGTTAATGTTCAGTGTTTGTAAAGGATTCAAGCGATGTGTTTAGAAAATAAAGCATTAATGATAGGTTCACCTGCTCACTGTTCACATTTTTTGTTGCCGTTTTGCACAATAAAATATTTTATATATACACCTTACTTGATAGATTTTATCATTTGTAGTAAATAAGTCACTGGTAACATGCATTAATATGGTCAGTGTTTTCTAGTAGGTTTCTATCTCTATGAAAAACAGTCAATTCACTATACTGTGATATATAACGTAACAGTCAATACAATTTTCTGCCCACACCAGTCACTACTAATCACGGTCCTGGACAGACGTCAGCAAAGTAAGCTTCACTGTTACAGTACGCCACAACATTTCCTGGAAAGTCATGTGGCAGGCACTGGTTAGTATATTTGCTTTACATAAATCAACTGGCACTGGACATATTGATAGTGGCTGCCCAGAATGCAGCATGTCTGCGGCTGCATATTTCTCTCCTTGGCGTAGGAGGCAGGGGGAGCAGCAAAGGCGCCATTCTGTGTTGTTGTTTGGTCACTAGGTGTGAGCTCAGCTCCATAGCAACTCACACCGCCATACTGATCCAAGATCTGGTTATTTTGGCGTAATACTGCAGACAGACAGAGAGAGGCAGAGAAAGAGAGACTCAGAGAGAAAGTGGTGCAGAGAGGGGGCTGCAAATTCTAACCAAATTCCACTTCCTTCTCCAGCTCACTTGCTCGGTTCCTGTGTTTTTTTTGCACTTACTGTGAGACGGACTGCTGAGAGAGAGAGAGGGGGAGAGAGAGAGAGAGACAGGGAGAGAGAGAGAGAGAGAGAGAGAGAGAGATTTGGGTGGAGGCCTGGGATCTCCAGAGGAAGCAAAGTGTGCATACACACACACACTCAAACAAACACTTTGAACAATAACAGAGGGCCCTTGAGACCCAGAGCCCATAATCAGTAGTGCTGTGACAAGTATGCTACTCTTTGTGCTTAAAGTGATTAGGCCTGTTTGATCAAAAACATGGCACTAATATCACATCCTGTCCAAATGCTCTGTGCCTTGTTTTTGACAACAAACAATGTACAATTTGGTACACGAAAGCCATTCAGGCACATAAAACGACTTGCCTTGAAATCAATACCCATCCCATTAAATTGCAGGCTTATTACACACTTATTCATCTTAACACACTGTTAAAAATGCATATTACAGTAACAAAAGACTAACTAACTTAACCTAACAGAGCTAAGCAGTGTAAACTCAGGTGTAGTCTACAGCTGGAAAGTTTTTGGAAAAAGACGAGGCTTTAGGAAAGAATGAGGACGTGATGGCAGCCAGTGTCTGCCTTCACCAGAAATATGCCTCAGTTTCCGCTCATCTCTCAGTAAGCCAGGGAGAGGCTTCCTCCCTTCTTTCTCCAAACACACACACACACATGCCCCATGTTTATCTGTCCAAGTGGTCAATGCTCTTCTTATTTACGGCAGATTTTAAAATTCAACAAAACTTTTCAAATATTACAACAAAATTACTTACAGAGCAAATGATACTTGCAAAGATTTAAAAGCTTTAACTTTGCCAAACATACAACGAGTAACAACAATCATCTGTTTCTTTTACACCCCTGTTATCTTTGTCCTGAATACCGGATAATACAGAGCACCACACAGAGACTAAAAGAGGCAGGAAAACCACATTAAAAGCCCACAGTAAATCACTGGTCAGGGAGGAAACAAGCACATGTTTACATCTGCTCACCTGTGTGGTCCGGCGGAGAGATCTGTGAGCAGTTTGAGAGGCATGTGCTTTGTATTAATAGTTACATGGGTTAGTGGCTTGATTATTGGACAGGGATTTTGGGCCAGTGGCAAGGTAATTACAGACCAGTTTACATCTAGTGCAGTTAGATTTTCTTATAGGCTTTGCTGTATGTGTTTTTTAATCATCAGCTCTCATGAGCATGAGGGTGTTTAGGCGTAGTGAGAGGATGCAGGCTGTTTCTGAGATAGAAATGTTAGAGCTAATTTAGTGAACAAGTAGATGGGTTTTTTTGACATGCATCTGAACACTTGAATGGTCTTGTGGGACATTTGTGTTCTTTGACATGAACTTCCTTATAACTCACTTACATGCTCGTTCATATACTCACTCACTTTCAGCAGGCTAAAAATCTCCACAAGGGGGCACCAAGAGCAGTCAAGTTGCTTTTGATAGTTCATGAGAGTAGCACTTCGTATTAATGACAGTGTCCTTATTTTGTACTGTAACATGTTCAGTAGTGTTAAATCTGCAGTGTTACTTAGTTAAGTTAAATACCTACAAAATCTATTATCGTATTTGTGTAGTGAATATATATATATATATATATATATATATAAACACATACACATATATATATTTAGAGTTTATCTTCCAACATGCAGTTTCATGTTCAAAATAGTATGAAGAGTGGGCTTTGTCTAAATAATGATTTGACCATTTTTGTGACAAAGAAAACGTCAATCATATTAAAATCATCGTGAAATCAAAGGTGCCTCTAAATGTATGAGGGTGAGTGCACCACTGTATGATGTATGATATAGTGAGTGATTGAGACTAAGCCAAAGTAGACTCACTTTTGGAAAATCAAGTGAATGCTGAAATTCAAGCGGTTTGTTGACAGAGGAATGAATGGTGGGCAGAGAGAGGGGGAGAGAGAGAGAGAGAGAGAGAGAGAGAGAGACTGACTGATTGATTCAGGGCTCACCTGGGTGGCTTTGTCCCTCATGCAGGGCGCACAGGGGGCGTGGGTGGCATCCCGGGGCCAGTGGCCCGACAGGTAGGGGCCAGTCAGGGCGTCCAGTGAGGAGGTGCGGCGGATGCTGCCACTGCTGCTACTGCTGCACACTGGGCCAGCCAGCGGAAGCCTGGGCCTCTCTGTGGAGTAGACAGCCAGAGAGAAGGGAAGAAACAGAGACAGCAGGAAAGATGGGGGGGAGGAGGGGGACGATTGAGGGTGAAAGACGGGTGAAGTGCAACGATGACAAACAGTATGGGAGAAAAAAGGAACAGATGGAAAGGGGAAGAGAGAAGGGGAAAAAAAAGGATGTATAAGGAGCTTAACATGTGCAAGGAGGCCAGTTCATTAAAGCTGACTGTTTGCTCAGCGAGACTACACTGCAGAAGTGTGCGTGTGTGTACACGGGGCTGTTCAGGAGAAGCTGGCTGGAGTGTAAATAGCTGGCAGCGGTGCTGGTGATAAGCAGTAAAAGCTCAGCAGATTGAGGCAGCATTAGTCTAGTGGCCAACAGCCCTTTTAATGAAGGCAAAGCTGATTAAGCACTGATTGGCTGTGGCAGACTGGCGTGGAGGAAGCAGCCCTCGTGTCTTGACCTACATTCACTCAGACTCCACAATTAATTGCCCCCCCCCACCCACTCCTCCCCTCTCTTCTTTCCCCTCTCTTTTGCTCATTCTTTCTACCACACAATCAACAGGCTTTCTCTCTCTCACACACACACACAGACACACAATCTCCCTCTATCCCTCTTTCTCAGCCTCCTTTCAAATAAATCTGCTCCATTGAATTACGCTTCAGAAGGGTGAGGTGTACAGTAAGAAAGAAGCATCAGCACCTGCTGTTTTGTGCTGGTCTGTTGCCAAGCATTTGCCAGTAATACAGCATATGGGCTTTTCAGGGCGGCTTTAAGGCACAACTCCACAATCTATTCACAAAGTCTTCAATGCTGAACTTTTACTACATAGATTACATCAGTGCTGTGTGTATGTGCGTGCGTGTGTGCCTTATCCTCTTCGGATTTTCTCTGCCACTCCCAGGAAAGCAAATCAGCGGGGAATCATTAAACTTGTTTGTGTCCATGACCCTAATGAAGACACCCAGGCTCCTTACAGACAAAACAAGGTGTTCAATAACTTTTTTTTCCATCTGCAGGGATTCTTACTTCACTCTAAGGTGACATCAGACACCCGACTCATCAAAAAAAGTGAGAAGCAGAAGTGGATGTTTGCTGTACATTTCGAAACAGAGAGCTAAGGGTGGTGATTTGGGGGGGTGGGGGCTAGCAGAAAGCTTCTGAAGAGGAGGAACCTGTTAGGAATTCAGAGGAAGTTATGCCAGCTGTGTGTGTGTGTGTGTGTGTGTGAAGGGAGAAACTATCAGCACAAGCTGCAGCCTCAGCTGTGTTTGCGTGTGCACGTTTGTGTTTGTTAATGAGCTAACATGGGAACTGAAGTATGCAAGGCCACACTTTTGTGTGTTGCAATAGTGAATTCACTTATTCTTTATCTACAACTGCTATGATAATGTTTGTGTGTGTGTGTACCAGTCTTTTGGCAGTCTGTGTTAAAAGTAGTTGGCATGTCTCTAAAAAGTCAAGAGAAATCACTTATCTTTCATACAAGAAATGGGTGATATGGGGAAAAACATGACATCATGACATCTTAAGCTATTTCCCAAATACACATAATGAATTGTTATCTTTTGTTTTTCTTGGGCTTTAAGAAGAAGACAAAACACAACCTGTGATGCCACATTCTGTACAATAAATACCATATTTATCCAGCATTTCACACACTGTGCTGCGCTGAATCCAATACCACACATTAGGATCACTGTAATAAAAAAAATAAAATGATATTACTGAGATTCTTCAAAGCGAAAGCAGGCAGCATGTCATACGTATATGAGTCTCTGCAGCTATCTTGGCGACTCTGATCCAACTTACATGAAGAATGAGTTCTCTGGTACACACAAATAAACATATAGGGACGAAGTATCATAGCAGAAGTATGTACCAAATAAGTGTCAAGTTGCACTAAATACCTTTTTAAACAATAAAATAATACTAAATAAATAAATGTCTACTGTATCAAACATAATATCAAAGAAAAACTGCAATACTTCTCTCTCTCTCACTCTCACTCTCTCACATTTACATTTATTTATTTGGCTGATGCTTTTATCCAAAGCGACTTCCAAACATGGAGCAGTGTAGTGGGACGGTACGTTGCTCAAGGGTACCTCAGTAGTGCCTGGGCCAAGACTTGAACCTGCGACCTTTAGGTCCCATAGGGCAATGTCCTAACCACTAGGCCACTACTGCCCACTATAGTGAACACACACACAGACACAAACACCTTTCGTAAATAAATGATTTTTAATGGTTTGGCTGATTGTATTTTGTAATTATAAACAACTTTGGAAATTGATGCCTGTAACATAATCAAACAAGGTCAGGGACGGGACGAAATATGAGTGAAAAGTTAATAAAATATTCAAGCTATGATGTTTTGAAACATTCCACAATAAGCAGGTGAGGAGAAAACAGATGAAGGTAACATGACTGATTATAATGGGAGTATCTACAAATGGCTCAATCTTTTGAGCAAAGCAAAGATTAGAGTTCATCAATTGTGCCAAACATCATTAGAGAATTGCCCTTTCAAAAAGTAGGTCTTTCACCCTCCACAGTACACAATATCCGAAAAAATTCAGCCTGTCTAGAGCAAGGCCCAAAACCACACCTGAATGTCCTTTGAATCCTTAGAAGGAGAACCGTCATGCTACTATGAGAAATATAGCCACAGGGGATCGGGAAGACTTCAGAAAATAATTGTCACTTAACACAGTCTGCCACTGCATCAAAAAATGCAGTGTCTCTATTACCCAAAGATGAAGCCATACATCAACTCTGTGCATAAACACTGCCAAGTTCTCTAGGCCCTGTTATGAGTGAAAGCTGCAAAAGTCAACATCTGTCATGGTACGGGAAGACAATGTCAGGCCTCATTCTGCACATACTACAGGAGCATGACTTCCTAGACACATAGTGTGTGTGCTTGACTGGTCTGACAGCAGTTTAGATCTGCGAATCACAACAGCGACCATTGACTGTTTAGCAGGTTAGGTCTTTTATAAAGCAAGAATGGCCAACAGTTAGTCTCCTCAGCTCCCAAAAAGAGTGATTAAAAAAGGTGTTATAGCACAATAGTAAACATGCCTTTGTCCCAACATGTTCTGTGTTGCAGGCATCAAATTCTAATTATGTTTTTCATTTAAAAATACATTTACCTTGTTCAGTGAAAACACTGGAAATCTTTCTTTGTACTTTTGTCATTTAAATAAAAGTTAAAGAACTTTTCCAGATATATGTACTTTTCATGGACAAACTCTCTGTGGTCAAGCAGGAAAAACACTAAAACATGCAGGGTTTCTATAAGCACTAAAACCTCAGTTGCAGCTTATACTCAGCATCCCTCCATGTTCTCTGTCTTACACTTCATCCATTAAACTCTGTTTACCCATCCTCAGATAGGGACAAATTAGAAGCTCTGCAAGGAATGTGTCCAATAAATTCCTTACGCCACTAAGCTTATTACACTGAAATAACACTACATTTCTCCAGGGCTGAACACACAGGGTCACTATTGCTATAGGAATGATGGCAGTGCTCTATACATATTATTGGGTTCAGTACAAGTGTCTTGTATCTTAGACAAACAACTATATGTAATCTAAATCAGAAGAAGAAAAACATGAAGGTTATATAAATTCTTCTTGTAGATACTTGTAGAACATGTAAGTAAGCAACAAAGCTCACAATTCTTTGGAATTATGACTCATGAATTATGTGCAGCGTAGTATTACTACATCGGCAGATAATAAAACATTTACCCACTTCAGTAATTCCAGAGGAAAATCAGTGACCCTTGGGCTGGAGAAGCAGACTCAACACATTCCATGCCCACAGTCAAACAAACTGTAGCTGTGAGAGAAGCCGACAGAGGCGAGTGAACTGGGTGTAGTGGCTCGAATTTGAACTGGGCCCTTTTGTTGGAGATCCACTGATCTCGTCCCAGCCTGCCCTTACCATTCCAGTGTGCAGTGAGAGCAGGGTGTGCCCTGCTTTGCTCCATCTTAGCAATCTCTAAGCACTGGGAGATTGTACAGATGTAGTGGCTTCATTAAAGAAATGCTTCAGAGGAATGCAGAGCTGGGTGATGTACTAGTAAATAGGTATTAGGGTCAAACAACAACATTGATTTTAAGTTTTAGCTGTATTTATTGATAAGATTCATTATTTCCTTTATAACAATGTTCTACAACAGCGATGCCTCTGTTGCTGGGAGAGAATAACATGGAACAAAATAGCACAATCGAATCAGGCTGTGTCAGGTTTTAAGATGTTACTCTTCCCTCTTCCTACTCAGTACCAGGATGTAGGAAGCACAGCTTCATTCATTTTGTTAACACAAACTTAAAAATCCCACAATATCACAGTACTGCGGTACACCAAAAAAAACCCTGATATTGTATTTTACAGTACTGTCCACTACTATATAAATGGCAGCTCTGGTGGTAATGTGGAGGTTAAGGCCAGCTGTAAATTGGTTAATGAACATCCTTAAGCAGTTCTGTACAGTTACTGGTATATTTTGCAGAAAATGATCGGGTAATATTGCATGCTTGAACCTCTTGAAGAGTCCATATTGGGTTTTTTTTAATTATTTTTTTGACAGTTGAGTGGATTTAGTCACCAAAAGCCACATTTTAGCATGATTGTTTCCCTCACTTTTTCCCTTACAGTCAAACACGTTGATTTTGTTACTGTGCCTTTAAGACTGACATGAAAACAACCTCTGTTCTGATTTGCTGCTTTTTAATGTGTCTCATTTAAAACACACTCCTTATGCATTAATTTGGAAGGACAGAGCTAAACTGTCCTACGCTGAAAAGATGGATATATGACAATGGACAGATATTTGTAATCTTACCAAAACAGGGAATTTACAGAGTGGTTTTGGGATTAATGAGTTAACTTGCATTCCAGTTTTTGCAGATAAATTTGAATATGGACTACGTGAACTAAGGAGTAAAACATAATCTTAAATTAAACAGTGTTTATGAACCAAATCAACATTTTACACGACCTTGACAACTTTGGTTTTACATGGCCAGTAACTCAACAGTAAGTTGCCACTCTATACAGAAACCATGGCCTATGGCCTGGGCTGATATGGGTAAGTTGCCCCCACAGTCCTCTTGTGTAACTTGTTTGTCTTCACCCCTTTCTCCATCCTTTTCTCACTTTCTTTTAGTTTCTCCCAAATACTTGTGCCTTCAAAGGGTCTTGGGCAAGCCTGCTGATCTGGAAAATTACTAGACTTTGTGAGCACAAGAGCAGATTGTTCAGAGGAGTACAATGGAAAAGGTGAGACGAGGGGGAAAGCAGCCTGAGGGAGTGAAAACAGAAATCAGCAGGCATTTCAATGGGTGGAGGCTATATGCCTTAGGTTTATCGGAAGGTTGAGAAAACTCTATGAGGGGTTCTGCTGATTAGCTACTATGATAAAAGCTGAGCGAGATATTCTTTCCTTTGTTTAGTTGAGGCCTTAGGAGGCCAGGAGCCAGCATCGCATCCGCAGCTGAAACAACCTCATGATCAGCCATGTCTGCTTACATTACAGGCCCCAATTATCAGAAACTCTGAAGGTTGGAATTAAATTAACCCCCTGCATGTTCTGCTCCCATCTTTACAATTGTGCCTGTAGATGCTGAATCCTTAGGGTTTCTCCATGTGGATTCTTAGTTTTGTTAGACAGTATGGAAAATGTAAAGTCTGTTTAACTGGCAGTGAAACATTTGGCAATGTGTGGCTAAGTCGGTACAGAGAAGTAGTTCTAAATGATGCATGGTAATGTCAGCAATGGGGTCATTAAAGGTTAACCTTAGCCTAGGTTCCAAAATGATTCTTGGCTTGGATATTTACATGTGGAGGTGCTTCACACTCAGTCACCTCATTTACAAAAATAATACAGAACAACCTACTGAAAGCAGTTTTAGGATATCTGGTTCGTTTTGCCATATTTTTGTAAAGATCCGAGTGGGGTCTTGAAACATACATAGACACATAATGAACCTTTGTGAGAAAAAGGGCATCGCCCCCCCCCCCCCCCATGCCCCCCTCACCCCGTTTCAGTATAATCTAAAGACAGCAAGGCAATGCTGTTCTCTCGCCATGTGGTGGGCCTTGCTATCCTCATGGTTCTTCACCAACAGCCTACGCAACAGTTGCATGAAAAAGCCGTCTGTCTGAGGAAAACCAGTGCCAGATGAACGTTAAAGTATCATTTGCAGATAAAACATGTTGCTGTGGAGCGCACTACTAGCGGGTTCATGCTTTTGGTGCCCCCATTACTGGAGTTTCTCTGCCACCCCTCCCCCTATTGCAGACCATGAGACCAGATGGGGGATTTCAGGCCTAATCGCTTTGTGCCCGTCGCAGCCCCAGTAAAGAGAATATGAGTTATAAACGTGACATGAGGCACAGTGGCAGGACAGCAGGGGAGGATAATAATCCTCAGAGCCCTTTGTGGGGGGGGGGTGTGTGTGTGTGGGGGTGTGTGTGTGTGGAGCATCTCCAGACAGAATGAATAGAAATGACAATGGCACTGTCCGTTAAACTGATGCCCTGATGACCGTGTTAATGCCTTCTCCTTGTTATGCATGATAATAAAGAGGCCCAAATTTCCCTTGTCAAGTAGCTTGAATAGCTGAAGGTTAAGCTCAAGCAGCACTGAGAAATTATGCCATTGTTTCCCAACTGCATTTCCCTGCTCCTCAGCCATATCATAGCTAATGGTCATTTCCTTCTGAGCTGAGCGAGGTGTGTTCAAGGTGGGAAATTTTCTGAAAGTCTTCAGTGTGAAACTAATTGTGAAGTGAGCCTATACATCACCTACTGCAACGCTGACCACATACACTATACAAGTTACCTGAATTTAAAGGGTTAAAGGAGCACCCGCGGAGTCAACTGACCTAATCTCCATCTGCGGTATCTGGAGCATAGGGTCCATTACCATGGCCCGTAATTTGCTTGTACTTAAAGGAGTGAAAAGCTGCTGACTCAAATGCACATACACAAATCAGCCAGAACATTAACACCACCTGTACAATAATGTGCATGAGCCCCTCATGCTGTTGAAACAGCTCTGACTGTGGTGCACTGTGTGTTCGGACGCCTCTCTTATCTGTCAGCATTCACTTAGCAGCGCTTCTGAGGGATCGGATCACACAGGCTAGCCTTCACTCCCCACATGCATCAGTAAGCCTTGGGTGCCCATTTGTAGATGTTCTGACTCAGTCGTCTAGCAACCACAATAAAGCCTTTGTTAAAGTGGCTCAGATCCTTACGCGTGCCTATTTTTCCTTCTTCCAGCTCATCAACTTCGACAACTGACTGTGCTCTTGCTGCCAACTATATCCCGCACACTACAGGAGACACTGTAATGAAATAACTAGATATCAATGTTATTCACTTTACCTGTCAGAGGTGTTAATGTTATGGCTGATCTGTCCATAGGCTTGCAATATATGTGTATTACCGGTCATAAGGCATTGTTTTAATACTGTCATGTCACACTAAAATGTCTTAGCTGTGATATTATATGGAAATCCTCTCTGCAGCAGCTCATGGTAAAGAGCAGCTCTCTGTGAGGAGTCTGGAGGCAGACAGGTGCAGGTTACCTTTGCAAACAGGCGAGCTGGGGCTTATTCTCTCTGGGGACAGTCTGTCATTATCCGGAGAGCAGCGCAGCGTGGGTACCGGTGCTTTACCCCTGTGACCACAAGTGGAAGAGGAAGATGATGATGATGAGGAGGAGGGGGATAACGAAGAGGCCTGTGGATGTGAGGTCAGCACCGCAGTGTCCGTAATGCAGCTGGACAGCTGCTGGCTGGAAGAGTGCGAGACGCAGGCCAAGGGGCAAGAGGGTCCGAGGGCAGAGGTGGCAGGGCTGATAACGCCGGCAAGCTGTGAGGTCTGACTGACCTGCGCACACGCACACTGAGACTGGGAGGCTCTAAACTGGGAAGCGGACCCAGCCACGTATGGAGAAAACGTGGGGCTGCTTCTGAGGGTTGACGAAGAGGAGGAGGAGGAAGAGGAGCAGGAGGAGGAGGACGGGCTTAATGCTGCCGAAGCTGCGACCCTTGTGGGGCTCCGGCTTCGATTCGCAGGCGCGCGGGATCCGGCAGAGTCACAGCCGCCGCTGAGGCACTTCAAGCCGGTGCTGCTTCCTGCAGCAGCCGCCGACAGCGCCGCCCTCGCCGCCAGGGGGTGCTGCTGGGGCTGCTGCGGCTGAGGCTTGAGCTGGAACGGGACGGTGGCTTTCATGGGCAGCAGGCGAGTCAGCAAACTGACCCCAGCGCTGATACCCGAGGCTCCAGCCGCGGTTCCCCCGCTCACACCGCAGCTTGACGTCGGAGAGCCGTTTTTACGAAGCCGTTGGGACATGACGTCGACGGAGCCTGGCCCCACAGCTCGGCCAAACTATCAAAATGGGAGCCAAAAAAAGAGAAAACGTCGTATAAACATACGATGAGGTTTGTTGTGTCAGTTTGGTTTTGTGTTTAGGGGCAATGGGTCCGGGCCTGGTTACTCCATATGTGGCCGGCAAAGTCGCCGTGGCCGCTCCGCTCCGCTCCGCCGCCCCAACCCGATTTTACGAGCTGAAAAGTAAACGGGAGAAAAATTCACAGCCACGCACCGAGAAGTGCTGCCAGAGCTCCGCCCCCCGTCTCTGACTGGCCGATGTGAGAGCCACGGCAACTTTTCATTGGCTGCAAAGTGGATCCTTTTAATCCCTTAAAGTTATTAGATTTTTTTGTTGCGCAGACACAGAAGCTTAAGGCGATTAAACTGCGTGTAGGCTTGTGTTTCTGTTTTTTTCGGTTTAGAAAATGTGAATGGTTGAGATTTTAAAAGCAGAAAATGGGAACGTATATTAGGAAATAAACATTGCTCTTTTTCTGAGTATGCGACTGTGTGTGAAGTCGGGGCAGGATGTGCAGATCTTTCGGTTCTCTTTTTAAACCGTTTTGCAAGCATAATGATGATTATGACGACGACGACGATGATGATGATGATGATGATTTCACCTCACATTAAAATTCGCAAAGGGGCAAATGGCTTTGTTGTGGTTAGCACGTGCTTTTCGCATCAACACTGTGGCTTGATCACCATCGTGTGGTCAGTTACTAAAGTGAACACTGCGCTCCTTGCACTTCATTGAGCCTTGTGTATGTATACTCTGGAGACCCCTGCTGCTCTAAAATCATGAACAGTTTGCCCCCAACCCTTTGTGCAGTAACAGGCTATTCTTTGCACAATAACATGATACATGTGCATTTAGCAACAAAAGCTTTAGTGAGGCCAGGTTCTGATGTTGGATGATCTGGACCACTCCATCCCATCACTCACCCCAAAGCTATTGGATGGAGCTCCACCACTCCATCGCAAATTCACTGATCCACAGCCCAGCCATGTGGGCTTTATTCCCCCCACAGCCAGCAGTTGTGGCTGCCCCAATGTGTCCTCTCCTGCTGGCAGTGTTGTCTGTGCGCATACTGTGGATATTTTACACGTATGCACAGCTGAACGCCTGTATCAGTAATGGATGTAACTTTACCAAACAAATGCACTTGAGCCATGACCTCATTAATATAATCTTTAATCAACTGAGTAATGCAGGGTTGTACAGCAAGCTTTATTTCTAAATGGCATTTAAACATATATCTTTCTGAGCAGACTAAACTGAGTAGAGTTATCATTTGTTCTTTTCTCAAAGCGCTTACTTTACAAGCTGTAATAGAAAACATTTCAGTGGCTTTTTTTGAGCAACACTATGCAGGGGCCACAGATCTGAATGGAGCCTTCAGCGTCAGTATGAATTAAACTGATTGAAAGGAAAAAAAAGGAAAAAACAAAAAAACAGCAGCCCATCATGAACAAATACCTTTCATTCACATTCACACACACGCAAAAAAAAAAATCAACTATTATTCTAGTTTGCTGAGGATTTTAAGATGACATACCCATTTCCCAGCTACTTTTGGGCATTTGTGTGCATGTCTGGATTTGAAAAGAGGTGCAGTGGTTTTGGGATTAGTGAGTCGACTTGCATTCCTTTTTGCTTTTAGTGGAAATGGCTGTTTTGGGGCCATGTGAAATGCATATTTAGATTCATATTACTTAATTGCATATCAAGCGTTATATTAGTAGAATATGATCGGGTGTAGTTCAGGAGGGAACACGATTTTGTTAGAAGACTATTAACGTGGCCTACTTTCACCTTAGTCAGCCTTTACAACCAAGCTTGAGCTCAAACCATGTGACGGCCTCGTAACCACAAGCTGCCATGTTTACTCTAAAAAAACAGCTCGCAGCTCAATGGCTGGCGTGAGAAAGCGCTGAGAATTAGAGAGATAGAAGGAAGGTGCTACACACAAGCCTAGTAATGGACTGAATCAATCTGGCAATTTTTAAAATCCAACACAATTGGCCAATCAAGAGCATCTGCCCATAGTGTCAGTCTAATCAGTACTATTGAGGCTTTGGCTGCAGAAGTAGAGGTGGTCACTGCTGTAATCGCTGGCATAACAAAAGCCCATCAGGTCAGTTCACTGAACAAACCTCTGCATCAAGGCCCATATTCCACTTCCAAAAAATTCGAAATTAGAAATGTGTCAATTGTAAAAGAAGGACAGTTAGAAACACTGGGAATTCATACACTTGGAGTTACTAGTTTGTCTTGTATAGAGCTGATGATCATATTTCTGAACATTTTTCACGTTGGCTCTAGAGATGAATATGTGTAGAACATGTCGTTCCGCTCGGGCTTGCATTACTGTGCTATTTTATCTAGAGATAAATATCACAGTGTTCTAGCATTGTTCTTGGTCCCACAGCAACAGTTGAGTTTTCTGTATATGCACAGAGAACTGCACTATATACAGATATATTTACACCATGTCAGTGAGCATATATTACACACATTAAAAAGAAAAAAAACATCTACATCAATTTCAATGAGGAACTGAAACCCTTCTCATCTTCAGTCTTTTGAGTTCTGGTGGAGGGCCTAGTCCAAAGAGGACATGGCATGTGACAAAGTTCCTTATATTGAAGAGCATAACTGTAATGAATAATTAATACAGTATTCTTTTGAAACAAATCCATGTTAGGGGGAGACTTGTAGTATCTATCTGAATGGCTCACGTCTGGAGTTCACAGCAGCTCTGCAGCTTTCACTGCAGAATGCACCCGACTCCTAAGGCAGTAATTGTGGCATAGGAGGAAATTCAGCTGGTAGATAAATCAACTGCCCTCGAACTACAAAGTCCATTTAAAATGAGAATGATGAAAACAATGCGATGCAATGTTTAAAATATAATTATGTTTGATTAGGATTCTAGCGGCGCCGATCGATTCTGGTTGGTTTTACACGCATGAAAGCAACATTTTGTTCAAACTGCTCTTACACATCAGCAAGGGTCTGAAGTTGCAGGACAAGGGAAACCAACACAATGATGGATGACGCCTAGAAAGCCTTAAACTGCCAATAAACTTAAAGGGGACATCGGAGAATAAAATAAAAACAAGTATGACAGTTTAACATTGTTATAAAACATCTCAGAAGAAAAGTAAAACCGCATTGCTTCAGACACGATCTGGACATGCAGATTTGAGGTTTGGCCCTTGGCACTATGTTTAAAAAAAGAAAAAGAAAAAAAAAAAAGAGGAAAAGATGTCGTCTAACAAAAACTAGCAACTGAGAAGTAACAGCTAAAAGAGACCTCAGGACACACGTATCAGCCTAAGAGACTAAGAGTGCTGATCTCGAGTCAGCTTCACTTTGCCAGTATGACTGTGCTCATGAGGAAATGAAAGGTAAGCTACTGCTCAGTACTCTTACTCCAAAGTCTGATACATATGAGCACAATCATAATTTCTCATTTTACAAGACTTGTCATTGGATTACAGTTTTCATCAGAGAGGCCTGAAAGAAAGAGAAAAGAAGTGAACTGAACTAGCTGTAATATGCACAATAATGTATATAATTACTTCCAGGTCTATGTAGTGTAACAATACATATAAATTACATCTTGAAGTACGCGTGTGGCGTCGATGGTGCCCACTATGACAGCGGAATGCAGAGAGCAACACTTGACCTAAGCCACTTGACTTGTCTACTCTCTTACATACCTGAGCTCCAGAGAGCTGAGCAAAGCAGAGAGCTTTCTAAAAATCACCCAACTGCTCAGGCACTCTTACACGTAACCCTTACGCAGACACAGAGAGCGCTGCATTAGACAGTCACTCGCTCCTCAAACAGACACTTGTCCTCTCCACGTGGAACGACAAGTCCGTCTCTCAGCAAAATGGACCAGGTGAACGGGTAGGGTACATGTATACACTTTAGTGTCTGCTGAGAAGGGAGAACATTTTTCCAGGGATCGGAGTGAGCTGGAGCTTGATTCAGCCTGTAACAGAATTCGAAAATCCTCTGTCCTTCAAGCTCGCAAGCCTTCAACTCACTTCTGTGCACTTCCAACACTGAAATTAAGGTGAAAACGAACAGAAATAATATACACCCCATCATTTCTGTTGATTGTTTGCTTCTCCTTCTCAGGGTTGATGGGATTGATAAGAAGGCAAAGGATTGTCATCCACAAGATGTTGCTTAAATGCAAACTGGGGCTCCTGTATAAACGAAGTTGCTGGTAAGTGCACCGCTTAGTTACAAATAATATAAAAAAACAAAAAAAGAAAAAATGCTGCAAAAAAAAAAAAAAAAAAAAAAAAATATATATCTATATCTAGAACATAATTCAAAGTCTTAAAGAGCACCTCAAAGCTAAAACCTATTGCACGTTTTAAAATGTAATACAAAAAGGGGGGATACACAGATATTACATACAACAAAAACATAACGTATGAATGCACTACGTAGAAAAACGTCAAACAGATGTGACGGCAGTCAACTGTGTCTTAGAGACCACTGCTTTTTCTATCAAATTTTATATGGACTAGATTTCACTTCGGTCCATAAAAGCGGCCTGGCATGATTGTTAATTCAACACATTGTCATCTTCTTTTTTTTTTTTTTTTTTTTGACCAGTCTTAAACATGGTCAGAGAAAACATTTAACTGTGATTACTTATAAAAAAAAGTGCAACCAATAAAAGAAAGTCATTATTAAACAGCCATACATACAATCATACTTTGATTTAAAATGGAACAACAAAAATAATGGAAGCATTTTAAGCCAATGTTGCTGCATAGCTGGGTACGGTTTAAAGCGATTTCTTCAAAGAAAGTCGGAGAAGTTCCATATTATGATGTTAAGTGCTTGCAAATTATGTCTGAGGGTCTGCGTTCCGAGACCTGGATCTCCCCCCGCCCTCTCTCTCGCTCTCCCCCCTCACGCTTTCTCTTACTGGATTTCAAATATGATCTTGGGGAAACAAATAACATGCTGCCAAACCCTCCAGTATCAACAAGCTGGGCCCTTTCTAAGAAAGGTTCAACGGTCAAAAGTTCACAGGCAGGTCATGCCAGGTGGGTCAGAGGAGAGGGTGGCGGTGGCGGTTCCTCCTCCCACCAGGAACACCGCAGTGCTGGATTTGGAGCGTGTGGCGCCTGACGCGCCCTGCTGTCCACCTGCCCCGTTGTTGTTCACCTCTCCCTCCAGCATATCCGTGGAGATGACCCATGTAGAGGGGCGCCATCGCTTTAAGGAGTAAGGCGTCTTCACGCGTCTCTTTATCTTCTCGCCCGATCCGGCTTTTCCCTCCTGAGATGCGCCCTCACCTGCAATGAAGCCCAGACAGAGGAGAAAGAATGAGCAATCAGCCCCTGTAAAATGTGGTGTTCCACTAACACTGCGAAGTCATAAAGACTCTGATAAAAGGTTCAGTGGGTTCATTAGTCCTCATCTATATGCACAAGAGATGCAGGATGATACTGGAACGATGACATTTTTGGCACAGGACAGATATTTCAAACCGATGGTTGTTGATGTGTTTATTGTGCTCTGTGAGTGAGCGAGTTGTAGATGCAGAGCTACTGTGCTACTGTGCTAAAAGACCCCTCTCTCATTAATTTCACTCCACTTATAATTCGTCTTGGCAATATGCCAATAATGATCATTATCTTGATGAATTATGACAACATGCTTTTCCAATCACGATCTCTTCAGCACTTAAAGAACAGTGAACAACACCATGTATGTAACCTTACAACGAGAGCATAGTTAGTCCTGTTCAAATTTCATTCAGTGCATTTGTCTGTGTCAGTCAGTGTCATGGGTGAAATGCTAAATAAAAATCTCTCAGATTAAAAAATAAGATTTTTTTTTACATGCCAACACGGGTTTCTTCTTATATCTACTAACCTAAATGTCAGAAAAAATATACTGTCAAATAAACATGAATTAACATTAAATACATATTTTCCCAAACCTTGTGTCAAAGTAAGGAGTTTTGCCATATCACCTACCCCGAACTGGTATTTTTTAATAATGCTAATTCAGGTAGCTGTAGCTCCAGTTTCTCCAGTTAATAAATGTATTGGTATCAACATTTACAGTACTGTTCAAGTCTTGGGCACCTGGGAAAATTACACTTAAAAGCTGTACAGCTGAGGAAGAAGTGTTTTTGATGGTATTTTACAAATCCAAAAATGAATATAGGCATGTAGGAGAAATCTGGAACAAAAAATATTGGTGAAAATTCGTATGCCCACTATGAAAATAGTATTAAAGTTTTAAAATATTTAAAAATTGTAATTATAAAATTATTGATACTTTAAGTTTTCTTCCCTGTTTGTATTTATTCAGATATTAAATGTTTCTTTTTTTTCTGGCAGAAGGACCCCAACTGAGGTTAGTAGCATTAAAGGCTTTTGCACAGTACTTTATGTAGATAAAAACTGACATTACTGACAAAACTGACAGATACTGACATTAGGCTGAAATGACGGACATTAGTGTATCCCTACTGTGCACCAGTTCCACCAAGACAAATTCCTTGGACATGCACTTGGGTAATAGTGATCCTTAGTCTGATAACAGCACTGGGGGAAACGTACATGACGGTACAGGATTACCATCTTCATATGAAAAGCATACGGTCTGTTGCAACTTTAAAGTGGGAAAACAATCAGAGCTGATTTCAAAACAGTGACGCTAAATAAAAAAGCTTTCCTCCCTTTTGAGCACCC
>JBBPDA010000003.1:16017940-16036878 GCA_037974385.1 Arnoldichthys spilopterus | reverse complement strand
AGTGCACAGTCTCAGAAATGATCGGGGTACATTTTACTACATGTTGTACTTGTATAACTATGTATGTGACAAATAAACCTCTTGAATTAAAACATTTAAACAAACATGTCATTTTTAAGTAGTTCTCTGTTTTAATAGCAGTCCACCATTCTAATATAAACGTGGTATTAGTTAAGGTCTTATATAATGAATTCTGTGCAGGCTGGGCTTCTATGCATTGCTGAACTTCACTGTGTATGAACTGAAAAGTGTTAAATGTGTGTGTGTGTGTGTGTGTGTGTGTGTAAGACTGTACAAGGTATGAAGGTGACCCTCACCTCCTCTCAGCAGCTCTGTGTGAAGGTAGGCTAGTCCTCTGGTGACCGAGTGGGCGAGACGGCAGCAGCTGACCCAGTCCAGTGCATGCAGACCCAGGTATCGACAGAGAGAGCCCTGAAAACATACACACATCTTACAGTTACAGTGAAACAGAACAATGCGCTACTCACGGATACTGTAAACTAAAGGGCTAGTGTATAGCACTGAATCTTTAAAGAGAACATCCACACCAAAACCCCCTAAAAAGGTACCATGACAGCATTTAGCAATGGAGCGGTTTGAGTGCTCTTAAATAAAAGTGTAAAAGTATAAATCTTGAGTGCACTACAATCATCAGTGCAAATACTGCAAACATATTTTCCTTACTGCAGAACAATGTACATAGTGCTGGGATTATTGATCCTGGGAAGCGAACAGTCCAACGGTGACTTCAGTTTACACCTTGATTTATGGCCTATATGATAAAAGTGGTGCTGCGACAAGCAAACAACCTAAGGCCCATTTCACACTGCAAGTAATACAGTTGGGCTTTGACGGTCACCAATGTGGTCAGCTCAACTGTTGTAATCAGTTCTGCTTTGTACTCTCCACAATAGAGTTTCTTTCATTTGCTAGTGGAGAACACAATCAGCATTTCTTGACTAAATATTATATGAAAAATATGTGCATTTACACCAACAACAATGCATCAAACTATATTATAAATGTCTGTCATGCATTTAAATATAGATACTGATCAGAACACAAATGTGCTGATGTTAAAAAAAAGAAGAAAAACCCAGGGCATGAGGGCAGAAGGGTTTTTCTTCTGAACATGTACAAAAAAAAAGTTCAGACGACACCACAAGGCCTTAGATTTGAGCCCATTAGGGAGTCTGTAGAATCTCAGTCAGCCTAAGGGCACTTGTTGGGTCTAAGAGAAAATGCTAATATTTGCCTTTAAGATCCCCCCACCCCTCCCCCGAGCTTAAACAACTAACGCATTTCCATCCAGAGTAAATAATTAGCAGTCAAGTGGAACAAGAACAAACGAGGCAGTGTGTGAGCACAGTTAATGTCTGTCAGCTTCGAGACACAACAGAAATGGCATTCATTCTTTTGGGTCACACTCACACACACGCTAGACAGGTGTGCCTGTTGTAACACGTTACATTGGCATGTGGAACACTGGTGCTTCCTACAGAGGAGCCAAGCGGCAAACGCTCGTTATTGTCTATGTGCAGGGACCACATTACATTCATCTAACCTGCTGCGGCACTACATGTATAGATTGTTATTTACACCAGTCAGCTGACAGAACGAGGGTTGAATGGACTGGAAAAGAGAGAAATATGGAAAGAAAAAGAGCATGACAGAGACTTCACATGTAGATGACCTTTATCTCGATAAAACAAAGGGAAAGTAAGAAAATAAGAGAAAGGAAAAAGAGAGCAGACAAGACTACAATAAGCTGACATTCAACACACCCTTCTCCTACTGGCTGCTGGAAACCCGTCTGAATCATCGATAAAAATATCTAGCCAGATAGTTCTGTAACCGGCAGGACATCTGACTCCACTCCTGACTAAAATAGTACGAGAGGCCGATAAAAAGGAAAGCAGAGAGATAAGGGCAGTTGAAGGTAAGCTAGGGAATTCTACACTGATCCACAGTCCAGCTTGAACAAGTGCTTGTAATCATGGAGGGATGGAACCCTTAACGCTGATCGGAGACCAGAACCCTCTGGCTTGAGTCAGTATCAGAGTAACTGAAGCTGCTGCTGGATCAGCACTCACGTGTGGGTAGTACTCCATCACCAGCAGGTACTCCATCCGCCCGTCTGTCGTCAGCCGCTCGTCTCCAACAATGAAGCGTGCGATGTTGTCGTGCTCCAGCAGGGGGATTCGATAAATTGCACGCTCGTTGATGAAGTTCTGCCGATTTGCATAGGTGAACACTTTTACTGCCACTGGACGTTCATCTAGTGAGCCTTTGTACACCGAGCCATAGCGTCCTCGACCAATCAGCTGCAAGGAATAAGAAAATAAACGCTAATACACTGCATATTCCAAAAGTTCTTTTTCTGGACTGCAAAATAGGATTATATACTGCAAAACCCGATTTTTCACAGAATAGCTTGATTTTTTACTGGAAGGCTTACAGTTTGTTGGGATGCCCAGCTCTAGTACAACATTTTCCAGTCAGAAAATATATATATATATATATGCCAAAATAGGTTTGTCACCCATAACATTAAGGACTGTAGGGTGCTGGAAACTTCTCCAAAACACTGTATAGTCCATTACTCCATTTCATACCAAAAAACACATCTCCTAAACACATTAGCACAAAGCTTTGACAGTGTGGAGGTGAAAGCTGGAGCTTGAGGGTTAAGAAGGCCAACCATAAAAGCAGAAAACCTCACCTCCAGCAGCTTCAGACTATCCAAATCAAGAGAGGGCTCAGATGCTGCTGCTTCCATCATGTCCATATTATGCAGGCCCTGTTTACGGTCTCCTGCAATAACACACACACAGAATCAGATCACCATTTCAATACGATAACGGTCGAGTTTCATCTCGCTGTTAATCTCTCTCCCTCACCTGTCAGCATGCGGTAGCCGAAAAAGAGTGCAACGATGAGCACGGCCACTATGGAGACAGACGCCAGTGCGATGAAGATGGCCTCCTCTCGGTTTAAAGGCCGCGGGTCCACTGAGAGAGAGGGAGAGCCAGAGAGAGAGGGAGAGAGAGACTTATTATTACAAACACTTACAAATAAGGGTGCTAGAAAAGGTGGCATGATGCCATATACACATAACACATACATTTGATGTGTGTGCGGAGAACGTTGCTGAACATTAAAAGAAGCCTTTTGGAAGAACCTGCGAATTGGATAATACGATTTTCAGATCTCAGATTGGGTTGTGATGTTCTGACGCAGGGGAACGGCTGTTCTATGGAAATGCTTAAATACCTTTTTAAAGAGTGCAGCTTTGGCCCTGAGACGTGGTTATAAATAATATCCACACTGTTGATGCCTTGGATAGGTTTTCCTAGACTAAGCCTATGCATTCTGATTACCGACACGCATGTGTCTCATTAGTTATGTAACGTCCAACTATTTTTTGCAGCGCCACCAAAGTTGAACACATTCATTTCTTTTATTAGTCTTTACAAGCTCACCAATAGCCTGACAGAGGAGAAAAAAAAAAAAAAAAAAAAAAAAAAAAGATGGCATCCAAGACCTTCATGCTGCATAGTGGAAATCTGAAACTGATAAATATAGAAGCCCAGACCCCAATGCTGGTTACACATCATCATTTAAAAATGTCACAACACCTCTTAAAAAATGGCTCAAAACAAGCAGTATGAGATTTCAGTTGAACATGAGAAGTTGACAAAGGCCGGACATAGGCTGGAGCAAAACACTGGCCAAAGCAACTGACCTGCAATGAACTGAACAAATCTGCTCAGACGAGGGACGTGGAATGTGTATATCCAAAATGTGTGTGACATACAGCAAATACAGAAATCCATCAACCTTAAAACCACCTGCCTAATATTGGGTATATCCCCCTCAGGCTGCTGAAACAGTTCCGACTCTGCTGCACTGTGTCCGGATCCCTTTCTCTCAAGTCAAGTCAAGTCGGCTTTTATTGTCATTTCAAGCACATACAGTTCACACAGTACACAGTGAAACGAAACGACGTTCCTCCAGGACCACGGTGCTACATGAAACCCAGGACCACAAACACTACACACCGGACAACATAAAGTGCATTGTGTGCAAAGATGTGCGAACATTGCAGGACAGTGCAAAGACAGACGGGTGAAACAAAAACAATGCAACAGCGATCAGTGCAGTTATGGGACTACCAGGTACAAAGTGGCAGGATGTGCAAAAACACAATAATGTGACTGTAAACAATGACACAGGGAGTAGGAAGAGTGTAGCAGCATAACGTTCAGCATTAGTAAATAAATCAGGTCAAAGCATCAGTTGTTCTTCCTTGGATCACTTTCGGTAGGTACTAACTACTGAATATCTGGAACTCTTCACATGACCTGCTGATGTGGAGCTGCGTCATCTTGCCATAACAAGGACCTTGTCAAAGTGCCTCTGATCCTTGGGCCTGCCCATTTTTCCTGCTTCTAGCACATCAACTTCAAGAACTGACTGTTCAATTGCTGCCTAGTATATTCCAACCCCTTGCAATTGTAATGTAATTGTTTCAGAGACTTTAGCCTGGAACTGCAGAGGCATAATATCTTAATTAGAATAGAATTTAATTTATTAAAGATGATTTCAACCACATTATGAACACATACAAGCTCAAATTACTCATAGTGAAGACAAAGCCACACTGAGGCTCACACTCACTGCTCTCTACTTACCCCCTCCCAACACACACACACACACACACACAAACATATATTTATACATATACCATCACCTTCCAAGATTTTATATGCGGTTTACTTGCACCCACAACACACACATATGCAAACACGCGCACACACGCACACACAGACATGTACGCAGTGTTTGTGTCCTGGAGCCGACAGTGTTTGGCCTGGAGGCTGAAAGTCTGCCTGCCCTTCCCTGTCTCCAGCCTATACGTTCCCTCCCCTTCCACTTCCTGCACTTCATTGCTCCATCCATTATGTGCTCTCTCTCCTCTTTTCCTCCTCTCTGCTTACTTAAGCTCACTCCATCAGTCCTCCCCACCCCTCCCAGCTCACATGCCTCTCTCTATTACAGCTCAAGAGCCCTGCTCCGCTCCCCTCCAACTCCTTTGCACTGCCGAGTCTTTCACAATGCTATGGTACAGATTTGGACTGTGATGCTCACAACACATGATGAAGCAGCTGAGATCATGACAATGAAGCCAAAGTCATAACCATGATCAGTTTTCTGCTTTCCCCTTTCTTATTTACTAGGATTACGGAGATGCCTTTACACACATTATCTACAGGAGGCAATCACACATGTTCTATGATATTTATTTTACTAATTGTCATGCATATTTATTTATTAATATTAAAGATTTTAAAACTGGAAGTCCATCCTCCTTTGGGATGCAGCTTCTACTCTTCCATGAGGGCTTTACACTAGATGCTGAAACATCACTGTATGAATTTGACTGCATTCGGACACAAGAGCATTAGTGAGGTCAGCATCATACATGCTCTTAGTCTCTCAGGGCCAGACGTGATCTCATAAATATGTCTTGGCACAACCATGAGAAATTTTTGGCTAAATCTAGAAGGGAACATAGACTCCTTAGGGTGGGAACAGAGTGAGTGTGAACATTCTGAACCATTCCAATGCCTCATAATGGCAGAGCTCAGTCTGGGGCGACGATGCACTTGTCTGATAGACACAACAAGTGTTTAATTAATTTTTTTTTTTTAATTTAAAATTAAATGTTGTTCAGATGGACATGAGTATTGGCTGTAAGTGTGATACTGAACACTTGAAATAATTGTTTTCAAAGTATTATTTCAGTTACTACACTCTTATCAGCCCAAGCTGCTACAGAGAACTGTGGGTTGGGAGCAGTAACCGGACCCCGTTCCTCTGAATATGCGTAATTTGGGCAGTATGGTGTTTCAGACTTGTGGAGCGTTTCAAAGTTCATCTCTACCATTTTGTTTTGGCTTTATATTTGAAACTCATGTGTGGGCAGTGGTGGCCTAGTGGTTAGGACGCTGCTTTTGGGACCTGAGGGTTGCAGGTTCGAGTCTCGGCCACGGGCACT
This sequence comes from Arnoldichthys spilopterus, assembly GCA_037974385.1. NCBI lineage: Eukaryota > Metazoa > Chordata > Actinopteri > Characiformes > Lepidarchidae > Arnoldichthys > Arnoldichthys spilopterus. Next base: position 16,030,817 of record JBBPDA010000003.1, on the reverse strand, counting down.
ACTTGAGCAAGGTACTGTCTCACTACACTGCTCCCCGGGCGCTGTTGGTAGCTGCCCGCTGCTCCACATGTGATGGGTTAAATGCAGAGGTCACATTTCGTTGTGGCGCTTGTGTGTTGTATCTTTATGAAGTGAAAAAAATTCTTTATCATTGTGAAAACACTCAGTCTTAGTCACCTGAGAAAATTGTTAATGTTTTCTCAAAAAACACTAATATTACAATAAATACAAATAACAGTAATTCAGCAAAGAGTTTCCTGGTAGTTCCCATCAAATCGCTGGTTTAGGCTCAATCAGTCCATCATTAGATGGAATCAGGTGCTGCTGATGGAGCATCGGACACATCCATGCAATGACTGGAGACATGAAAAAAAAATCACTTTTTACACACAAACCTTATACCATTCACTGCTTTCCTGTGTGTTTGCATTTATTCTGTGTTTTTGCTGGAGGAGAGAAACTCACTGCTCAGATAAATGGCTTTAAATGATTAACATAGGTGCCTTAGACTTCTGCACAGTACTGTATGGTGTGATTCAGATCGTCCTTCTTCGTATAGATGAATGTTCAGCAAGAGAGGCAGCAAACAATCTGGTAAAAGAACGAGTGATGAACATGGTCTCTCCTCTGAGCTCTTACTGCACGCTCTTAATGTCTGCATTTATTTAGATCCATAACCAAAGAGCTTTTATTTTTGTAAAATTCGTCTCTGTTTACTGCTAACGATGCACCAGCATGAAATTCTGGGTCAATGCAACTAATCAATATTTTATTCTCTGTATCTGACAGCACTGATACTCTGCACTTATTTTACATCTTCTGTTTGTTTTGCCTAAACAAACACACGCACTGACTCATCCACTAACGCAGCGTAATTAATGCACTGTATCAGCACTAAAATATTCATCAAACCCCGATACTGAACGGATACAGACTACTGTACGCAGGCTGCTGATTCGGAGCCACCAGCAGTCCGCCGTACCGTGGTATTATTACCCTGTGTCCTTATCCTCCTCTTTGTTTTCTGTCTAACCTGCTTTGCTCCATTCTCTTGTCTATGGCAATAGAGGGGCAGCGGCAGTCTCAGTCTCCATGGGTTACCAGCACTCTTCTCAGACACGGCACACACTCCCACTCAGTCTGCATAGCAACCACAGGTGTGCCCCCATAGACTGACTGCAACACTGTCAATCATGCTCCTCCAAATAAGAAATAGCTTTAGGTTTTATGTGAACTGCCTCAGCATAAAGCCCTTGAAGCCACGCTCTTACGGGTCAGGGTTTGAGAGTCAAAGACAGACACGTGTCCCAGTGTCTGGTCTGAAAAAAATAGAACATTATGCAGTGTGCTCTTCTTTATCAAGGGCCCGATCACAGACAGCAGCTTATAAACATATAGTTATAGGGGTGTAGATCATAAAGTTCATCACGATTTAAACCATTCTGATTATTTAAGCCAAAGATCCGTTATTTTTTCCAACATTTGCCTCAACATTTGCAGAGATGTGATCTGGTTTGATGTGATCGTCGGATACCGTGGTCTGCGGTCAGCGTGAAATATGATACAATTTCTACACGTTTCTATGAACTCACATCCAAACTAATTAGAAATGTGAACTTTTTATAATTAAAGGTCAAATACAGCAGTGTACAAAACAGCTTCTCAGTACAAAACACCGCTCACAGAAAAATAGAGTTTTTATGGGTTATATCGATACACAGGATCGTGTGCTATTTTGGTTAACGAATCAATACAGATTGACTCATTTTTACCACCACGCTTATTATTTTAATATATATTTTTAATGAAGAGCGCTGTAGAATAGACACTAAAGCTAGAACATGTACCACTCACTCCCGTGTCCATACACTTCATATACAAAAACCAATTCACTGTTTTTTGTGATGTCACAAAAACCAAGGTATCTACATATGTCCGCATATTCATTTACAGCAGTTTCGCTTTATGCTGAACAAAAAGTGCTTCAGCCTGGACGTTTCTCTGATCTAGGTGTAAGACAGGACGGCCAGTCAGAACAGAGGTCATTTACATGTAACAGGATTAAAGGCACAGAAACAAGTCTGCTTGTTTAATTCTAAAGAATAAAGAGACGTTAGAAAACGTTCCCACAAAAATGGACTGCGACTGTTTGTCACATAAACCCAAAGGAAATCTTAGGAAAATGAAGGATCGATCCGTTTGACAGAGGAGCTGTTTAAATACCATTATTGAATAAAATATTTCTAACACATCTTTTGGAACTTGGCAAATTGCTCAGAAATGAGTCTGGGGGGTTAGGGGGTGGGGGATAAGTGGACTGTTCCTGGCACAGACACCAAAAAGCCTCTAATGGGGGTAATTCAACTGGCTGCTCCTGCCTTTCATCCAGCCAACAGTGCTGCATTGCCCTCAAAACTCAAAAGCACTACTACCTGCCCGTGGCTCCCCAATGATGAACAAAACAATCTCACTCAGTGGGAATTCCTTGGCCTACATTCGGATACTTTGAGTCAGAGGCAGTGGGGGTGGAGTAGAAAAATCACTTGCTACAGTAGTGTCCCAAAAAGCAAAGTATGTCTACTATTAGAGCAGCTGATCTTATAGGAGGTCTTGTCAAGAAAACTGCATTTTGTTTATGCCAGGCTGCACATACAACACTTCTTGTTGGATCAACAATCTGAGACGTTGTGAAATGTGAGGCATCTGCGGTTTCCCTTTTACAAAAGGGATGTGATTCTACAGGCTCTTAGGCTTTTCTGCATCACAACAAGAACCTAGCTAAGCTAACAGGCTCCAGTAAAGCTCAAACAGACTAAGTTTAACTAGACGAGAGTGAAAAAAGTCACTTTAAAAGTGAATGGTGCTTCTGCGTTAAAGTCTGCTGTGTAATGACATTTTTCTACATGAAAACTCAAGTTCCCACAACCCCCCCACTCCCCTCCTCCCACATGGACTCTGTTCTGCCTGTGTAAATCGCAAACCACGCGGTAAAATTCTTCGAATGCCGCGGCACGGAAATCTGTGTGCTACAGCGGCCCTTAGCTGCAAGTTTATCCTCTTTCCCTCTGAGCCAGGCAAGTACGGCAGCACGCTCACATAATGAAGTGATAGCATGGCAGGCAGAAACGGCACAAACAGCATGACAGTCTTTGACCCAGATTACAGTGCCATCTCATTCTAGCCTCTCTCTCGCTCTCCCTCGTGCGCACACGTATGACGGCTCCCATCGCAAAGGACTCTCTCATGATGTGTGAGGTATAGATAAACAGACAGAAAGAGAGAAGGAGGAGAGGAGGGGTGCTGAAGAAAAGTAGCAAACAGAAAGGACAGCCTCTATCGGCAGCAGCACACAAAGTGCAGCATCGAGGGAGTGAACAAACAAGACTCCGCGAAGCTCTGCACAGATACAGACTTAAAAGCGCAAAGATTGGAAAGGCAAATTAATCACAAAGCACAGGCTACATACAATGTAAATAGAAAAGGTGCAAATAAACACAGTATAGGCCTATAAATCCAAGTCAGCCTGCGACTGTGTGCTGTCTGCAACTTCCACCTACACCTACCCACCCACAGAGATTAATTACACGGGCAAACACAGGCATCAGTAATGTCCTTCGCCAATCTCCAAACCGAACATTCACCATGCCAGCCAGCCATAAAAATATACAGCGGTGCTTCCTATCCGTAATGTGGTTTAGCAAACAAAATTGGCCTAATTGCTCCGGGAGAACAACACACTTGTTTGCCTCGCTGCTCGACGATCAGATGAGAAATTGGGTTATTACCAGTGTATTAATAATTCCGTAATAATCTTAAAGAAATTTAATGCCATTACTGGACCATCTCCGCAAGCCGAGCACACAAAAATAGACCAGACGAAAGCAGAAACAACGCTGGACAGTCTTTATAAATCCTGTGGAGAAATGCAGGGGAGCCTGCCAACCAGGCTGTAGAATTTCTGAATGCTTGTCTCACTGTATAATGAGAATATTGAGATTCAGCATGAAACTCTAGGCTTGTAAAGCTGCCACTGACTGCAAATGTGTTGATGAATTACAGATAGAACAAGGCCATCAAGCCTGATAACATGTGGTGACACTAGTTCTTTCCTCTCCGGTTCGTTGACACGGTCTTTTCCTCCTCCTGTGTGTGACTCTCGCAGTAGATAATTAAGCTCTTTGATAGAGTCGGGCTGCTCCTATCAGAGAGCTTCCAGTTAGCAGCCCTGCAGCAATACAGCCAAAGAGCCACTTCCTCAGCGGATAACGCACACTCCTTCCTCTCCGCTGGCTGCTGTTCTGCCGCTCACTACATCATAATGACTCATCCCAGACTGACTGCTATCTTCTTCTTCCAATCGTCTTCACATACTGCTCTAGCGCTGACCTCAGGACAGTTTGGTTTCTTCTCTTACCACAATTACGGTGCTTTTGTGGACGTTTGTGGACCCTTTAGAATTTGGTATTTCTGCTTAAATATGACCCAAAGCAATCAGTTTTTCAAACAAATCCTAAAAGTAGACTAAAAGAACCCAATGAAACACCAAAATACTAGCTTTACTGAGGTAACTGTTGATCAGCCAACTGTAGCCCATTCCTCCATACAGAACAACAACTATGAAGAGGCAAAGCTGCTCCCAGACCAGTCCAAAATGTCTACCTGGATAATGAAAGTGGGAGGAGATTCACACCGTATGCATCAGACTAAGCAGTGTCTGTTTTCAGACAAACTGGTCTGCCTACCTGAACTGTAAAGAGACAAAAGAAGGGCGAGAGACAAAGGGAGGGAGACAGAGAGAGAGAGAGAGAGAGAGAGAGAGAGACAGAGACAGAGACAGAGACAGAGAGAGAGAGAGAGAGAGAGAGAGAGAGAGAGAGGGAGAGAGATGGAGATAGAGAGAGAGCGAGCATGCAAAAACCCATGGCAGAAAGGGTGCTAGTGTGCGAGAGAGCGAGAGAGAATGGAGACGGTGAATGAGCAACTGAAGTGGAACAAGTAAAAAGCCACAAAGCGGAAGAACACTTTTGAAGGGGTAGGGAAAGCACGAGTGAGGAAAGGAGGAGTTCCACTTTTCATTTTCACAGCCCTGGGCTGTCTAGGCTGAAGATGAGAGGAGATAACAGAGCTTTACAAAAGGAAAGGTACAAACTAGATCAGGGCAAACTGTGATTAGCCACCGCCCTAAATATCACTGAACTGGAACCAGGAGTTTTAGCTCAGCCTTTGAAAGAAACCGGGAGAAAACTGCTCCTGGATCAGTGCACAGCCACTGCTTAGGTGTCTAGACATCTACAGGCAGGTGGATGAGCTGGATATGCGAGTTCAGGTTTCACACAGCGGAATGGGTGACTGTGACCGTGACTCAGGTGACCCTGAAGCAGTTGACCTCTTTGACCCCTGCTGGAGAGAGTGCCGACATGGCCATGAATCAGAGTCACGGCTGGTCTGGTTACTGCCGAGCACCACGGCAACTGCCCCATTAATCACGAGCAGGCTTCACGTTCCAGGCTCAGTGTGAACTAGATATGAACATGCAGCCGTACCCATGTCATGTGTTCACATATGTTAAGGGAAAAAAAACAGTTAATACATATAAAACTAATAATGTACGCACAGATCTCAAGGTTCTAGATGATTACAAATGTAAATGCAGATGTTGTGACTGCAAGGTATTCTTTCATACTGTAGCCTAGCACCTGCCTGCCTCACCTCCATGCTGTCTGCAGGCCGCCCACACGTCTGCACATGCTTACACTTCAAAAGGCATTATTAGACACACGCAAGAATGTCTGTGTCATAACCCCACGCTACTTCCTCATACAGACCACACACAGACGACAAAACCTGCATTAATTAACTGCAAGCAAAATTCTTGCGTGTACAGTATCATACCTGAAGACTTTATGCTACATGATGGGCAACAGGGAGTTAGCAGATGAGTCACACAACAGACAATGAGCTGGCCACTGTAGAAAGACATTCAATTAAACAAGCAACCACAAAAACCCCAAAAATGATTAGAAATACAATGATAAAAGAAAATTAAAAATGTTGTAAAAAATTAATGCGCACTGGGGTGGGTAATATGGCAAAAAATGTGACATGATACTTGAGAACAGTGGGCCGATGCAATTTGATATTTTTCTTGTACTGTTCTTAAAAATGTAGAATTTGGGAGTAAATCTACCAGGATAAGCACTACAGTAAGAGAAAACACTTATCCATAGATGCAAATGCAGTGATCCTCTTCTGCAGTACAGCAAATGCATCACCAAATACTGGTATGAAACACTGGTCACCAGCTGCGAATACACAGCGTATTGTAGTTCACATCATTTATTCACAGTAACCATAAAATATCATACTGCCCACTTCACCATAGTGGGCAGTGGAGGCCTAGAGGTTAGGACATTGCCCTTGGGACCTGAAGGTCGCAGGCTCCATGTGTGCATGGGTGATGAGTTAAATGCAGAGGTCACATTTCGTTGTGGTGCTTGAGTGTGTTCACAATGACAAATAGTCACTTGCACTTCATTTCACTACAACACTACTGCATGTGGGTAAGAGATACTCTTAGGTAATTAAAGAGTCATTAGTAACTAGTGAATTACTAATGATTGAAACACTAACGAGACGTCGCTCAGTGTTTAAAAAGATATGAAATGTGAACTTTCTTATAAAAACGACGATGACAGCACATTGTTATACTGCCCACCCTTAATTACCACAGCTTTAACGTTTCAGGAACAAGGGGGGCCTACATCCTGCACTAAGGCTTTAAACGGAAAATCGATGGAAGGAAAGAAGGTTGATGAACATAAATAAGAGCGGCAGGCCTGTGGAAAAGTGGGCAACCCCGTCTATATTTATGACTCCATCAGAGAGAGGGAACGGTGAGAAAACGGTGTGGGGAGTAAAAGAAGAGGTGAGGGGAGGGAGAGAGAGAGAGAGAGAGAGAGAGAGAGCTGCGGAAAGAGAGTAGGAGAGAGGGAGGAGTGATTAGTGAAGACGTAGAGTCATGAGGGAGCTCATATTTTCAACTCCTCCTGTGCAATTAAATCAACTGCCAAGGTTAATCTATGCCTGATCGATCAGTTTCTCGTGGCCTTCTCGCTCGCGTTCACATTCACAGCCTTACAGCACACCTCAACACTTCAACACACAAAACACTGCCCATCGCATACAAAACAGGCACCTGCCAGCGAAACAGAGCCGCAGCTTCTGCTGCGCCTGAAGGTGGACTGTTCTATTCACCCACAATATTACAAACCTGCAAAGCTGAACACATACACGCAGACCCCTGGATTAAGGCAGAAATGATTTTTTACAGAGCTTTTCTTGCTTTGTTGAGTAAATTGGAGTAAAGCAAAGATATTCTGCCAAATACAAAGACATCGACTACACTGAATGGACTCATTAGAACAATTCCAACCCCGCCTGAGCCTGATGTTCTACACTAAAAACTGGCCAAACGCAAAGCTCTAAAACACACACATGCAACACACAAACATACAGACAACAAATGCAACATACACACACACACACAATAAGCACACAAACACTGAGGAGAATCAAAACCAGTACTATCACCTGCACATTTCCCTCATCTACCAGACACAATAGTAGGGAATACAGTAGAACACCAGCCACAGCCACACACGCCTTTGATCTCAGATTAGGCTCCTCTGGGCCAGGAATAATCTTAAACTTCACCTCACACTCCCTAACGCTCACTATGACACTGCTGCTGGGCTGATAAGCAACAAGACTTTGACAAAAGCAGGACCATCTTAGACAGGAGCACACGATAATGTATGTGTACAATTCACAGCAAAAATTCAACCAGTAAACTCCAAACAGGGGTGTAACAATGAATCAATCTGTACTGATGCATCACCCAAACCGCACACGATCTGATGTATCGATGTGACCCTAAGAAAATTGGTTTTATTCTGTGCAGTGTTTTGTACTGAGAAGCTGCATCTGCTTATTACTACACTGCTGTATTTAATAGACATGCAAACACATTATAATGTGAACATTCTGAGTTCATGGAAATGTAGCCGATTATGTGAAATTTTATAATTTTTCATACTGAGGGCAGACCCCAGTATTAGTCAGAATCAACCGAATTGCACCGAACTGAATTGCACGCAACGAACTGCTGCAAATTCTTTAAGTATCGAAAATGTATCAGATCCTTGGCTAAAATAATCAGATCGGATCGAATCATAACGAGACTCGTGATTTACACCTTTAGTTTCAATATGCATATTCATTTAATTGCAGACATTAGCTATGAATCAAGCTATTTACATCAATCCACCAATGACTGTACCCTCAGGTTCTACTGTAACAGCCAACAGCATTGGTCAGAGGACGTGTCCAAATACTTTTGGCCATATTCTGTAGTAAGAGTTACATTACGCTGTGCCAACATAAAGAACGTTGAACCCAAACTGAACTGAAACTGAAGGACAGAGGGAACAGAGGGCCCAGCAGCAGCTGAGGTCAGGTTAATGGGCAGACACTTTTAATGTGGAGCATCTTTAACTAGAGCTCCTCCTTTCAAGCTGCCTCTGTTAATGCTACAGCAAATGGCTGTAACAGTGACCCCATTCCAGTCTCCCAGGCAGGACTAATGTGCGCACATGCATATACTGTTACTCACACATTAGTAATGCAGACACAAACACCAAAACAGCTCTATAGGACTTCTGCCAAGTCAAATTTATGCATGAATAGGTTGAAAGGCACGGCTATTTGCAACTGACTGTTTAGTCTATTGTGTGTTTCTGTTGCCAAAGTCTCCACATATTACTTAACCCCTTAAATTACAACCGCTTTGATGTGGGCTCACCCTTAAATTCCTCATCCTCATAATTTACATAGTATTTACACGGTAGCTACTGAATAAGGACTGTATAATAGGCCTGTGTACACTGTGTAAAGCCTAACATGTTTTCTAAAGGCACAAAACAATATAGAACTATATTAATAACAGAAAAGACCAAAAAGTTCAAAATGTGTGCATAAAAATTATAGTTGCAAAAGAACATTTTACTTATCTATTCATTTGAATTAACCAACCAAGAATCAATTACCCATTCAAACATAAGCGTGAAGTAGGGGTGTAACAATGCGTAGAAACATTGTTCTAATGCAATGCACATGTGGGACAATATGCGTTGTGTACATGTGGCAATGCATCATAAAGAATAAACATTGTATTATAATTACATAACTGACATAACTGCACTGTTCATAGTGTTCAGTCAGTGTCAATCAGCAACCCATTCCAGCACATTCATATACATCACCAAACCCCGCTAAACGGAGTCACAGCATACTACACTCATGACTCATCACTTTTCATTCTACACACTGTGAGAAAATCCACTTCTTTTCATCTTGCTTTGTTAAATATACTGAGTGCATCGAGTCCTGAATTGTCTATTAAAACAAATTCTGAGTAGACTGTATTGTTAAACCCCTAATATGAATGGCGTATACATTTTTTTGGGCAGTTTAAAGTGTAAAATAATGCAAAATAAGTGTGCAATCATTTTAAACATCTTATCACTCAAATGTCACAGGAATTTTTATTTTTGCAATAATTGTAATATTCTCACAAACTAAGGTACTGTTCACAGTGTAGTCATGAGCTACTGAAAAGTGAAAGAGAAAAGGAAAACCTAAAACAAGTAAAAATGAAAGAAATCCTATGATTTAAATGTGATCATTTAAAAAAAAAAACGCTTTAACAAAGTGGTTTCTTTGTCTTATCTCTTGACAGTGAATTCTGTGTTTAGGAAAGGATCTGTATTTTAGTTTTTACATTAACATGTTTAACACTGTGGCAGGACGATCTACTGAATGTTCAACTGTTTTTCTGAAGTTGCTTCAAAATATTTCTAATGAAGTGAAAGTGTAGTGAAAGTGACTCTTTGTCATTGTGAACACACTCAAGCACCACAATGAAATGTGACCTCTGCATTTAACCCATTACACGTGCACACGTAGAGCAGTGGGCAGTACCTTGCTCAAGGGTACCTCAGTAGTGTCCGGGACTCGAACCCGTGACCTTCAGGTCTCAAAGGCAGCGTCCTAACCACTAGGCCACCACTGCCCAGAAGTATTTAACATAATTAACAGAAGTGATGGTGCTTTCATGGACGGTTATTCCAGTGACCAGTGTTCATGATGCTACATTTCTTGACTAAAAATGCATTTCTTCCTTCTGAGGATCTCTAACTTTTGCAAACATTTTTTTTTTTAAAAAACTAGGCATCTGAGTGCAGCCCATCAGACTGGGAGGAGAGGAGTAGGGGCTGCAAACATCTCTGCATAGAACTGCAACAAGAACTCAATAGCTGAGCTTTTCTCAAAGCTCCATTCATCCGAATGGTTGTATTCTCAGGATTTCATTTGTTATCGAAAACCAGATGGAACTTCACCTCAAAATTCAAAATGACATAGAGCCCAAACATTTGTATTGATCCATCAGTGTTCGTCTCATTATATATGAGCCACTGCTGTCTCGACTCTCCTGAGCATGACCTTTAACTTAAAAGGCCATGTGATGTCTCCTTAGAAGCAACACAGCACCATAATAAAGAAAAAAAACGTGTAACTACTAATCAGTTCTTAGTCCACTGTCTCTCTCGAATTTCTGACTGACCTTTAGGGAAAAAAGCTGCTTTAGAGTGGCACCTGCATCCCCCCCACCCCCCCACACCCCCCACCCCAATAAGAGGCACTTAGCACCTCTTCTCACTGCTGTTCTACAGGAAGTCCTGCTGTGGCTGTTGCTCACTGTCATGTTGCTCTCCTAATCACATTGCATTTGGTGACGCGGGTGTTTGTCTTTGCTCCGGTTTTGCTGTTCACGGGAAAGGTTCCTCGAGCACATCAGAACAAAAAAAAAAATCTACTGCAAATTGAAGCAGAAAAACAAATGAGTCACAGTTCTACTGAAGGCTAAATGGAAACGTACTGTAAGCAAGAGAAGGCCAAGCGCAGAAGTGCATTCCATTCACTCGAAGGATGAATAGGCTAAAATGACCTGTATATGTGCAAAAATATCTGATACATTCATATATCTCTCACACACGCTAACAAACAGACTCGCATCCCGTGATCTCTTGGAGTTAACGGGTTATACAAAGTGATGAAGCTTACAGCGACAAGCTCTAATTGGAGAGCTTATCAGGTATTCAAGCCTTGTGTGAGTGAGAAAAACATCGACTGAGGGCTGTGTGTAGACACATGGGGAAGAGACTACGCTCATGCTTTAGTACCAGTGTCTCCAGGAAACACAAGTGCTTCAGTCTGTATGCAAATGTGCTGTGGAATCCTGATATCGTACGTCCTGTGCATTGGAAATGTCATCGGAGAGAGAGCATGGCCAGCTGCAAGCCACTGATGACTGTGTGTGTGCCCACACTGTTTTCCTTCTCTACATATTCTGCCACCTCGATCTACTCTAGAAAAGAAAGGCATGGATTAGAAGTAGGGCTGCTGATCACAGTGTTGCACAGGTCACTGCCATTAAAATATACTTATATATATTTTTTTTAACGTACAAGTAGCGCAGGGACGCAGAGCTCAAAATTTTAACTAATTTCTACAATAATAATATAATCTTACAATTCTAATTCTCAATATTTCAGTCTATTTAAGCCTTAAATGCAAAGGTTTCTTCAACCACTGCAGACATCTCCAACATTGGGGGCAAGAATAATGAAATTCTTGGACTCAGAGCCTCCTCAAAAAAGCCTCCTCAACACCGTAGCATACGCGATACTAATAAAGTAGTAAACGTAGAATAAAATAGCAAAAAAGTGAAAATAATATAAGGAAAATTATAATTGTTTATCTTTTCTAGACAATCCCAGAAAGTTCCAGGACATTCTGGACAATTCAAGAAACTTTTGGACAGTTCTCACAGTTCCAGAATATTCCAGAAGTCTACTAAGCATTTAGGGTAAATCAAGAATGTTCTTGAAAACAGATACATTTCAAAATGTCATGGTTCTGACCACAGAAGCAACATTTTTGTGGAACTAAAGCCATTTTCTATTTATTATAGGAATGAGGAATTGGGGAAAACACGCTGTGCACCAAGAAACAAAAGTCAAATAGAACATACAAGCCTTCTGTCCACATTACACAGCTAGGTCAGAGAAAAGAAAAGTTCTAAATACTGAAAATGAATCATCAGTTTAATGACAATACGAGCCTTGCAAGGCATGCAACAGGCAGCAACGTTCTGAAGGATAAAGAGAACACAAAGGCCTGGGGATTTTGCTTGGCAACACCTCAAACATAAATGGACATTAGACAAGATTTCTTCCCTGGATTAATCTACTGTCCTCCATCCCAGCTTAACCTCCTTAGGCCTCTTAACCTGGTAGAAGACTGAAAAAGATACAACGCTCACTTTGCTGTGTATGATGGTTTGATCACCTAGGTTTTAGTATCTTCATTGCTCTGCTGATTTCAGATCAGTACAGTATCAGCAAAGTGTCCTTAAACACACAAAACTCAGCCACAACTCTATTTACCTTTTGTGTGCAGCAGTTTTCTGAAGACCCTCCTAAGTATGAGTGTGTTAAACATAAGATGGTATCTTTAAAAAATATTAAATGACACCTTAACATGTAAAGCAGTTTGAGATCACAAGAGAGTAGGATTTGTTTCCCCATTCAGGTGGGAATACAGAAGAGACTCTGAAAGCTTCTTTTGTCTTTTACATAATGCCTTTCTTTTAATGAAGATGTACAGAGAGAGAGAGAGAGAGAGAGAGAGAGAGAGAGAGAGAGAGAGAGAGAGAGAGAGGAGAGGAGAGAGGAGAGAGAGGGGAGAGAGAGAGAGG
>JBBPDA010000003.1:15983160-16005657 GCA_037974385.1 Arnoldichthys spilopterus | reverse complement strand
ACACACACACACACACACACACACACACACACACACACACACACACACACACACACACACACACACACACAAAATTGGCCAAAATATGGAATCACTAAACGCAAATTGAATTTGGTGGGTTTGAGGACATTAGTGAATTCTCTGTTGCAGGCAGAGAGCTTTATAAATCCCGGTCATACTGCTACGCACAGCAGGTGGCAGGGAATAAAAGCCTGTGTCCGAAGTGCTTTGCTATCCCATCATTCAGCATGTCACCTAGGCAACAGACATCACCAACCCGGTCTCTGTGTCTAGGTGGAAGCGGACGTTCATCACAGCCACGGACAAACAAGTGCCATGTGAGCTCTGGTGCAGACAATCAGGTATAAGTATAGCTACAGGCAAAACCCGTATGACAACAACTGTGGCGAGGAGAGGAAGAGAGATAGCAGGAACAAGCATGTAGGAACCAGCGAGAGCAGAAAGAAAATAACCAGAGACGTGAGTCACCATCGCATATCCGGCACCATTCGAGGATTGGACAATGTCTATTGATTCCGTTTGGGAAATGGGAGAAAGTGGTTAGATTGTACTAGAACAGAATTATCCTACGTCGTACGATTTCTCATCGCGAGGGTTGTATACACTACGAAGTAGTGTGATTCGTCCTCCAAGACATTTCTGCAATTCTTTTGCTTTTTATTGTATTTTGCCCGTACGTTAAGCAGCCTGAGGCAGGGAAATAAGACTTTAAAGCTTAAAAATGGCTGTTGTTGCACACGGCTGATATGTATGTACAGGCTGCCGAAGGTGGTGCAGCATGGACACAGTAGCCACGGTATAAGAAGCTCTTCACAGCTGCCATTGCTTTAATGTTTCCCAGAGTGGTTTTATGGAAAAAAAAAAGTCTTGGTGATGATGGCTGCAGTTATTTCCCTAAATACGCAACAATAAAGTTCAGCCTTGAAATATGATCAATTTCTCATTATCATGTCTATACCCAAAGTAAGCTCAATGCTAATTAGCTATATATGGTGTATGTGAGGTATATTTTAGATAAATAAGAAATATCTATCCAGCAGAGACGTGCTGTTGGTGCCTTAAAACCAATTAACCTTTAAACTGCATCTGGAATCTTAAGACTTCTAATAATACTCAACCCTATTAAACACACTCCTGTTTGTCATTGTGAACACACTCAAGCACCACATTGAAATGTCATCTCTGCATTTAACCCATCACACAAGGAGCAGTGTAGCAGGATGGTACTTTGAAGGTACTAGTGGTACCTGAGCTGGGACTTGAGCCCCTGACCCTCTGCTGACAAGGGCAAGTACCTAACCACTAGACCACCACTGTCCTGTGAGTGAATGATCAGTTGTCTTTGTGAACACACAACAGTACATCACATAGTACACCACAACGAAACGGAGCCTCTGCATTTGACTGATCCGTGTAGGAGCAGTAGGCAGCTGATTTGGGCAGCGCCTGAGGAGCAGTGCTTGGGGACGGTAGCTTGCTCACAGGTACTTCAGTGGTACTTGTAACGGTCTGAGATATCAGATCACAGGGTCTCAACCATTACACAACTCTCAAACAGTTGCACCACCAACGGCCCCCTTTTTACAGGCCTCAAACACCTAAACCTAAACTTTCTACTCTGGGTTTTCAGTCCCAAAAATGCCGTCTTTCCATATATGTACATATTTAATTGGTGCTAAACCCCACAAAGTGTTAATTTGCCTGTTGTAGCATCACCCCCCCAGTGGAACTGGCAGTGATCCAATGTGCTCGTTGCGAGACGATGAGTCAGACAATAAGACGGGATTAGTGCTACCTGTCTGCGGCACGTCTGTGACATCAGTGAGAGTATCAGGAAGCATTTCTTCCCTTCAGCTCACCTATTGTCTCACTGGAAGATGCCGTCACATGTAGGACCCGCCTTGTGCCAGTGGCGTGCCCTGCCTCCACGAACTATAAACCTCTTAAGCAGCCTGGGCTTTGCCGTGAACCCTATTTTGTGGTCTGACAGGAGATAACGAATGATAGCACAGTAAGGAAGGACTAATTCCTCACGGAGGCCGTAGTGTCATATGGCAAAGATGTATGTTTACAAGAAATCCACACACATTTCATGTAATGACAATAAATGGCCATTATTATATTATATGTCTAAAGAAATAAACAGCCCAGTCTACACACAGAGAGAGATTAATAGGCCTATCCAACAATGGCTATAAGGCAAGAAGCTGCATAGTGGGTAAAAGAGCTCTTAATAAGGAATATTCATCAGCCACATATCAAGGAAAGGAGAAATTGATGGTAATTATTACTCTTGCCGAGAGACGATGAGCTCCCGAAGAACTTGGGTAAAGGAAAAAAAGAAAAAGAAACTTAATTGAGTTTCTTGCTGCCTCATGTGGGTACTGTTCCTCATTAAAAATGATGATTTGAGAAATTGGACATGCTCGGGCATGACAATTGCTCAATATCTGCTTCACAATAATTTCATGCCTGTGATCATGACATTTTTTCTTGACCTTAAGTGAATTGGCCGACGCTATGGCACTGTAGCGCGTCGATTTCAGCTGTCAGTCATTCAGTGATGCCCCATTCTATGATCCGCGTGTGGCTATTAGGGCTGCCAAAGACTGACCGAGTCTGGGGAGTGCAACACCAGGAGACAGAGGGCAGCACCTGCTCTCTCGGTCAGCCATATTTCTCCATCTGGAGGTGGCCCACCATCTCTACATGTCTCCATAAGTTTATCCATCTGTCCATCATGCTCTTTTGAGAAGACCGATCCCAGACAGCGCGGACGTGCTTGCAAAAAACATGAGCAGCAGAAAACAAGCATTTAATATAGTGGCTGCACAGAACTACTGCACCATTTCAAAAACACGACACAGTATCTGCAATCATGAGGCCGGTCACTATTAATACATTATCCACATACTGCACGATATCTGTGCATGACCACGATCATTCATTTAGACCTCGATACTGGCAAATTGTGATTACATACATATTTGTTTACATTAGAGTGCATGCACCTGTGTGTAGGCCTGTCAATACCTAGACCAGGGGTGGACAACTCCAGTCCTGGAGGGCTGGTGTCCAGCAGAGTTCTTTGACTTTTCTGATCAAACACACCTGGTTCAACTCGCCTGCTAGCAGGCAAGTTTAGGGAGTGTGTTCAAGGAGGGGGGAACAACCAAACTGTGCTGGATACCAGCCCTTCAGAAGTGGAGTTGCCCAGGTACTGTTCTGCTACACTGCTGCCCGGGCACTTTAGATTGCTGCCTGATGCTCCAGATGTGCACGTGTGATGGGTTAAATGCAGGGGTCACATTTCGTTGTGGTGCACTTTGTATTTGTTTGTCCCACATATTTGTGACTTATTTGTCATTGTGAACACAATGTCTAATATCATCTTTATTACAGGCTTGATTTCACTTGAACAGAAAGTCCCTGCAGAAACGCCAATGCCATCTGTAGCCATAGTTTTTAAATGACAAACAAGTTACGTACAACGGTCCCAAAATACAGTACAACAAACAATGAAACGTACTGCCTTGGATGACCAACCACTCTATTCTAGGGAACACTGGTTTCCATAGCACACCCTGTACATCCTACACCCTGTACACATCACTTACGTTTATTTAATGTAACTTTGTTTCAACCAGGAATTTTCATTTCAGTGCATCACTATTACTGAGCCTTTCTGATGAGGTACTCATAGCTGACTCCACCAAACTCTAATTCTAAATTATTCAGCTGTGAAAAATAAGAACGCTTCCAAACGGTGCCTGGTTACGAATGACAAAATTTGAAACACCGCCAAATATCTTTGTTTGCCACATGAGAGCTTTCTGAGCCAAAGAATTCAGTGGAACACTCTTGCTAATTCCAAAGTTGATTACATAGAATTTCTGAAAGCAGATCCGACTCAAGCAGAACATGGCCTAATTACTAGAGTACTGAGGAAATACAGATGAATAAGAAGTGCACGTAAACACTACTCCGGTTTGTAAGGTCAGGGCCAATCTCATTCTTTCTCCATAGGCTTAAGATTTCTAATCCATTCATGTTTCACCAGGGCTTGGAGTTAAGCTCCAGTTGTTGTTGGGGAATATTTTATTTATCAACTCGTTCAGACTAAAGGTCACTGAAGCAAAGGCTGCATTAAGACAAATGAAGTCTGCTACACCGCAAATGCATAGATATTGCGCGAAGAAAAAAAGCAAATCAGTGCATGTTAAAGGCTCAGATAAAGATGTAATATAAATATTGTTGTTTATCATTGCTGTCCAAGGACAGGTTGCTTGCAGCAAGGAATGAGTGCCAGTAAAAGACAACTCTTCATTTATTTCAATGAGCGGCTGTTTGTCCCATATTCGCACTAAAGAAATAAAGAGCTCATGCGTTGGCCCAGGTTATTCATGTTCCTGGTAGGGTTGTAGAAGTATGCAGGTAGGATGGTTAAGGTTTGGTAAATACCAGTGTATAAATAAATAAATAACTGGGTGGATGGATGGAGAGAGACAGAGACATAGACAGAGACAGAGAGAGACAGAGAGAGAGAGACAGAGACATAGACAGAGACAGAGAGAGACAGAGAGAGAGAGACAGAGACATAGACAGAGACAGAGAGCGAGACAGAGACAGAGAGAGAGAGAGAGACAGAGAGAGACAGAGAGACAGAGACAGAGAGAGAGAGAGACAGAGAGAGACAGAGACAGAGAGACAGAGACAGAGAGAGAGACAGAGAGACAGAGACAGAGAGAGAGAGAGACAGAGAGAGAGACAGAGAGAGAGAGAGACAGAGAGAGAGAGACAGAGAGAAAGAGAATTTTCCCTGCACATTCATATCTCCTTTCCTCCTTGAATGCCAGTCAAGGCAGAAATTGTCACGCATGTGCACACACGCAGCAGTGGAAACGACAGAGAGACGCGAGACTGATCTCACCAACCTCCATCCCTTGAAAAATTTAAATCAGCACCCTGAGCTTATGTTGATCCCAAAACTGAAAGCAGGGTTGTCATTGAGGATGGCTATTCATAAATTGGCATAGTGGTTTGGACTTCACCCCTTGTGAACAGAAGGTCGCAGGTTCAGGCCCTGGCCTTGAGCGAGGTAGTGTCCCCATACACTGCTGCTCCCATTGCTCCATGTGTGCATGTGTGATGGGTTAAATGCAGAGGTCACATTTTTGTTGGTAAACTTTGTGTGATTTCACTTCTTATCTGTGGTGGCCTGCCACAACAAAATCTTTGCTGTGATGGCATAAAGAAAAGTAATGAATCGACTGGGAAACCCAAGCCTTCTTTCTGGATCAGTTTTACTGATAACAGCAGCATTAATGTGAAATACTGTAGAACGTGATTCTGAGATATTGTTTAGATGATAACTATACCTTGTAAACCAGCACTGCAAACCTATTTCCTGGTCAGATTTCAGATTAAAATGGTCCACAGTGACCCCCTGCTTGCCTTTAGCTTCCTGTGTTTTACTGACTGTCCATGAGTGAGCCTCAAGGACACTTTATGTACTAAAACAGCTGCTTGGGAGTCAAACAGAAGGTCAGCAGACCTCTAATTTGACAGAAAACATTTACAGTTTACTCCAAACAGAACTGAAGCCAAGAGACACCGGAGTGACTGAAAAAGCCACATGCACGCAGTTATTTTCAGAACCAGGAACTTACAACACATGTAAAGCATCAGCCAATGCCCCGTTCCTGCCTCGTTCCTACCCAAACGTCTTTTTATCCCATTTCTTTCTGCTTCTCGGCGAAGCCAGGAAGACCAAACTAAAGATCATGACCAGACAGAGGGTAAGTCAAGCACCAAAATGTTTACTCATAGTATGTGAAAGTTCCTGTCCCGGAACATAATAAGGGTAGTAACAGTGGCAGCAAAGGAGCAGGTGTTGCTAACCGACGTGGACTACAGAAGCACACATAAAGTGCAAAACAGGGGCGAGTGATAGATCAAATATACTTGATGTATTTTGGCCTGTTCTCTGCTCAGTGTTGTAAAGGACTTTATTTTGAACATCAAGTACAAATAGTCGTGTATTTTTAAGCTGCTGGCACGTTTTCACATACTTCCCTGGACATCCAGATCGAGCAGTGCTATCCCACTAGCTAAGATGTAGGCAGAAGTGTGTAGTATTGAATTTTCCATATGTTTGTATTTGTATGAATATTTAAGCTCAATCTTGTTGTAAAGTATGAAAAAAAAACTTTCAAAGATCATGAATCCATCAAATAACACAGTTCCATCTTAAACAGAACCCGTAGTATATTCGTTCTGATTCCCGTAATATAGATTTAAGGTGGAATTGGCCATTTTAGCAAGACCCCAATCCTGGAGCGCTAACTTAGCAATGGATCATGAAGTTCTTCATTATGTAAGACGGCTAAACCAACACCCAAAATATGTTGCTAAACCAAGATTTTCAGTAATATTGTTAACTTAATTCTTAGGCTAGAAGCCTGTGTTCACCTAGAGAGCAGGCGACACAGTAACAAACCCAGCTCAGAAAATTTGAGAACCTCTGCTGTAGAGCAAAGTAAACAAGTAGAGAGCAGACACAATATTTTCAGCAGATTCAGATGAGAAGAGCTAACCATCTTTGCTGGTTAGCATAACCTTATCATCAAGTCACAATGATGGGATAAGGGTTATGGGAGGTCAAAATTTGATACATTTATGGCAAATACTTGCAAATATTAAAAAGGCTCATGTAGCCCAAATGTCCCTATTTATCCATATTACCACATTTCAGTGTGCATGCCAATAGTCTTATGGGCATCACTGAGCCAAACAGAATGCTTGATCTAAAATCTAGACTGATTGGCCGTTATTGGCATATTATTAATGTCAGGACCTTTCCGTCTTTAATTCACTGTGTAAGATAATGAACACTTCCAGCACCTCACACGTGTTTATATACTTTAAGCCACACCCACTTTTAATTTACAATATTTAAAAAAAAGGCCTAAATAGTCTTGTTCATGAATCCATATGAAAGTCATGGTGTCTGTAATAGTTGTAGGTATATGTGAAAAGAACAATATCGAACGCTAAACAGGACACTGCTAATAGAAACGATGACTATGAGGAAGTGGTTACCTAACAAAAAGCCTTTCATCACAAATTGGGATGATGAGCCTCTACATTCCTCTCTAAATAGAGGGCTGTTAAATTATAGATGTTGCCGGTCTGACCATCCTTTTAACAGAGCCAGTGTTTTCTTTTTCCACAGTTAAAGTAACTTGCAGCCGCTTCATAGATTGTGTTGATCTGTGGACTATGAATTAAGTGAATAATGGATTCAAGACTTGTCAAGGACAGAAATACAACGCAGCTTCTACGAGGGGCTACTGCTGCGCTCAGTTAAATTACAAACTTCACGAGGTTTATATTTTTTTCCTTTCAGAGCTATAAAGCACTACTGGCTTTCAACTAACAAAGAAAACAACCCAAAGTGTTTTTACACAACAGCAGCAATAACGTGAATGAAAGGCAGGAGAATACGTGTGCAGTGGAAGAGAGGGGGAGCTGCTGAGTGCTGGTCTCTCTCTGTTGGGCTGCGCAGTAAGAGCCCACCCTCTGCCTTTATGGACTGAAATGCGAGCTCCATGGCAAGCGGCTGCCCTTCTCCTCCTGATTGACGCTGCTGAATCCGATTACGTGCCAGGGCCCTCGACACAGCGGCAAACACACTGCCCTCACAATACACACACACACACACACCAGCTGCCCTGTCAAGTTACATTCGTCAGCCTCTCAATGCGCGTGATATGGGCTGTTTAAAGCGTTTTTATACGGAATCTGCAGAAGCAATAAAAAACACAATGTCTGAGCAGAAACGCCAGATCTGCGGAGCGCTCGACTGCCGATACAGAGCAAACGGTTTGCGCACTGACTTGAACCTCAAATCCCAAATCTGAACAATGGAGGGAGAAAAAAAAAAGTTTTTTGCCTCCCTCCTCCCTCTCTTTTTTGTGTTCCCACCTCCTTTCTTCGCTCCTCCCACCCCTCTCCTTCCCTTGCTCTCTCTCCAAGTTCCCAAGGAAAGCTGCATGGACTTGCTGGCAGGGTTCCAGACTTCAGTAATGCACTAATGAGTATTTGGAGACTCCCCTCAGCACTGCAGACGCCATTTGGGACATAAAAAAAGGGACAAAAAGGAAAGGGGGAGAAAGGGAAAAAAAAGGCAGAGAATAGAAGTAAAAACAACTGGCTCACTCGCTTGCTCAGCAGACAGGAACTACAGTCTCTTACCATCATCCAGCTCACTAAAGGCTGTACATTACATCCACAACACTTGCACAGACACAAAAACAAACCACACTGACAGAACAAGGGCCCAAAGACTCGCAAACAGACTTCAGGCAATGAATGGAAAAACACTATGATGCCCATACTTCATACATCCAAACACTCATTGGATAATACAGCAGGTAAAGCACTACTCCGTGATCGTGCTCTAGTTGATCAGCAGAGCTAAAAAGAGCGATCAAAACAGGGAGGAATACACAGAGATGGAAGAAAAACAGAATGAATCACGATGAGCTGGCATGAAGGAGCCCCCCTCCTGTTCTCTTGCGTCACTGCACTGATCGAGCTCCAAGTTCTCTCGCTGGCACGGACGCACTGATAAGAAAATTGGGCTGATGCTCAGTACCGGATATTTTCATATACTTAACTTTTATACAACACAAAAACTAAAGGTGGGACTAAATCTACAGTAGCATTAGCATCACGGGGGGAAACCATCATTTCTAAGGGGAAGCAATGCAGGAAGACGAACAAAAAACAGACATTTCAGCAAAGTAGTCCAGCACAACTCGGATATTCTGCTCTTCAGGATCGTAAATATGTCACACATCATATTAAAATATCAGTCAAATGTAAACATCGGTCTTATTCCAATTTTTTATTACCAGTTATTTGCTGATTAGGGGTGCAAAAATGTACCAATCTCTATCGGCGCATCAACCAAAGCAGCACACGATCTGATGTATTGATGTGATTTTACTGGAGCAGTGTTTTGAACTGAGAAGAGAAACTTAACTGCTGTATTTGACCTCTAAAGGTAACAAAATGTTTGCATGTGTGAGATCATGGAAATGTAGCAGACTGCATGAAAACCAGATTTCACACGGACTGCAGACCCCAGTACTGAACTCAATCACATCGCTGCAAATTTTAAGATATCGAAAATGTTTTGAATCGTTGTCTAAAATAATTGGATCGAATCGTGATGAAACGGATACTGGTGTGACTGAACACTTGATCAACAGACCTCATCGTCAGCTTTCTGGTCCATAAGCACGAAGTGCAGCTGAGACTAAATCCATTTTGTGCTCCTTCTAACCAGTAAAGCCTGATTATTTCAGAGACACAGACTAATGACTTTAAATGTTAAGGATAAAACATTGAGCAGGGATTCATATGGGAAGTCTGGGTCAACACTGACATTCAGTACTTCTCTAAGTGCATATCTGTCCACACCACTGCGAATACACACACGGTTATTTGTATCTTTAATGTGCCGTTACATAAACATGTATAAAATGCAGAAATTCTGACCACAGCTGCGAACCCCAAAAACCTGGATTAGAAAAAAAAGCTTATATTTATTTCTAGAAGCTTACAAATTAGGTCAAATGCGGTGATGCAGAACACACAGAAAGTACTCACACATACCAAACTCCCGCTGGACACTGTTTATTTAGCGTATTCATTGATGAACACATAGGCCCATAACCTCCACAGAGGAGCGTCCATCACATATACTTAATGCAGCACAAGATAGAGGTTTTGTCTCTTGATATGTGAGAAGTCTCGAATGAGGTAATACCAAATCCCTTAAGACACAATGTGATTATACTGCGCAAACAACTCACGCTGGTTTATAGGTCAGAGGGTAGATCAAAAAGTGCCTAACTAGCAGAGTCTTAGTCGGGCGAAGAGGAGCAGCACTGATGGGACCTGATGACTTATGGAAATGTGTCCAAGCTGCAGGGCAAATGGGCCTTTGCTAAAAAAAAAAAAAACACACTAACCTCTGACTTGCTGAACAGTGTCACACATTTACATCCCCATAGTGCTACATAGTGCTAGAACAAAAATAATTAAAATGCAGAGCTGACAGATTAAACTAGGGATGCACCAGTATGGGAAGTGAGGCCTGATGTAGATATGCGATATCTGTAGACGTCTATACTGGATCAGAATTATGAAGAACTTCATTTCTAGGCCCACAACACATGAAAATGATCTTATATACTTCTACTTCTACTTCTGTCTATTGGGTTTACAAGTTTGGCAAGGTTTGTGATGGTGTGTAACTTAGCTGGTAGTATCTTAGTAGAACGACAGCTGTTGATGGGTTTAGCCCTACAAACAGAAGAACAGACATGGACTACAAAGCACTGTTGTTTGTCACTCTGGATAAGAGCGTCTGCTAAGTGCTGTAAATGTAAAATGTAAATGTAAATCGAAAATGTAAAATGAAAATGAAAAATAAATAAATAACATTTTTACAACAAATTAGGACCTAAACACTCTGTTCTTCTGGAGAATAATACGTCATCAAATACTGGTTTAAAATATCATACAGATCTGTCTGATTCTGCTGTGATTTTTATCTGCGAGAACGTGTAAAAATTCTCCTAAAAAGTACACAAGGCAATAAAAGAGAAGGTAAGGAAGGATTAAAACTGTGAGACTAGGGAGGGTGGTGCAGAGCAGTGAAGCACAGGGAGCTTAAGTCCGGGCGATGGTGGTCCGTTCTGGATGAAAGGGCTGAGCGCTGAAGCTGTCACCTCTGCAAAAGGAGCTGAGAACAGAGCAGATACGGACTTGGCTGCAACTGTTCATCAACAAAGAAAATGGCAACAGAGAGCCTTCCCCGAAACACAGCCTTCAAGTAAAGCCCTTTTCTTTTAGTTCAGGAGCCAAAATAGATCACACCATGTTCAGTACACGGAGTCATTACTTGAGTATAAAGAACCAAAAAAGTTCTCAGTCCCGAGTGAAATGGCTCCAGAAAAACAAGCGAATGTATTTTCCCAGCTTGATCAAGAGTAAAAGGGGCTACAACAGTATAAAATGGTTTACTTCATCAATATCACCTCCGCATTTGTTGCCGAAGAGCCAATCAAGGGCCTGAAACTGATCAACATTTAGAACTTTTCTGTCTAAGCAGTGAGCCTTCTGATCCAACTTCTCATGTTGAGCTACAGCCATACAGCCTTACCAAGTCCCTACAACACTACAGAACAAAATCTGTATGACTGATCTCAGATTGGAGTGCAGAACACCAGACCAGCTCTGCAGGGTAAAAATGGTCTAAGAGACTTCCTGCAATTTCTGATCTTATTGCCAGAGCAGCAAAGAAACCCTGACTGAAACTAACCATGCGCATTGGAGCTTGGCTGGGCCAGATGGCGTCTCTGTCTCCTACTCCAGCCATCAGAGCAAGTTACGCTGCTCAGATTAGCAATCTCCAGACTTGTTTACCTACTGTCAACTAGGAGGAAGTCTGAGATTATCCCCCTGAAGGGTCAAGAGGCCTGTAAATGTGTGCTGGAGTGTTAAAAACTTGCTGCGTGTGCATGAACAGGTTTACAAAGCCAATGTGTACAATTCATTTGTGCAGAGAAAAAAAAATGTTACTAAAACCATCACCTTCTTCCATTCTGTGGAAATCAGCTCCACCCTTCCACAGCTACCATGCTGTCACTATGGGAACCTGTTCACAGAAGCTTCCAATACATAAAGTAGCCACTGCAGGCAGGACTGTAACTAGGCGACTAGCTCTTTCCAACAGTTTCTAAGAGAGAGCCACCAGCCAATTACACTTCTGCAAACTCTCCAGCTGATCAACACACTGAAATGCCTTAATATGATGCTGTGCATGAGAGATGATCAAGAACATCAACACTAAATCTGAGAATTCGAGTTTATGGTTGGAATAGAGTGTTCATTTTTTTTTTACATGTAAATAGCTCGGTTTGGAAGGAATAACTCTGAAAGTCTAATTACACAATGTTACAGTTTTTTGTTCCTACTTTGTTATTTTAACTGCTTATGTCTAAATCCAATGTAAAAACGCCCATATTCATCATAAACTTTGATTTTATTAGCCCATCCCACAAAATTTTTAATTTATAGTGGCAAAATCTTTTCTGAACAGTCCCAGAAAGACTTAGAAAGTTCTAAAATATTCCAGAAAGTTCTAAAAAATTCTGGACAATTCTAGAAACTTCTGGACAGTTCTCATAGTTCCAGAATATTCTGGTAGTCCACTTAGCATTTAAAGTGAATCGAGAATGTTGTTTGAATTTGAATAAATGAATGTGATACATTTGAAACAGTCATCGTCATGGACACAGAAGCAATGTTTTTGTGAAAGGCCATTTTCTATTGATTTTAGGCATAGGAGACTGAGAAAACACACTTTGTACCCAGGAACAAAAACAAAATAGAAATCTGTTACATCGTGTCATTATTATTCATAGACAAATCATTTTATCACCATTTGTTTACAGAGTTTTACAACTTGGAGAAAACAGTTAAAGCATTAAACTCATGTCATGACTTCTGAACAGTTGTTTTTGTATTTTTACGCTAAATGACCTGTAATTGGCAAATGATACTGATGGCAGCATTGCACAGTTTTTGCTCCACATGATCATTTTGCAATAATCATTTACTTAAGCGTTCAAACTGTGCAAAGGGTAAAACGGTAGCGTGTAGTAGGGCACAGGCATGGACACTACTCAATAAATCACACTGTTACTGAAAAATCAACATGTTATAGACAGCGCAACGATTGCTTGGGGTTTGTTTGTGGAGCAAGGTTCTGCTGATGTTAAGCTCAGCAGCCTTGTCCCTAAGGCAGACATTTCATAAGAAGGATCAACACTTAAATCGCAAGGTCCTCTCAAAACATTCACTTCAGCGGTCAATGAGCAATGCATTAATGCAATTGTCATTGATAAATATTTCATATAAATAATCAGTTCTGAAACATGTATCTAAATCTGGCTGGGCTTCAGAAAGGAATCAACAGACTCTTCTGTAAAGTGCTTTTTTACAAGGTCAGGGAGTGGACCTTGTGTCAACAGAGTTCATGATAAGTTAATGACAATGTGTTGGTGTCAAAAGAAGGAACTGTTCTTTGAGGCCGAGTTAGTCCCAGTGTTCACGGACATCCCCCGTATTTTTCAAAATACTCCACCCGAGCAATTTTCACCTGTGTTTAAAAAAACTAAAACAACAACAAAAAAAACTCAATCCCACATAAGTAGAAAACAGACCTCGGAAGAACAGAACAACCCCTTAACCCTCATTTTACCAAGATTTCTGAAAAAGAAAAGAAAAGCCTACAGGTTTGACCATTAGTCAATTGTTCCACTGGTTTTGGTCAGTCAGGCTGGTGTGTGACTGCAACTGGCAGACCAAAGCCCAGCTTGAAAAGCTTCAGCGCGGAGCCTCTGACCACAGAGATCAGTGCCAGGGTTTTGAAATACCCTTTTACAAATACGCCCCCTTCCAGCTCTCTTCTCTGCACTTGCCTCTCTAGCACCACCCAGACATGTAGGCGCTGCTGGCAGAAAAATGGCTCACCTCCCCCTGCCTGATCTGTGTGGGTCTGGAAGCCTCTGCCAAGCTTTCCTAACGCAACTTCAGCTCAAGTCCATGCGGCCAGCTCTCCTCTGTGGGGCTAAAGGCAGCTTAAGCTCTATCTCTGGTCTCCAGGAGGGCTATTTTAAAATGTCAACTTACCCACAACACTGCAGAGATGGGGAGGTTTGAGTGCTTACTTCCGCAGATTAGGAGAACTAATCAAAATAATGTCAGATGCCTGTGTTAACTTTTTTGGGGGGCCTTTCTTTGAAAAAGGGAAGACACAGCATAGCTCTGAGCAAAACAACATCAAAATTCAAATGTCAGTCTACAGAACACACAGCCCTAGGATTTTCTGTTTCCAGTGACGAGCCTTTAAAGTAACTCAACAAATCAACCTGGCATTTGTTTCCTCGTGTGGCAGCGAATGTAAAGTGACCTGAGTCTTCGAAACACAGCACAACAGCAGACAGGGGCAGCTGGGAAAGAGGAGAAGAGCAATGGCATTATTGTGGCTGACAGCCAGAAAGCAGACAGACACCGTTTCATAGTGGGCCGCATGTGAGTGATTGAGAATGTGAGAGAATGAGTGTCTGTGTGTGTGTGTGTGTGTGTGTGTGTGTATAAATGTGTGTTATGTCACCTTAAAGCAGCCGTCACAACAGCTTGATTCACATACAACAGGGGGTAGATGTGCAAAAACAAGGACATTAAAAATACGAGGTCACTGCTGCACCAATACTGAATTCCTGGCACAATTAAGAGCGAAAACCTTACTGTGGCTGACGCAAATCTAAAATAAAAACAATAACTGTGTTTTTAAAATGTTCACACTAGAGCACATATGTCATGGTATAAGGTCATTGAATCTAACTGTTTATAAGTTAAATCAAGCATGAAAAACACCCAAACATTTCCATTACTGTATTATACACAGCATTAACATCCTGATCTGATCCACTGAACAGGTTACTGGATTCAGTATCAGCTGCTTTAAGCACAACACACCTCTGAGTCCATCACTGCACTCAGTTCCTCACCCCTGGTCCTGAAGGAACGTTGTTTCGTTTCACTGTGTACTGTGTGAACTGTATATGGTTGAAATGACAATAAAAGCCTACTTGAGCCTACTTGACTTGAACACACCTCCAAGTCCATCACTGCACTCAGTTCAAGTCACTGCTGTAAAGGTAAATCCCGGTACTGTGACGGTGTTTAAACTAGCTGCCTTAATAAGATGAGTGAGAGAGCGAGAGACAGAGAGGCAGAAAGAGAGATAGAAAGCAAGAAAGAGAGGGTGAGAGAGAGACAAACAGAGAGACAGAGAGCGAGAGACAGAGAGAGAGAGAGAGAGAGAGAGAGAGAGAGAGAGATAGACACAGACATACAGACCCTTCAGAGCAGAGTGTAAGATGGTACTGTAGACGGCACTGAAGAAGGCTGAGGTACTTTCCCCCAGTGAAATGATTTTTCAATTAGTGTGTGAAGTGTGTGTGTGTGTGGGGGGGGGATAAGGGGTGTCTGTCACTCCGTAAATGAAGAAAGAGGGGAGTCTTGGATTCAATCTGTTCAGCTGCTGCTGAAATAGTGTGTGTGAGTGTGTGTATGCGTGTGAGCAAGCATGTTGGGGGGGTAGTCGGCGTCACCACAAGGGAATGTGTCTCCCCTCCCCCCTCTAAAAAAGAAAGAAAAACAACCCCCCCCCCCCCCCCCCCGTCTGCCCATGGAGCCATGGGGAGACACATTGTTTAGTCTAAATCCTGCTGCTACAGAGCACCACACTGTACACAGCAGACCCCCACCCAGCACAAAGACATACACACAAGCACATGCATACACACACACACACACACGCTGCTGATCATTCTATCTATTGAGCTCTGGCTCTAGACTGCTCCTCTGTGGAGAGCAACCCAGCAGGCATGCAGCAGAACAGGAGTGTGTGCAATTGCATTTCTAGAGGGTCTCACAATACTCACAGTGAGTATTTATTGCTGTGTGTATGTGAACTACAGCAGTGCCACATACATCCCACGCCAACCTTACAGCAGCAGACATCAACACATGCCAGGAACAGTGATGGGCACAAAATATGTTGACTTCTGAACACCCCTTTTAAACACACACACACACACACACAAAAAAAATGAGAAGGACCGTGAGTTCAGTGAACCCGCAACCCACACATTCTTCTGCACAATCGGAGTACAAATCAAAAAACATGGCATAACTCGACGCAGTGAGAGTCTGCAGCCAATGCTCAGCTTCCACTTCCTGCCCTGCCCCACAGACAGGCAAATTCCTTCAGGCTGCCTCAACACACGCACACGCACACACACACACACACACACTCAGTCAGGGCCGAGAAGGGATATGGAGGACAATAAAACAGCAGTAGCTCTGGGATTTTTTTTTTAAAATTCACTCAATTTGCTCATTTTCAAAGAAAGATTTTGAGTGCAATCTGAATGTAATATTGCGTGAGTTAATTATCTTCCCTGTCATCAAACAAGGCTGAGAGACAGAAGATCTCCAAAGAAAATAATGAGTTCTTCCCGGATGAAATTATGTGGCTATTATGGTGATTACAAAGCAGGAGAAGAATCTAAGGCAGAAGTTCTGGATGCTTTATTTCAATTTAACCATTTACAACCTTTAAGTCACATGGAAAAACACACACCATGTACCAGCTGTCCGTTAGGGACGATCTCTGCAGGCTTTAAGCTTCTGGTCGTCTCCAGCACTGACAGCAAGCGTTCTTAACCAATATTAGCAATGCTACATGAGGTCAAACAGGAAGAGTTTACGACTGAGGTTACACAGGACGTCATGTTTTGTGGTCAAAGACGAAACAGAGCTAAATAATTTGGGGAACATTTTTAATGGTGATTGATTCGTCATCCTTTCAAATATACCGTACATATATGAAGACCCAGATACATTCAAAATGCAACAGTAAATGTAAACCCTCACACTGAAGAACAGCGACATGTCCTCGGTGTACATGCAGACACCCACACACATGCTGACTGTCCACATAACCCCACTATTATCTAGTGATGTAACCATTCTGAACCAAACCCAAAATCCAATGCGTGAACGTGCCGCTCCAAGTTCAAAGACTTAATGAAATTCCAAGCAGGCCACTTCCACTTACAGCACAATATGTCTCAATGTGTACGTCTGAGCATCTCTGAGCATTTCACTACAGAGTCCTGCTGACGTGGATTTAGCTCAATGCAGTGTGTGTGAAATATTGAAAAAAATTTAAAAAAAAAATTTACATTTAAAGTTTATGATCGCATAATATTGCAAATATGTGTGAAACAATAAACAGTATATAATGTGATTATCAACTAAAATGATATTTCATGCAAAAGTTCATTACTACAGGGGGGAGCACATTGTAGAACAATCAATTTATACACACACACAGGCTGCTGCTGAATAGACTAATAACACAAGACTTGTTGCTAATGCAGAGAATATATTTCTCATATATGTAATTTTCCTAAAGAGGAAACGTAAAGGGTTTTTCATTATCTTTTCTAAAATACATCTGGTGTAATTTCAGTTAAAAAGTGTAAAATGTTTCCAAGTGTGGTCACAATACGATTGGAACTATGGCTCAGAAACTGTAGACTAAACCACACTATGAAAAGGGTGAGCTGTTAAATCCCTGTGGTTTTCCTATTGTACATAATGCAGCTGTAAAGATACAGAAATAGGTCATTTGCTGATGATAATTTTTCTTTAATTTTGTTGGTCAAACCAAGGCCTCAACGTTATATTAAGATTTTCGATCCCTGGGTCGGCCACGGGCGCGTGGGTACCATCGGTCATTGTAAACACACTCAAGCAACACAAGGAAATGTGACCTCTGCATTTAACCCATCACACATGCACACGCGGAGCAGTGGGCAGTGATCAACAGCGGGACAGTACCTTGCTCAAGTGTACCCCAGTGGTGCTCGGACCGGGACTTGAACCTGCGACCTTCGGTTCACAAAGGCAAGCCCCTAACAACTAGACCACCACTGCCCACTTACATAAATATCATAACATCAATTTCATAACTATCAGAAAACCCCCAGTAAACAAAATTAATACCTTCACTGTACATCTAAACTGAATATCTAGCGATATCTCGCACTGCTGATGTGCACTGCCCTCTTCCCTCATTGCAGGGAGTAATGAGTGATGCTGGGCTCAGCAGAGTTGAACAGGAGCAACAGCTTCATGCTCAATCAACAGCCACCGACGCTCTCGGTCAACACTCAGAGACAAGGTAATGGTTCACTCACACACACATTTCTACTTCCATTTTCATCTTCGCCAAGCGTAACAAACTGTCCGCTTCACAAACTCCCACTCTGCAGGCCTCGCTCTCTTTATCCTCCAAGCCCTCCCACCCACCCCCCACCCCCCAAGTCTGTCTCAGTCCCCCTCTCTTCTGTCTCCAGACAGTGGACTCTGAGTAATGGAGAATAATCTCACAGCAGTGGCACATCAGTGCTGGGCTTCCTAATGCGCCATCAACAAGCAGAAAAGGAGACATCCGGCTAAGCTATTAAGAAAGCCACTGTGGCAGCACATGACAGGCAGTTTAAAACAAACCCTACTTAAACAAATACTGGTTTACCAGAAAAAAAGCGCTTTAATCATCCCTACAAGGAGGTCAGGCTTCTAACTGTGCAAGTGTTCTTCTCTTGATAAAGAGTCAATAGAAGACTATCCAGTTCATCCTCTGAACTAGCACGGTCACTACAATTACACTTGATTTCTAAACATACTCGATTAAGATGTAGCTTCTTAACAGTGTGAGTGATTAGTTAGCAAAATTGCATGAAACCAAAATTCTCCAACTGGTTTTGGAATAAGAAACAAAGTGTGATGGACACGTGGTTTTGTTCATATGCATTTTATATAGATGTTATTACCACCTAGGGTTTTTATTTCAAGTCCTTTTAAAACCACTGCTTTTTCACATAAAGTATTTTCTAACGCTTAAAAAAGCGACGCAGTTTGCTTTTGTTCAGTTAAGTCCATTTTTAATGTTTGACCTTTTCAAAAATGGGGTATTACATTAACCAGTAATGCAATAATAACCAGTAGAGTATTACGAATAGAATTAGTGATCATCTTGATGACATGTTATTTACAATAACAGGCCAATGTCTGCCAATGCAATTTGTTGCCAAAAGCCAGAATTCTTGACTGATTTGATATTTTAACATCCAGGATTATTTTGTTTACATTCCCGAAGGCCCTATGCAACCCTGGCTCTTCACTTATGTTCATTTAATGGAACGGAGTATAACTGACTATCAAGATGCCCTTCCCCGTTGCCTTCCAAGTCCCCATTGCAGCGACAGTGAG
Source organism: Arnoldichthys spilopterus (assembly GCA_037974385.1). NCBI lineage: Eukaryota > Metazoa > Chordata > Actinopteri > Characiformes > Lepidarchidae > Arnoldichthys > Arnoldichthys spilopterus. The sequence goes on along the minus strand of JBBPDA010000003.1, from coordinate 15,986,643 downwards.
AGAGTGAGAGTAAAAGAGAGAAAGAGAGAGAGAGAGAGAGAGAGAGAGAGATCTTATCAAAGCCAAGGCTGAACACCAACTGCATTACAGGGCCTGGTGCTGAATGCTCAGCTAAGTCTGTATAAGGATTCTGCTCATGTCCACGTCCGGTGTCGGTCTGACTGGGAAATGAAATGGCAGCAAATGGGCGAGAGCAGATGCAAAATAAAAATGCTGTCCATATATTTGCAGCCAATGACACGAAAACAAGTCTTCAGCACACACAGCAGATTACCTTCTCATACCTCCGTAATCTCGTCACATCATCACATGATTCCTGTGGCCAATTTTCCGACTTAAAGCCTGTGTCTAATGTTCAGGATAAGGCTTAAGGCATTATTCTTGAAAGATTAGAGTGGAAACAGCTTTGTATCAGCAGCAGAAACTGTAACTTCATCCAGTGACTGACTTTAAGCACAAACCAGACAATGAGGTCCTGCCTCTGACAGCTGTCCCCACATATACAATCACATGCCATTTATTAAGGTGACATGACTGGACTGATGACAGCAAGAGTTATGCTTTGGCACAGGACTGTTTGAGAAGCAGGGTCCACAGATTTGTTTTTTATGTAAACCTTCACAAGAAAGTTTAACAAGCAAGAACAAAAAAGATCTAGATTAAGCTGTATTTATTGCTATTAAGCAAATAAAAAAATGTAAACAGACCTACATCTAATTGCAATTTTCTTATCACAAGAGTTTTACTGTATTCTATATGATCCAATATTGAGGAGTTTTTACAATAATAAAGAAGTCTGATCAGGCAGCTTGAGGATCTGTGCCCTGGTACATTACAAACAGCACCCAAGCCTAGAAAAAAATGACCTTTTGCCTAAAAATGCCTGGCTAAAATTTGCAATTGCAATCGCAATATTGGTTAAAATATCGTGAACTGGATTTTCTCAAACTCGTTCAGCCCTGAGACAGAGATGGAGGGAGCAGAGAACAGCACGGTGACACCTCAGCTGAGTTATTACAGCAGGACGTGCTCGGTACATGCTGAATGTGTGTGGCCGGCGGTGTTGAGGGAAGCACTTACCAGCCACGGGACTCAGCAGCAGCACGGCGCAAAGCCCCAGTGCCACAACAGACACCCGGCCCAACACTGCCATGACGTTCATGTTTTCTCCTCGCCTCACGCGTAGGATTGGGCCACTGCTCCAAGTTTTCGCAGCAATACTTGCTCCCCTCCTCCTCTTCTCCCTCTTCGTCTTCTTCTGCTTTCCACTCGAATGTCCGAGCTCATTCGCTCGGAGGGAAGAGTCCAGCGGCGGAGCGGGCGAGTAGAAACGCGAGCGGGCACAGCATGGTTTTCCCCCAGCTTTTAGGAACAGCTTCGCCCCGAGTGCCCCTGCCTGTCTGCGTTAACGGTTAGCTTCAATCGATCCGTCTGTTTTCCGGCGCACGCCTAGCTCGCTGCCCGCACGGAAAGAGAGTTCGCTGTACTGTACGTTTTAGCAGCAGCAGGTTCGCCGTGTGACTTCCTCACATTTCAGCGGGCTGCCCGGTTTTCCTCCGCAGCTGGCGCTTAGCTACAGCTAGCGAAACCTTCGCCGCCGGCCCGACATCAGCGAGCCACGAAATAAAACCACCAAATTTGTCTTTATTTATTTTTTTAGCTAACTCATAAGTGCTGCAGTCGACTGAAGTCAGCGCTGTTTCGGTGTTGTCGACGTTGCCAAGAACAGTCCCCTCAGCGAGGCTGAATCATCCGGTAACCGTCCCGACTGTCCATTTCGGTTAGTTACGTGCGTTAGCTAACAGCGCTAGCCCCGTCAGCTAGCAACAAACAACATTTGGCAGCTTCTTACCTGGCTCCCCGTTTCACGTACGACCGAGCAATTTTTTTTCGGGCGACACAGACACAGTTTATACAAAAATAAATAAAACGCGACGAGATTATCTTCCAAATATCCAAACACCGGCGTCGAGCCCGTCGGGCAAAATCTTTCTGAAGACGGTCATGAGGAGGGGGGGGGGGGTTGGTCTGGTCTGGGGAGCTTTGCGTTTGACTCCAAGCCAAAAAAGGCCCTTTAACAACGAGATAAGACCCTTTAAATGCACGAGACGGTGTAAAAAAGAGGAAAACAAACGAGGCACGGGTTTACAAATCGAAAACCCTTGTGTGTGGCGAGCTGTAGCGCATTTCCAGCGATGAGTCGCTGTCGACTCCTCCAGCCGCGCTCGGTAACTTCGCCTGTTCCCGCAGACAGACGCTGCAGGGCAGCCAGCCAGTCCAGTCTCCCTCTCTCCCCTCCTCCCTCATGTCTCTCCGCTCTGCCTCTTTACCAGCCCCCAGCAGCAGTCTGCAGAACGAGCCGAGCCGATCTGAGCCGAGCTGAGCCGAGCCGAGCCGAGCAGCCCGCGCTCTACACACTGTCAGTGTCTCATTCACAAACACACCAAGACGAAGTTTGACTGTTTTATCGATACTTCCGATCCACATTAAATGCGTGCGCCGGATTTGGTCTGCTGCACCGTTTAAGGTGTAACGGAAAATTCCAATAATAAGCTGACTCGAGTCTTGACAGAGAAGAAACCGCGCATAAGCAACACGAAGACAGTTAACGCACTTTAATGAATTACTGCGACATCAACCCTTTAAAAGCCCAATAATACGAACTGTCACTTTATTAATGTTTGCTGAAAGATTGTTTAAGATCTTCTGAGCATGTCCCTCTTGGGAAAGATAACTAGATGTGTCTTTTGTGTTTATAACACAACATTGAAGGGAATAAATTACACGATTTTACAACTAATGTAACAGCAGAAACTGTAGATCACTTTTTCATTCGGACTTTACTGTAGTGCACATTTATTTTAGTGGTCAGAGCGCCCTCTGCTGTTCGGTCCTCACTATTAAACAGACTCTGCATCCAAAAACCACCTGCACATCTTCCGGTATTGTCTTGATTTTTTTCCTTTTGTTCTTCAGAGATGGTTTTGGTACCTTTTCCAGCCTGATGAGCATCAACAACTGTTTTTCCTGAGGTCTTTAGAAAACTCATTTGTTTAGATCATGATACACTTCAATTTTTAAACAGGCCACCCACTTATGCCTGTTTGCCATTCCATTGATTGAAAACACCTGACTCTAATTTTACCTTCATATTACCTGCTAATCCATCCATCCATCCATTTTCTAACCGCTTCTTCCGTTTCACGGGGGGTCACGGGGAAGCTGGAGCCAATCCCAGCTGACTGCGGGCCTTAGGCGGGGTTCACCCAGGACAGGAGGCCAACCCATCGCAGGGCAACACACAGACAGACAACCATTCCTACACACATTCACACCTATGGGCAATTTTTACAATCCAATCAACTTACTGCAGCCTTTGGACAGTGGGAGGAAACCTGAGCACCCAGAGAAAACCCACGCGAACACAGGGAGAGCTTGCAAACTCCGCACAGAAAGGCACCTGTGGCCAACCCGGGGATCGAA
>JBBPDA010000003.1:15971999-15983060 GCA_037974385.1 Arnoldichthys spilopterus | reverse complement strand
AACACGGGGAGAGCTTGCAAACTCCGCACAGAAAGGCACCTGTGGCCAACCCGGGGATCGAACCCAGGACCTTCTCTACCTGCTAATCCCGGAGTATCTAATACTTTTGCCACTCACAGATATGTAATATCAGATGATTTTTCACAATGAACGAATAACTAAATTTAATGTTTTTGTCACATTTGTTTAAGGGTAATCTCTTGATCTACTTTTAGGACTTCTGATTATGTTTTAGGCCATATTTGTGCAGAAATATAGAACATTTTAAAGGATTCACAAACCTCCAAGCACCACTGTGTAGTGATGTGGGCTTTGCAGGAACATTTATGTAAGTAAGTTAAAAATATAAGTAAGTATAAGTATATATGTGTGCACATAGTTTAAAAGGAGATTCAGCTGGTCCTCTAACAAAAAACAAATAAAATTCAGTTCTGAATTTGAAACGTTGAAAACTCAATGTCTGCTTGTTTTGCAAAGTATAATACCATGCCACACATACCATATTACTGCAATAATCTACAAATCAGAACTGTTCAAACCTCCCAGTATAGTTTCATATACTAACAATAAGCCAATTCCAATCCCAGCCCAGACACCCTGGAACAACATCCTTAAAATGATTTTCACTATATAACAAAATGAGTCCTAGCCACAAGATACTACATTCTCTCCAAGAGTCTTGGAAAGCATTTTTACAACATCATTTGTGGTTGCTAATGTTGTCAGTGTCATATCATATTCATTATTAAAGACCTATTAAAAAATAATGGCAATCTACACCAACTGCCTTATTGTTACTACACAAGGACAATCTGTGATCAGTCCCTGAATCTACAAAACTGCAAGAACTAAACATTCTTATTAAATAATGACAACAAAAGCCTCAGTGTTGTGTCTGACACTGTTTATTGATATTAATTAAAATTCGTTTATAATGACTCAATGAGCCAAAATCTTATATGCAACATATGTGTTTGTGTGTTCATGTGTGTAACTTTCCCTCTCCACATTGTTGATGTGATCATAAAGTAGGAAAATAGGCAATTCCAAACCAAGACTTTGAAAGTATGTCACTATATGTATATGCTCAACAGAACATTTTTTTTAAAAATAATAATTATTTCAGATCTTAAAATGAATGCTACAAGTTCCATTTGGCAACCGCAGCAAAAGGCTGTCCAATATAAAATGAGGTGTCAGTTCTATAGACACAACTACACTGGTATAAAAATGTACTGTGCAGGCACAATACAAGGTACAGTATGAATCCACTCCTCAATAAGGTTTTTGAGGTCTAGTGTTTGTCATTGCAACTTAAAAAAGATTAAAGGTACCTAAGTTCTACCCTTGAGGCTGCCACCCCAGTGACACTATAGCATCTTTTTTTCTGAAAGTGTAGGTCACCTACTATGTAAGACCTCTACAGACTTGGGCATATACTTATACAGCACATGTCCAAAGGAGACACCTGCTCACTCAACATTTCTATGTTTTCCTCCATTTGCTGTATTAACAGAATCTGCTCTTCTGAGAAGACCCTAGATGTTGGAAGATTGCTGTGAGGATTTGATTGCATTCACCCACAAGAGCATTAGTGAGGTCAGGTACTAAATAGAGCCCAGCCACTTCAAAGAACACAGTTCCACTGTGCTACAGGTGCTTTATACCCCTCTAACCAACAACTGGCACTGAGCATGGTAACCTTACGCTCATGTGTGGCTGGTGCAGAGCATCATTTCTTTTGCAAGAATGCATTTCAATGGAGATTATACAGTCTGTGTGTGCAGTTATATTCCTGTGTTGATAATGGGGGGTAGTTGAATCCCTAATAGAAATAGTGTTTGGATTATTCTAATGTAATTGTAAAAATACAAAACACACCTATATAGTAGGTTTACCTGCAAGTGCCTAATAAACTGGCAATTGGCAGTGTATTTTAGAAGTGTCCATGATTTATCAATTATGAGAGACTGAGAATGAATGGGTTTTGTCTTTAAGAAAGAATGGAAATCTTCTTTAGAATGACAAACAAAGTCTATATACTCATTGCTCTTTTTCAGTGTTTCCCAAACCCAGTCCTGGAGGCCCACTACCCATAATTCTTGGCCTGATCCCACTCATGAAAAGCTTGATATTTAGCTAATAAGCTGGATCAGCTGTGTGGGGGCAGGGAAGAGTTAAAACTATGCAGGGCAGTGGGTCCCCAGGGCTGGCTTTAGGAACCTCTACTCTAGAAATGGGAGACGTAGTGCCACGAAAAAGTATTTGCCCTTTTTATCATGCCTTCCCTTTTTTTTGCATATTTGTGCTACATCTTCAGACAAAATGTAACAAGACAGATTCAACCTGATTAAATACAAAAAAAACAATCATTTGATCATTTAATATATTTAAGAAATCATTTGTCCAACACCAACTGGCCTTGCATGAAACCTAATCTTCATCTAACAATTACTAAAATTTTGTTGAAAATTGGGATTAATTAGACTACACCCAGGCCTGATTGCTGCTTGCCCTGTTGAAGCAAAACATCACTTAAATAGAACCTTTTAAGCAATGTGAAGTTGGCTAAAATGTCTCAACAAGCATCATACTATACTAAGATAAAAAAAATCCAAGAAGAGTGGAGACAAAGTTACTGAAATATACTAGTTTGGAAAGGTTTACAGTCAGAGCTATAATCTCCAACTGGAGAAAACTTGTAACAGTGTCAAATATTCCCAAAAGTAGGCAGCCTATCAAAATTCTCCCAAGAGCACAATGATGATTTACTGAGACGGTCATAATAGAAGGTACATAAACATTTAAGAAATGCTCATCTCAAACACCTCAAATTTTGCAATAAATGTTGAAAAATAATGTTATTATTTAAATGAAAGTTCTATTATATAAAAGTTATGATGATAAAATCATTTCCAAACTGTGTTTTTTGTTTCCCTCATCTTCTCATGTTATGTACATTATGGACGAGGATCCAAAACCATTTAGTGTCACAGATCAAAAGAAGAAAATCGCAGCAAATGACTTTTTTGCTGTGCTTCATACAACGATTTGTTTCTTGTAGTGGACATGATAAACTGTGACCACCATACTTTCATGTTTCTGTCTCTGATGTAATAGGCAGAGTGGCGGTGGTTAGGTACTGTGCTGCAGGGCTGCTCTGTCCACTCACAGTCATCAGAGAGTCATTGTCCTTGCTGGAAGCTGGTGTGTTACGGTGGAGGGATCTGCGCAGCAGGGGTCGCAGTAAGTGGGTGGAAGCTTTTGAAACGTTATTGCTTTCCAGTGTTCTCTTGTTTATGTGCTGAATGGACAGGCGGCAGCGCAGGGTCTGCAGGAAGGCTGTGCGGAACTGCCGTGAGGACAGGTTGTACAGCAGCGGGTTCAACACGGAGCTCAGGTAGAAGAAGGTGTCTGCCACAGGCTGCAGCACAGCATAGGCCACCAGATAACTCACAGTCCAAGCTGACTTGGGCACCGCGGCGGTCATCAAACGGCGCGCCTGATTTGGCATCCAGCATACCAAGAGGGCACACACAATCAACACTGCCCAAACACACAAAGACATACACACACATGAATAATGCAGGTCAGTTCACACAAAGACATGAACAGCAATGTAAATATTTAGGAGAACATATCAACATGGAGAGAAGGGGAGGAACACAGTGCTCTATGTATGTACACTGTTTGTCCAAAAGTATCCAAACTCTCTCATTTAGTGAATTCAGACACTTCAAAGAGCATTCATCTGGTGTCCAGTTTGTAAGCACATAGCTTGCATGATCTTCATGGAAAAGCACTGCCAATAAAATGGAAGCAGCCACGCATGAACCTAAGGCATGGTTCCTTGACTCCAGTCCTGGAGGGCCAATATCCAGTACAAGGTAGTGACTTCCCTCCTCTCTAAACCTGGCAGGTAACAGATGGGTGTGTTTGAGCAGGGAAATCACCAAACTGTGTTGGACACTGGCTCACCAGGACCAGACCTAGCGAACCCTGGCCTAGGATCACCATGCTCAATGCCAAGGATAAAGGGGTATAAATCCCCCCAGCATTAGACTGTTGAGCAATGGATCTTCATTCCCTGTGGGTTGAAATGGAGTAGCAATTATGACTCCGAACGAATCATCCAAAACTAGTATCAGACTGCACTGATGCTCTTATGGCTGAATACAATCAAATCCTTACAGCAATGTTCCAACATGTAGTGTAAACACTTCTCACAAGAGCAGAGGCTATTACTGCATAAAAGAGACAAACTGCCTATTAATAATAATAAATTTTGTCGCTGACAGAACAAAAGCTTTAATTTTAGAATAAGTGAAAGTGAGTGATTATTTGTCATTGTGAACACAGCACAGCACACATTGCACCACAATGAAATGTGACCTCTGCATTTGACCCATCCGTGTAGGAGCTGTGGGCAGCTGATATGGGCAGCGCCTAGGGAGCAGTGATTGGGGACGGTACCTTGCTCACGGTTACCTCAGTGGTTTTAATTTTGTTGCTAATCGTGTAAGGCATATGAAAACATGTTTGACGCAAATAATTTCATCTGCTGTGTCCATGTGTCCAATTTAGCTTTTAATCTTTTCTTTAAAAGATAATAAAATATTGTTTTTTATTCATTTATTAATTGTTCCTGTCAAACATTTATATAAATAAGTACCTATCATTGGCCAAACATGGGTACAATGTACCTTTAGAAACACACAACTGAAAACAGACAACTGGCAATGTCACAAGTGCCTCCCTTTATCAAACAACCAACGTCATGCTATGCTCTGTGTGGAAATCTGTGTACAAGATACATTCCATTTTCTGCCGTTGCCTTTCAAACAGTGATAGTGAGCACAGGCATGTTTAAAACAGTGCAGATGTGTGCAGTAGAGTACTGCTGTAGCATAGGTTGTAAATGCAAACCTGCAAACTTGCTTAACAACTTTTTGCAAAAATGGTGAGAATAAGTATCAGTTGCAAATGTAAACTTGTTTGGTTAAGGGGAATTCCACAATATTTTTTTTACTAAAAATGTTTTTCTTAATGTGTACATAAATTGCAAAGACAAACAAAGTCATTCAGAGTGGATTGATGTGAAATGCTCAATTCCAGAGAAAGTCAGAGTCAGAATTGTTCACAGTTGCAGTGAAAGGAACTAGACATCCTGTGAGTTTAGTGCCTCTAAAATCTACCTGACAAAAAGTTGATACACAGTTAAAATATGCTGCAAGGTGTCTGAAGCAGTGTCATTGTAGTGTTGAGATTGCAACATTGCATCATTTGACTTAAAAAAAATACACAGAAGAGACGTTTTATAGATTTTCCCCTATTTTGCCTTTATCAATGTTCCATATAAAACCCAGAAGATGATACAGGTTCACTGGTGATTTTGGATAGAAAAAGACTACATTGTTCTCAATGACATTTTGAAAAATATGTGGAATTCTCCTTTTAAAATGCCACAATGGTGTTAATATTACTTTTGCTTTGGTATATCAGCCAAGGTGGGTAGAATAGCCTAAACCCATACTCAAGAAAATGTGCTGTTCTCTCCTGTGAAATATTGACTTAACCAGAAGAGGAGTAAGCATGTGATGTCATTACCTAAGAACAGGATGGTCTGCTTGCGGGATGCTTTGAGCCGGTCACTCCCGTGCTTGGGCACTCTGAGTTTTCCTTTGCTGTCTGAAGTGTCCACTGTAGTCATTGGGGTCTTGAGGATAGTAATCATGCTCTTGCACATAAAGGCCACAGCGCCCAGCACCAGCAGGTAGAGGATAAAGGCTGTGAAGACACTGGCGCGGTACATGCCCCAGTGCTGCCTCAGGTTGGTGCAGAAAGTCAGGTTCTGGGCAGGGGCTCCTCCAGGCTCAAGCACATGACCTTCTGTTCCTGTGGCAAACAACAGGGGCACAGCCACTAGGACCGAGGTGAGCCAGGCAGCGATAATTAGGTGTGCTGTCCTGGCCTTTGCCAGGGATTTGTAGCGAAATGGGTGGCAGATGGCCATGTAACGTTCAAAGCTCAGTGTCATCACGTTCAAGATGGTGGCATAACTGCATGCCTCAAACATGAAGTTGTAGATCTTGCAGGAAATGTTCCCAGAAGCAGAACTGAAGGGAAACCAGATTGCGCTATAGAGCTCCACTGGCATGCCAATCAACAGCACCAACAAGTCGGAGCAGGCCAGACTCACCATATGATCTGTTACATTCTTCTGTAGGTATCCATTTCTCTGTAGCACCTGTGTCACATGGATGGTGATGCTGTTTCCCACAATGCCCAGGATCAGGATGAGGCTGTAGAGCACCGTGAGGAAGACCTTCACCTCAAAGTGTGTCTCTAGTTTTCTCCAGTCTTTCTCTCCTTCCTGCTCACCCATGCTCTCACGCGCTTAGCCTCTCTGCTCCCTGCTATCTGCCCTGTTGACTTTAGTCCAGATAGCCTGCCTTATCTTTCCAGGAACACTAGGATATCGGTGCCATTAATCATGAAACTGCCGCAGGAACCCATGAACAATTCTTTTAAAGAAGCCAGTGTTTCAAGTTAATATCTATTTGTATTTGGGTTTCCACCCTGTGAAATCCAGAATGGCTGCCTCTCCCTCACCTGTCCAGTCCAGCACTCCCCATTCAGCTGCTCCAGCTCACTGGACCTTCCTAAGCACCAGGCTGCTGTAACTTCTGCCTGATTGTCGTTATGAAGCCTCTCTGTAGGTTTGGTTTAGTCAAAGACACCGGCACTTCTCTTTCTCCCTCTGAAAGCTTTGGAGTTAATGATTACAGCTGGGCTGCAGGGTGAGGTCGTGGGTGTGCAGATGTGTGTGGTAATCGGGGTAAGCTGACTGGACTGGCCCTGACTTCACAATCACAGCACCTCTGAAGGCGGAGCCATTAGTCACATGCCCCCTTTTCTAACACAGAGGTGTGTCATGACCCTTGTGTCTGCACTGACGATTTGTGAAATTTAGAGAAAACTCGACTGAGATTTCATGTAGCCTTTTAAGTTGGGGAAAGACCTCACATGATAAAGCTTTCATTAATCGCTTAGAGCTATCCAGACATCTCTAATGCAGTTGGTGAATCAGAGTTTGAGCAGAACCTCCCACCACTGGATAAAACCAGCCATGTTCAAATCTGCTCTGACTCAAAGCAAGTAAACAGGATAAGAGCAGCGATCTAAAAGAACCCAGCATGAAAGAAACGATCAGCTGGATGGGAACAAGCATTCACCCCACTGTTTATGTTCCTCACACACACACTCACACCACAGCATTAAATTGTCTTCAAGTGTTAGCTTCATATTGTGATGGACATGTGGATCAGAGGCAGATCATCTACCTAAAGCACATCATTTCCCAGTACCTGCTTTTCTAGCTCATTCCAGACCAGACGCTTACATAAACAAGGCATGTAAGACAAAACATGAAATATTTCGTGTTCATATTGTCTGCAATGAAATACAAGTCAAAGTAAATTTAGAAATCACTACTTTCTTTTTTTATTTGCATTTTCCATACTGTCCCAACTTTTTCTGATTTGGGGTTGTAGATCATATCCGCTGAAATTTGTTCATCCACATGATGGAGCTTAAATGTGAAATCAAATTTAGATTTGCTCTCTTCCTTAATATGTCTGTTCATACTGAACATGCATGTGACTAGTTTTTGCATGGTGTATTCTTCAGGTAACCCTCACCAAGGCTCATCGCTGAGCACTAAAGTTACTAAGGCTCTGTCAGATATAAGCAACTATGGTTTTACTGTATTTGTTTTCCTCATTTTTTCTCTGCTCTACCTTTATCTGCCATGACATAGCATTCAGTGAAGGGTCAACATGTCATTCTTCCTACTCATTTTTGTTTCTTCAAAAATGGGGGAAACACCAGATGTAGTATCATATTTTATTGAAAAAGCTTTCATTTTGAGAATAGCAGCACTGATAGTTTAATCACCATATAAGTTGCATTAATGTGGAATGAGCACATATGTAAACTCATTTAACTAAAGGATTAACTGAGCAGATTAATGTGGGTTAGTGATGGGGTTTAACTGCACAATGACATCTGCAGCACCGTAATAAACATCAACTCCACGAGTAAATGGCTCATAAAACTGTCCTCTATTGTAAAAACAATTTTGGACACTAAAATGTATAAACAATGTGAAGTACTATAAAAGCAGAGATAAGCTCATGTGTAGTTTGTGCTGGCAGTACTGAGGCCCCATCTTCAATTGTCATTCATCTATATCGGTCAAACTGTTATCTAAGCAAAAAAAGAAAAAAGAAAATAGTATGGAGAACATTCTGTCTGGTAAGAATGGTTTAGCTATGCAATGTACTTAACTGCATTTTTGTAGGAACTACATTAGCAAATCTGTATCACTTAAGTTAGTGTAATGTGTTAAGTGAGCAGTCTGATCATTGCTAACTAGCAGGTAAAAAGCATTTTAGCTATATTAGCCTCAAAGCTAATCGTAAGAAGGAAACTTCAGAACACAAGACTTTTTTCTTTAATACTCTTACAGGATTTTTAAAAATCATTAAAAAGTCTAACATAGTATGAGGGTAGAACAGAGGAATCTGTTGCACAGTAAACATCAAAGACAATTGAGTTTAACCACTCAAAAATGTCATCTCAGAAATAATATACTATTTTTAAAGGGTTTCTTAGCTGATTAAGGCTTAAATGTATAATGGGTTACAGGTGACAACGTTTTGGCATAGAATGAGCAAATAGACAAAATGTTAATGGTTAGCTAGTAGCAGCTATGCTAATGTCAGACAGACATTAAAGCCATTCTAATGATTTATCTGAAATATTTTTAATGAATAATTTACTTTCAAACTATAATTTGGTAGTATGGTTGCCTTCAGAGTAACCTTGTCAGTCAGTTAACAATATTGACAAACCATCTGCTTTTAAAATGCTTTTTAATCTTACTTTACATGCATATTTGTAAACATAATATCAAATGGCACATTACTCATGGAATCATGTCTAAGAGATCTACCATCCTGGAGAATTCAGATCCAACCCACATGGCTCTCGTATTCTGTAGGGTGGTAAATCTCCAGGACTGGAGTTGGGAACCCCTGGTTTATGTCGTGTGATTTGTGTTTGTGTGCGTTAAGACGTCTAAGAAGATAGGTTGCCTTTTCAGTTATTTCTTGGTATTTCTATTGAATTGAACCTACCTAGTTTTTTTTTTTTGTCAGAATAGTATGACTCACCCCTGAGCAATACCTCATTGGAAGTTTTTGCTGCAAACATTTCAGTATGAACTCCAGATACAAGCCCACGAGAATCATCAGTGTAAGTCTCTCCTTATAAGGCAGAGTTCTTCAGAAACCACTATAAGTATAAAGCTGCAATCCTGGCTATGGCTTCTGGAAAAAAACAAGCAGGGGTAAAAGAAACAAAGAACAACAGACACATACGCTGAGCAGTGTTGGAATTTGTGTTTGGTAATTCAGCACAGCATACTGAGTACAGGCTGCAGCGTAATGAAATATGTACCCTGTGTTAGAGTTTCTAGTGTCTCATTTTAACAGTATATTTTATACAGCATTAAAATGGTATTATACAACACTTTGATTCATTCTGACAGCTGTCAATTAAAGCATAAATGCACATAGTCATCAAAGGGTGTGTTCATAATGCAGGCTTTGCCAATACTCTAAGGTCTACAGACTATGTACAGTACAAAGATTATCAAGATTACAGGCTATATGCAACTGATTGTAGAAATGGTGATTTGAAGACCAGCAAATCTGCATATTTACCAGCCAGTAATCTGCTTAACGGAAACATCCTTAACTTTTTAAGTGCATACAGCCCAAATTACAATGACAATCAGAAATCTGACATTCAACATCATATTTCTATCTTAGTGTCATACACTTAAGAGAACAAACAGCATGTGTTGGTTCATGAGCTTATCTGCCAATCTCAATCCCTCTCATTTGAACACCTGAATATATTCTCTTAGGACACTATGATTGGTTGATCAATCAGTGTGGTACAGTCTGATTGGACCACCTGTAAGACTGGATGGTTTGTATGGCTGGAGAATGTTGGTTGCTAGACCTGGTTTATCACCCTGAGAGGTCACAGCCGACAGAACTGAGGACCATATTGGCAAGTCACTCATGGGGCAGTTCACAGGGTCATCGGCTTATGAGAGGAAGTGATGAGATGATGTGAGGCACAGTGGCGCTGGGCAGCATTGAGCTGGTTCAGATTGTCACTTGCTGCTTCTCCATCCCTGCATAAAGAGGTTTTACTTTAACATAAAATGTAAAATGCCACATAAAATGTTTACTCCAACCTAAAATGTGACATTTTGAAACGCAGACTACCTTGTTACCATACTCGGCATGCTAGCTGCACATCCATTCAACAGCAGAGAAACGTTTTGTGTGTGTGTATGAGTGGGTGGTGATTCAAGCTGAGGCATGTTCTTCATATCTTTCTTTTTGACAATTCAACATAAACACATACTCATACACAGACACACATACACCCATAAAAAGTCTTTCAGCATGCTCAGAAAGAGCAGGAGTTTGTCTCAGTGTTGATTCATAGAGCTATTCAGGTTAATTCATGTTTAAACTGGAGCCAACGTTTATTCAGTTCACTCAGGAATAATGTTTCCAAAGCCATGTGACTGCCTTGGTTTGTAATTAGATTAAGCCAAACTAAACAACATCCACACCACCAACATGTGTTTTCAAAGAAGACTTCTGGAGCTCTTATTTATGTCTCAGTCTTAAGAAGCAGATGGCATCATGGCAACAAAACTCTACACAGACCAATGTCTGACACAGCTACCCAGTGTACACTTAATACAGACTACCAGAATACAGAAAAAACATAATATATAAATGTGCCTTAACATAGCAAAGATCACATTTTATGTTTATATAATGATTGTTATATCTTTTACATTATATCTTAAATTCACCAAGTAAACAGTGTTTGTGCATATACACACGTGGACAAAATTGTTGGTACCCTTCAGTCAATGAAAGAAAAACTCACAATGGTCACAGAAAT
>JBBPDA010000003.1:15951728-15971899 GCA_037974385.1 Arnoldichthys spilopterus | reverse complement strand
TAGATAGATAGATAGATAGATAGATAGATAGATAGATAGATAGATAGATAGATAGATAGATAGAGAGAGAGAGAGAGCACACAGAGAGAACAGAGAGGGAGAGAGAGAGAGAGAGAGAGAGAGGACAGAGAGAATGAGAGAGAGGAGAGAGAGGGAGGACAGAGAGAATGGAAGAATGAGAGAGAGGAGAGAGAACAGATACACACAGAGAGAAAGAACAGATAGAAAGAGAGAGAGAGAGAGAAGAGAGAACAGAGAGAGAGAGACACAGAGAAAGAGAGAGGAGAGAGAGAACAGAGAGAGACAGAGAACAGAGAGAGAAAGAGAACAGAGAGAGAACAGAGAAAGAACAGAGAGAGAACAGAGAGAGAGAGAACAGAGATAGAGAGAGGACAGAGAATGAGAGGAGAGAGACAGAGAAAGAGAGAGAGAGAAAAGGCGAGCATGTGGAGAAGTGAGAAGACAAGAGGATTACTAATTCTTCACGCTTTACCATTCGTCTGTGTGGTTTGACCTTCGGCTTTGAGGCACAGCTTGAGTTATTGTTTGAGTTCTAAAAAGGCTACACACACACACTTAAGATGGACCAGGAAATCAGGCAGACCGCTGTTCTGTAAGGTGTGTTGCAGCTGGTCAGGTGTTGGTTGTAGGCTCAGGCCATTCTGTTATCAGAGCTAAAGCATATACACACACACACACACACACACACACACAGGATTGTAGTCTTACTCTCAAACATGAATTAATTAATGAATAGGAAGTTTGTCTTATACCAGACTGTTACTTATTACTGTCATCTGATGTGGGTATGAATTCAGCAAGATATGTACAGTTTTAGTGTACAAAGTTCCTTTCATTAGCAGGTTGTTTTGGCACTAAAGTTTTCCTTTATCCTTCATACTTTTTGCTAGTATACATGAGTTTTTTTTATTTTTTTTTTTTATTTTTTTTTTTACAATTTTACAAAATTTATAATGGTCATATACTACAATTTAAACAATGATATCTTAAGTTTATAATGTTAAATGGCAAAAAATAACATGTAGCTGTGAGCCACTGCTACATGATTTAGACCAGTTATAATCAACCAAACACCATCTACAGGCCAAAACTGCTGCCATCTCTGTGACTTTGTTGCAATATTTAGCCATTATCAGATCAGCTATAGACTTCCTAAAAAAAGCACCCAGTGGCAACTTTCTGGACAAACTTTGCCACTTCCCGTAGAAGATATTTACCGAAACTTCCCTGCTATTAAAGGTACACCTCCCTCTAGTCTGCATGTGCTCTGTTCAGTGAGTGTCAGAAAGGGTGATGATCAAATTGACTGCTTCCAAAACTGCATACTATTACACTAAACCCACTAAACAATGACAGAATATCCTCGGTTAGGCTGCAGTGGTGTGAAACCAGATGTGGTGAGCCTAATACCAGTGTGGGAAGATAAACAATTAATTGATGTACAGTCTACTGCACTAATATTTTTCATCTGTATTTATTGGGCATAAAGCTGAAGTGTCATTAGTAAGATATGCAACACATATGATTGTAAAATTTTTATTTTTTTTTTTCATTTGAACATATATTAAACTGTGGACTACGTATATTGTTATACTCTTATTTTTTAGGCATTTTGTGTCCTTTATTTTACCACAGGTATTTTAAAATACATGCCTGGAAACTTAAACGTTAGTAAAGTTTTCATTACATACATACAGTCCCACTCATTGAAATGTTTTGTGAAGGAAATCTCACAAAATGCTTTTTAAAGTAGCTTTGATTTATGTACAGAAGAACTTAAATAAAGGGAAATTTAGTTAAATAGTAGATTTAGTTTTTGATGCATTTATGGTTCAACAACAAAATAATTTTTTTAAAGCTTAAATTGAAACTTATTTCTCTTTGTGTTAATATAAACCACTGCTTTTTTAAATGTGTAATCAGAAAATAAAACCAGGTTTTATGAGCATCTTTCATGATTCTGCTTTCATAGGTGAGCATAAGGGCTCGCAAGGCTTTAATGCGTTAGGAGTAATGACTGGCAAACTAGATGTGAATATTGGTAAACAGTAAGCAGAATTTTCACTCCCACCTCACATCTCCTGACCTCAGACCAGCAGCTGGCATAGAGCTGTTTCAGTATGAATGAGGAGCTGTATAAAGCCATACAGTCTGACACTGTTCGTGTGCATTTCTACTAAACCTGTGGTGTTCTATGTATGTAACCTGGAGTCAGTTATTTACAATTCTCTTAAATAAGACGCAGAATTTTTCAGGTCAAGACTGTTTGTCTTTCTGTTTCAGGTATACTAAACTTGGGTATGCAGGAAACACAGAGCCTCAGTTCATCGTTCCATCATGTGAGTACATCCGTCTAGAATACTCAATCTAGTACACATTAAACATGCAATTATGCTCAACCAAGACTGATCTAAAACTTTTAAAGCAGCTTAAAGTTCCAGATTGGCTGATTTGCTCCCTTTTTTTTAGTTGCTGATACTTAGTAGCTCCACACTGACAACAGAAACTGCTAATCACTGCCTCCCTGCAAGACCTTGTTTACACTTGGTCACTTCATGTGATTTATATCTGGATGTTATCCTGATCAGATTGTAGCCATATGCAATTACACTGCATATGACTGTAAACTGCCAGACTGAAATCTGATTAGAGTGTTTTCCCCCCTCTTCAATTCAAATTAAAAGCACAATTCTGCATAACACAGTTTACAAGAAGACTGCAGTTAAGAATAATTATCTCCGTGAGTCAACACTGTCATAAACTGTGTGTATTAAAACAGTGTATTGTAGAAAGACACAAAAAACTAGGCAAGGTAAGAATTAACCAAACTGGTGTTTTTATTGGAAACTGGCTCATCTAGAGTGAGCTACGCATTTAAAATTAACCTGGGAGGAGAAATTCATGTCAGGAGATTAACTACAGGAGCAGTGTTGCTATATTAAGTGAGAGTGTGATGTCTTTTATAAAAACAGAGGCTGCCATCACCCTCTTCAAAAGACAGATGCATTTACACTGCTATAACGTGGGGCTCGAATGAGTCTCAGACCTCTTCCTGAAGTAAATCAGATTTATGTTTAATCTATGTAAAATTGTCTTTGGTGCATTCACATCTGCATATTTATCTAAAGGGAAAAGTATTTTGTAAAATAATAAAACGTTGTGATCAGGTGATTTTGATCATTGAAGTGTATATTTCCCTTCATAAAGTTATGGATTGACACTTTAGTAAGTAAATGTATACATTGCACTAGAGTCACGATGTCTTGGCCTGAAGTGAATGAGAGTTTCTGAAATCACAGATTAACACTCTTTCTATGACTTTTGTCTGTTTTGGTTTGTTGGTTTCATTCCCCATTATGTAAATTGGTGCAACTCCCCTAATTTCTAATCTGTTGCTGTTGCACAGGCATTGCTATCAAAGAATCAGCCAAAGTGGGCGATCAGGCCCAGAGGAGGATGATGAAGGGAGTGGATGACCTTGATTTTTTCATCGGGGATGAGGCCATTGACAAGCCCACTTATGCCACCAAGGTTTGTACAGATCCACATTTCTGCTATATATAAAACATCACAATGTAACTGCATACAGAACAACAGCTGCTGCTCATTCTTAGCTCTGAACACAAGCACTCGTTGAAAAATGTATACATAATATGTAACACATAATTAACTCAAAACTCAACAGAGCCATGCAATAACCTATGTCTCTCTATTTCCACATGAAGTGGCCAATTAGACATGGTATTGTAGAGGACTGGGATCTAATGGAGAGGTTCATGGAGCAGGTCATCTTTAAGTATTTGAGGGCGGAGCCTGAGGACCATTACTTCCTCCTGGTGAGTAATGTCTTGCTGAATATCTTTGTTTATATACCTGTGTGTGTACTGATTGTAATGATGATAATTCTCCTACAGACCGAACCACCTCTGAACACACCTGAGAACCGTGAATACACAGCAGAGATTATGTTTGAGTCCTTTAATGTGCCAGGGTTGTACATCGCCGTGCAGGTACATACACAAAACAGTTTTTTTTTTTACTTTGCCTGTGGTGTGTTTATGTCAATGTGATGTTATTTTTGCACTTGTTTTCAGGCAGTCTTGGCTCTAGCAGCATCCTGGACCTCTCGGCAGGTTGGAGAGAGGACTCTCACTGGTACAGTCATCGACAGTGGAGATGGAGTCACCCACGTTATCCCTGTGGTAAGTCTTATGCATAATATGCACAATCTGCACATGTAACAGATCTGTTCATACATATCAATGTACATGTAAAATTTTTAAGTTGTGTGAAAGAAAACAAAAACATGCCAGTTTTGTTGCATGTGTGAAACAGCCAAATAAACATTCGGGCGGGGTTGGGGGCTTTTTAAAGTATTCTTGAAGTTATGTGATTGGTTTGGATTGGATATATGATTGGATTGTGATGGTTTGCTGATGTCTTCTAGGCGGAAGGCTATGTGATCGGCAGCTGTATAAAGCACATCCCCATTGCAGGAAGAGACATTACCTACTTCACACAGCAGTTGTTGAGGGAGAGAGAGGTTGGCATTCCACCTGAGCAGTCTCTTGAGACTGCTAAAGCTGTCAAGGTAGGTGCATGTGTTTATGTATGTCTGAGAGAAGGGGTTTTGTTCCAGTCAGTATGATTTTTTTGAGAGTTATTAAGAAATGTCACTCTTTTTAAAAATGGCAGTTTCCATTTATCAACTTGAAAGCCATGACATTATACTGATATTTGTGTGGTAAGTTATATGTTGATGATTTAATAAATGTATTTATTCCAGTAATTATATTAAATTCTTTCAAAAAATGATCAAGTTAATATCCTTTACATGCATAACTGTGTGAAGGTCTTACTCACACACTCATTTTAACATACTAATAAATGTAAACAAGCATTTACACAGTAAAAATGGGCACAATATCCTTTTTTGAGCATCACAATACTGGTGGGGTTCAGCCCCACATGATCAAACCATTTGACTCTTTTGATTCCTCTGTTTATCCATTTGATTTGTTTGGGGGTTTTTTTAATTAGAAAAATGGTCTGCTTCACTCTATCTGGCTAGTCTCTAAATAGTATGACTGAACATTAGTCCTGAGAATGAATGCACAAAATCCTAAAAAAATTTCTCTTTGCAGGAGCGTTTTAGTTATGTCTGTCCTGACCTGGTGAAAGAGTTCAATAAGTATGACACAGACGGCTCAAAATGGATAAAGCAGTACACCGGAATTAACGCAATCAGCAAAAAAGAGTTCACTATTGACGTGGGATATGAGCGCTTTCTCGGCCCAGAGATCTTCTTCCACCCTGAGGTATGCTCCCACTGCAACACACTCTCAACCCCCACAAGAAAATTAATATGTATGTTGCTGAATGACACATTTTATGGACTGTCTCTCCCTGTGTCTGTCGTGACAGTTTGCCAATCCGGACTTCACTCAGCCGATCTCAGAAGTGGTTGATGAGGTTATCCAGAACTGTCCCATTGATGTGCGTCGTCCTCTGTATAAGGTAACAGGCAAAGCATCACTCATCACATACTTTGTACATACGTGAGCCTGTGCTGATGGTACTCCTTTTTGTAAAATTGTTAGCAAAGAAAGAAAGATTTGGAGTTTCAGTAATAATAATGGTTCATTTGGTTATTTTTTTTATGACCTAAAGGAATTTTCTGAAATACTAATATTAAATATAAAAAATATATTCCTGAAAACCCTTTAGGCCAGTAACTCTCAAACATGGTTAAGTGCTCCTGCCCTGCACATATAATGGTTTACTTACTCTAACATGCCCATTGCAATAAGGAGGGATCGGTAATGACATTAAAACCACTGATGAGTGAAGTTAAAGACACTGATCATCTTGTTACATTGGTTCTTGTGAAGGGGTGTGATTATATTAGACAGCAAGTGAATGGTTATTTATTGAGGTTGACGTATTAGAAGCAGGAAAATGGCTAAGTGTATGGATGTAAGCATATTTAACAATGGTCAACAGCAGGTTTTATGCAATGTTCCTGCGGTGCCTAAGCTTATTGATGCCTGTGGGGAGTGAGGTCTACCCTGTTTGGTCTGATGCCTATGTATGGAATGTGAGTGTGTGTGTGTGATAAACTGCTTGCATCTTGAGTCTGGCACCAGCGTTGGGAAAACTGAAAAGCAATCTGAAAATCTATCTATCACAAGACACTGATCCATGTTTTGCGATGGTACAGCTTTCAGACTCTTCTCAGTTTCATTCTCACTGGCAATCCACACTTGTGTCCACTTATGTAAAATTCTTACATGGTTTTGGAGTCAAAGTTTAGGCTTTCGCATGAGTTTTCCTGGTCTTGACTTGGTACATGTCAAAACTTTACATGATTTTACTCATTTAAATACGTCTTCGCACTCAAGTAATTAAACAGGTTGTGAATTAAAAACTATGTGTAAGTATGTGTCTGTCTTCTCTGCAGAACATTGTCCTGTCAGGTGGCTCTACCATGTTCCGTGATTTTGGCCGCCGCCTGCAGAGGGATCTGAAGAGAACTGTTGATGCTCGCCTGAAACTCAGTGAGGAGCTCAGTGGAGGAAAATTAAAGGTTTGTAGGAAATTCAAGTATAAGTACTTAGCCAGTGGTGAGATCAGTAGTGCTGTAGTGTAACCATGTGTGTGCATGTATTTCTCCTGCAGCCCAAGCCCATCGATGTGCAAGTTATTACTCACCACATGCAGCGCTATGCTGTGTGGTTTGGAGGATCCATGCTGGCCTCAACAGTGAGTTGCAAATACTTTATAACCACATATTCTTTACTCTAGTATCATATGCACTTACATTAACAACACTGTGTGCGTGTTTGTGTTTCCGTCCCACCAACTTAGCCTGAGTTCTACCAGGTGTGTCACACCAAGAAGGATTATGAGGAGATCGGCCCCAGCATCTGTCGTCACAACCCTGTGTTTGGTGTCATGTCCTAAGAGTCCACTGACCTGCATACACACATTATTTCACACACATTAACACAGAATTTAGGGGGTGGGCGGGGGCAATGGAGTGGGCAACTAGAGAGAGAGAGCTCATTTCGGTTAACACCAAACCTGTCTGCTGGATCCAGATGATGAATGGTTTGTTTATTTGTTTTGTTTTTGTTTTGTTATTCCCAGTCCAAGGGGAATGTGGTTAATAGACCAAAATGACTCCAGCTCTTCTTTGCCTCTCTGCTCAGTAATATATGGGAGTCTAAAAAATGGCGAATGAGTTTGGAAACAATAATATTGACATTGTTAGTGATGATGCAGAAGACTCTGCTGGCATTACTACTCATGTTTAAAACATGGGGGATAAATGAGCAAAGCAACTTGAGTGACCAGATTCTAAAAGAGGTTAACCATGCCAGTCTTTTCCCCTTGTTCCTCTCTGATCCCTCATGCCCAGTGATGGGCAAACTGGGAAAAAGCAAACCAGATAAACAGAATGACTTAATTCTATATCTTCAACTCTTTTTGCGCAACATAAAAAAGAAAATCTCTATTACCTTATGTATTTCATTTTTCTTGCCTTTTCATCAAATTAGTTTTAAATATGTGACTTGTTTTACCTCCAATCATATATTTTCATGTTCCTCATTATTACAAAGGCAAAGTCTATCAGTAGTAGGACTATGATGAGCTTGAATCGGAATGACTATCAGACCAGTATTGCTAACTTGGCAGACATTTTTTATTTTATTGAACATCAAATTACAGCAGGTTTGGATTTGTAAATGCAATGCCTAAAACATTCCAATAAAGGCTTAAAATGGTTTCTATGAAATTGCCCCTTTTCTTCATTACTGTAATTTGCATTTTGCCTTAGGTTCTGCATGACACTAGGATTGAGCTACTGTCCCAAATCTCTAAAGCTCACTTCTAATTAGCTCTCAGTTTGGTGCATGTTTGTAGCCTGTTTACACATTTGAGTGCTGTAGAATATTTTCTGCTGGTAGATTAGACGTGTATCAAAATTCTTCAGAACCACAGTTGGAAATGAAATCACTACTATTATGGATTAATTCACTGCATGCACATAAAGTGTGTTTGGAGGTTGAAATCTTTTCATCCATATGGGAGCAATATGCTTGTAACTTTTGCAAATTGTTCAACACTCAGTATATTTACACTTTGAACTATTATAAAAATGGCTGCAACATTCTCAGTCCTGTTACCAAAACGTTTCTTTTTAAAAAGCATGAAAGTGACCATTTGTCATTCTGAGGGCACCTCAGTAGTGCTGGGGTCAGGACTTGAACCTGTGACCTTCAGGTACCAAGGGCAATATCCTAACCACTAGGCCACTACTGCCCACCATTCAGGTCACCTTATTCCTTTGTTTTACCACATAAAGTGTTTATTTTCTAGAAATGCCTGCACACATACTTGAGTAATTGAAAATTGTAACAAACATTAGTATATATAGAACAAGCTGTATTTTGTCATTTAGTTTATTACACAAATGGATAAGTGATGGACTTAACATCATTTACATTTTTTTTACATTTTTCATAACATTTTAATCTAATTCAAGAGAAAATGGTGAAAGTCAGCTCACCTATGGCCTCAGAAGCTAGTACTTCATTCATTAGCAAAAATAACTTTTTGTCTGTCAGTCTATGACATTTGCTTGCTGAAATTTTTGACCACTCCTCCTTAAAAAAATTATTGTTCAAGATTCCTAAAGGTTTTTGTTGTATTCACTGCCTTATGAAGTTCTTTGATCTTGGCATGATGATCCCACACAGTTCAATAGCGAAGATAACACCCTACATGTCTGGTTTAAATATGACCGATTCTAATGACACCTAGAACACCTGAATGTAATTTTATGGACTTTAAAATGACTTAAATCATGAAATTTAATATAAAATTTCAATTTTGTGTCATTTGTTAAAGTATAATCATTTTTATATGAAGATGCCATTTAAAAGCCTGAAATGTTTGCTTGTTAAAATATTTTGGAAACATCCCATGGGACATATTTTTTTTACATGACTGTATATTCCCCCCTAATAAATCACACTACTCACTTTGGTCACTGTTGGTCAGCCCTGTTACTCCTTATATGAGTAACAGCACTGAACACATAGGACTTGTCAATTGTATACTTACATGGAATCCATGTCAGTAGTAAAATTAAATGATTTACTTTTGATCGGTGGAGCCTAAATCTGGTGCTCTTATGCTTGTGTCTGCCATAGTTTGGGGATTTCCCTGCTCAGACACACCTCATTCAATTCACCTGTAAATTGCAAGGTTAATGCATGTGTTTGAGGAGGGTAACCACCAAACTGTGCTTGTCACTGCCCTCTAGGATTTAGGTACCCCTGGTTTTGATGCATGTAAACACTTCCTAGCAGTCAGAAAATTAAGATCTCTGTGTTGCCTTTGCTGGCCACAAGAGAGCACTCTTTCACTCCACACATAATTTCAGAGCTTATTCATGAAAACCCTATCTTGAGAATGCATCGGTTCGCTCCCAAATGAAAGCAGCATCCACTGCAGTACTGTTTAAAAAAAAATAAAACCCAGCCACAACACATGCCAATGCTCAGTTCTATAGATTTATTTTTCTTTAATAATTTATTAGTAGGAGCAATAATCCAAAATACAGTGCATGCTGTCTATGAAGCATGTTCCATCCCAGTAACTGAGAGGCAGTTGGAAGAATCTCTCTGATATCTGTGGTAGTTTAGAGAAAAGTCAATTCCCAGAATTGCCATTACCATGTCTCATAGAAGCAGATCTATTGCTGTGTCTACTGTATTATTCTTTAGGATTTTTTCTTTCTTTCTTTTTTTTTTTTTTGAAAGAACAACATTTTAGGAAAGCATTAAAAAAAAAAGATTTCTCAGCACAGCAATGGCTGTTATAGCCACACTTTGAACAATGTCTCATCAATCTTTTAGCACCAGCAGTCGTAACAAGCTAATTGAGTCCATCATTCAACAAGCTGCTGCACTTGTTTATGTGTCACACAGTCCAAAGTTTTGAATGATGCCGTTTTATAGTGGGTGATCTTGTGAATATTAATATTACAATTATTACAGTGCAGAAATATTGTGGAATTCAAAAAATGGCCACAAAACACATTGTGACAATTCATAACAACTCATAATGAATTGGACAGTGACACAACTCTTGCTGTTTTTTTTTCTATGCTCTACCCTGTATGAGTTAGAATGTAACAAATGTGCAGGACATTAGCCTTCATTTAAGGTATTTACACAAAGCAGTATTTACACAGATCTCTATACAGTGATGCTTGGGACTTTAAGAACCTTTTAAAATTGTATTATTTCTGCAAAAATATGAACCTAAGCTTCATCAAGTCCTAGAACCAAATTAAGCAAATATAACAAAAATATTGTACATATGTACTGAGGAACATGGTGCAATATTACGTATTTATGAATTTGAACCTTTGTTTTCAGTATCTGGTGTTACCCCCTTGTGCAGCAATAACTGCAACTAAACATTTCCAGTATCTGTTGATCGGTGCCTTTGGTTGCTTAGAAATTACCCAGTGTTTCTTTGTAACTTTGTGGACTACTACATGCCTTGCTCTTGGAGTGATCTTTCTTGGCTAACCATTCCTGGAGAGGGTAACAATGGTCTTGAAGGTTCATTTGTGCACAGTTTGTCTGACTGTGGATTGTTGCAGTCCAAAAAATGGTTTGTAACTTTCTGCAGCCCTTCTTAGCCCAACTCAGAAATGTCATTTGTTTATTCCATGATACACTTTCACAAACATGCTTTGAAGATCAGACTTTCGATAGATCCCTGTTCTTTATTTAAACAAGGTGTGCTCTCATGTCTGAGTGTTCTCTTGTTGATTGACAACACCTGGCTCTAATTTCATCTTCAAATTACAGTTTTTTACAATTGCAAAATGAAACACTTCATTCAAAACCATACAGTAATTTATAAAAACATTTCTGTTTCTTGTACAAAAACATAACACTCAAAATCAGTACTGCACATTGTAAAAATATTCTTCTTGACACGGAAAATCTGTGAGTACATCCATGGATCTCCAGGGGTCACATTTGGCACTGAAAATCAATACAAAATACAACAAAATCATTTGTGTAGACAAAAAAAAAATCATGAGTTACCAACAAAACCTAAACGTCATCTCTTGACCCAGCTGGATCTGACCATAGTACTTTGTTAACATCACAGGCTATGTTCTCTCTTGCAAGGGTGAGGAAGGAATGTTCTTGAATGGCAAATGCACTCTTGCACAGACCTTGCATCAGTTTGGTTACAGGCCTTCGCCATGGCATGGGTAAGGGGTATCCTGACATACAGTAAGGTTGATGACTGTAAACCTTATACCACCATGCCAAACTCCTAGGTGGGGTTAAGGAATGGAGAGTATGGTGGTGTTGAAGGTATTGGAATGAAACAAATAGCAATTTCAGTTATTGCTAATCCTAGAGGCTTGTGTTCTTTTGCCATCAACAAATGTTTAATATTGTATAGTTTTCCTCTCATTTGTTCAGGACTTGTGTGGAAATCTAATGTTTAAGGTATGCATATTTATTCAGAATTGAACATTCTGAAGGATTCATAAACTTTTAACCACCACTATAGTGTTCTCATTTCTAAGGAAAATAAAGAACTGCATAATGATTACTTTTTAAATTAAATTGACATATTTTGCATTTCGTTGCGAATTCTTTGCAGTCAGTAAAATCAGCTGATGTTTGGACATTGTCCACCCTCTGCTAGGCCTGCATTGCAGCAGTGTTCATTTCCTAATTGTTTCAGTGGCTTTGTCTTTGTCTGCAAATGAAATGCATGCCTACTTGGGTTCAGGCCAGTTGACTGATTTGGCTTAACGACAAGGATCCATGTTTTGGCCCTGAAAACTCAGTTGATTACAACAGTGGTTCTCAAGCCTGGTCTGGAAGCACTCTCAGTCCTGCACAATTTAGTTTTCCTTGCTCCCAATATAAGCGATCCAACTAATCAGCTAATTAACTGCAGAAACTTCAGAATTCACCAGCAGCTATTATTAATGAAGGCAAGGGATTCACTTACACTGGCAGCCAAACCTCTGGCTATAAACCACAATGATCATTCATTTCAGAATCCGAAAACTTTATTTCATGTAGTGCTGATTTCTCAAATATGGATAAAGCCTGGTGTTGGATTAAATTTAAATTTAAACAGAATTGTCATTGGTAAAGCTTTTTAGTATATCCTTAAATCTAATCTTGGTCGGGGAAACCAGCCTTAGTTTTTTAACAAGTCAGGAGGATTCTTCGATTACTGATGCTCTGCAGGATTTTGTGTGTACTACTTAGCCAACTGTAATCTGACTGTTCACTTCTCTTCTTTGGCAAGTCCTCTGAAGTCATTCTGTTGTGTCCTTCTTTTTGAAGTTGTCTCGGATGCACCTTTGGATGCTTTTTCTGAGAGTGGTCTTGATCAGATGAAACATTTTTCTTTGAAGCTGTTTTTCAGTCCTCTACTGTAGCCTTCTGTATGCTCTGCCAGGTCTTCTGCAGCTGGTCTTCTCAACAACATACCAATCAGGTCAGTTTGTGATACATACAGTTTTGCTTATTGATTTATTTTTGTCTTTTCACCTTATTGCTGTTTGTTTTACTGACATTACCACTCTTTTGGTCCTCATGTTGAGACATAACTGGGGTAGACAGTTTTGGTATCTCCCCTGCACATTGCTTAATGATGCAACAACACACACAGGTAGCCAAGAAACAACTGAGCAGCCAAACTGTCCAGAATGCTTCTATACACATCAGAATTCATGATCCCATCAATAAATCACAAAGTCACTGACACCACTATACAACCCAAAATGTACTGTACTGTGCCAAAAGGAAGCCCTATGTTAACAGTGTCCAGAAGCACCGTCGACTTCTCTGGGCTTGGAGGCATCTGGGATGGACCATCACACAGTAGAAATGTGTACTGAGGTTAGATGAATCAGTATTTCAGGTATGTTATGGGAGAAATGGAGTGTGCTCCGGACCAAAGAAGATTTCTTCTTTTTTTATTTGTATTTTCCATACCGACCCAAGGTTACAGTGTCTAAATGCTTTTGGAACAACTACATAAATTAATCAGCCACAACATTAACACAACTGACAGGTGAAAGAAATCAAATTGATTATTCTGTTACATTGATCCCTGACAAAAGTAGATATATATTAGGCAGCAAGTAAACAGTCAGGTCTTGGGCAAGTGTTAGGAGCCACTTTAAAGGACTGGGTCAGAGCATCTCTAAAACAAAGCAAAAGCAATCAATGTGGGGTGTTCCCAATATGCAGTAATTACTACCTACCAAAAGTGAGCAAAGGAAGCCCAACTCATGAACTGGTGACAGGGTCATGGGCACCCAAGGTTAATGGAGATGCTAGCCCATCTTGTCAAATTGCACATGAGGGCTACTGTAGCACAAGTTCCTAAAAAAGTTCATGCTGGCTGTTATAGAAAGGTGTCACAACACACTTGCTGCAGACGGTCAGAGTGCTCATGCTGACCATTGTCCACTCACGAATATGCTAAAAAAGGTAATGTGAGCATCAGAACTGAGTCATAGAGCAGTGGAAGAAGGTGGCCAGGTGTGATTCACACAGTCACATCATGTGGATGACTGTGTGTGTGTCACATACCTGGGGAAAAGATATTTCCTTAAAATGTAAAATAGGCAGAAGACAAGCCGGTGGAGGCAGTGTGATGGTCTAGGCAATGTTTTGTTGAGAAATCTGGGGTCCTGGCATTTTCATGAATTCTACTTTGACACATACCACCTACCTAAACATTGTTGCAGACCATGTAAGCGCTTTAACTGCAAATGTATTTCCTAATAACAGTGGTCTATTGGCATCTTAAGGAGAACACTGGATGAGCAGGTGTCCACAAACTTTTGAACAATGTATGTAGTTCAAGTATGGTGTGTATTAGAGAATTTAGTCTAATAAATGTTGCTTTCTTTGGCAGTTGAATTCTTCTTTGTTTGAGACAGTATAAACTATACTCCTGATGTCCTGATCCAAGTCTCTCTGATTGCTACATGCTGACAGCTGTCTTGAGGAGTGATGGAGGGATTGACTCTACACTTTTAATGGCATTTGTGCTGACCCAACCCATCTACAAACACCCAAGCTGCACAGTCCAGCAAGTCACAGATGGAGCTGACCCATGCACCAGCCAGACAAACAGTTGTGTGAAGGTTCTTTGAAAGGTATCTGCAGACTGCTTGAGAGATAGAGCATGGGATGGAAGTGAGATGGAGTGAGGGATAAAGGTGTGGCATAATGAAAGGAGACAGGCTCCCATCTCAGGGGAGTTATCGGACAGACAGAGATAAAGGGGAGGACAGAAGGAAGACAGAGAGAGAAAGAGAGACAGAGGGGTGATAGGAAGACAGATATAAAGGTGAATGGATTGTGAAGTGCCCCTCTTTGCTCCAGGCCATTTCTTTCTTTCTTTCTTTCTTTCTTTCTTTCTTTCTTTCTTTTAAAAATTCCATCAACTTTTTCTTTTTTTCTCTTTTAGACTCCCTGTTTCAAACTTCTGCTCGCTTTTATCCTCTGTGCTAGATGGTGTGTGAGAAAAAAATTCTTTAATCCATTTTTTACATTTCCATTCCACTGTACTTGGAAATGCAGTTACACAAGCTCACATCCTCCCACTCACTCACTCACTCACTCACTTACTTACTCTCTTACTCTCTCTCTCTTTTTCTCTCACACACACATGCATACACACACACACACACACACCTAAATTCTATTCAATCTTTCTTCTCATCTGTCTCAATGACTGTCTCTCTCACACACACACCCACACACACATGCGCACATTCAATGAGGCTTTCCTTTTCAGTTTTCTTCCTCCGTACAGACATATAGAATGAACCCGTCTCTTTCTTTCTCTGCATTATCTCTTCTGCAGGCTCTGTGAGCAGCAAGGAGGACAAAGAGGCTATTATCAAAGCGCCAGTGGTGGTCAGCTCTGCCGCGGAGACTGAGAAGTGTGTGATAGTTGGTTTTATTGGAAGCGCTCCTCTCTTGACTGTCACAAAGCCGCACACAGTCCGATTTTTAATCTTTCCTTTCAGTGAGCACTGAAACATGGTTTAAGATCTTTCTGGTTACATTTTATAATCATCAGCACAACAAATACTGGTGATTGCATACACAATACACTTAATCCCTAGTTTCTTTATGTACAGTCACCTTGTATCTACACTCACTGGCAATTTTATCAGATACTCCTACCATATAAAGGTGCACTTTATTGTTTACAGTTGCTCACTGTAGCCCATGTATTGGTGCAAAATGTATTATCCCTCGTGTCCATCAGCAGAAATGGACCATGAGATCATATTATTTGACTGGTTGATCATTGACAGTCCAGCACTGACACTGGTATGGTTGTTAGGGTGTGTTAGTGTGTGTTGAGCATGTGAGCACAGCAGTGTTGCTGGGGTTTTTAAACACTTGCAGGGATGTCACTAGGCCTAATTTACTGAGGAATGTTCTAGGCTACACTACACAAGCATTATGCTACATTTACCACATTGCCCCAGCATGTTTGCTTTGAATGCTTTCAGTTTTCATAGTCAGGCTGTACAGCAGATGAAGCAAGCAGTAGGTGGAAACGGACATTTAACAGCATAGAAGACATCTGTCTATCTATGTTTAACAGCAAATCAGCAACAGCCAGAGTAATGGTAATGCTTATGTAAAGGGGTAACCACATGCAGCCAACTGAAAATTCTCCTTAGACTGCTATATCAAAGCAAAGCTGGCAAGTTAAGTAATGTAACAGAATTTCATCAGAACTTGATGTTTTGCAAGTTTGTATCATTAGCTTAGATTAGATTAGATTGGATTAGATTAGATTAAATTTTGTCATCAGAATCATTTTTTTAAGTATGTTTGGACACACAAGGAATTTGTTTCTGGCCAATGGTGTTTCTTTAGTATTCAAACAAATGAGACATACTATACAATACGAAACATAGTAAACAATATACAATATACAAACTTAAGGTGCACTTGAACACAATGTACAATATAATCTATTGTACACAAGATACCGTATACACAATATACAGTATTCTTGTGTGGTCCAGTACATGTGGTAGGATATGCCATGTTAGTGCAGTTGTATGCTTATATGTACAGTATACAATATATAGTACACAGTATACAGAATGTGTACAATATGCAGAGTATGATTCTACAGAGTATAGATACAGAGCCAATTAAATGTATGTAAACTCTAACTAATAGTGCAGAATATGTTTTACAATAAATACAGTAGAAGTGATGCACTAGTTATGAAATATGTATGGTATATTTATTATATTATACATAGAATTTAAGAGGTACAAATAAAATATGTATATATAAAATGTATATATAAGGGTTGTTGCTGTCTATACTGTTCAGCATGTTTACACTATATAAGTGATGCTATATTTCAGTGTGGACAGTGTTATTGATTATAGAGAGTAATATATAATGATTATGAAATATGTCTAGTATATTATATAGAAATTAACTGAAGTGAGTTAGATAAGGAGGTGTATATATAAGGGTTATATTGAGTGATTGTGTGCATTTGGTTACCATGTAATAGCATGAGCCAGTGATACAAAACCAAAAACATACAATTGGCATGTAACTTTTCTTTCTTCACAAATTATATTTTTTCATACCATTTGATAATTTAAATAAGCCTCAGTATCACTGCTGTGTTTAAAATAGTCCACCAATCAAAAATATCCAGCAAGCAGTGGTCCAGTGATCAAACCAATAGACCATTGGTAAAGGGCTAGAACATGACATAAATTGTGCTTGAGAAAAAGACAAGCTGTAATTTCTAATTACTAACCAAGGCTGGTGTGTTTAATGAAGTGGCTAGTAAATAAAACATAAAGGCAGGCCAGTGCCATACACTCTCTCATGCCATTAGTATATATTTGTGTCCCTGCTGTGCTGAGAATGTTTCACCAATCAAATCATTATTGGTCAGGTCAGTGGTGGTCCTTAGGCCTCTTTCCATAAATGGACAAGGTAAATACTGGTTGATAAGTTGTTCAGCAACAGATGGACTACTGTCATTGTAAACACACCAAGCTTACCTATAGAACATGCAGAAAACATAGCCAGTGTAGGCACATAACTACATATATGAAAATGACATGCATCAATAGAAAAACAAAAAATATTATATACGAATATGAAGGTATATATGAATAAAAAAACAAATTTTAAAATCTTCATATAATAATAAAGTCTTAATTTACAAAAAGTAACTGATGTTCTAATGTTCAGCTTCAGTGATAGGTTGTTCCACAGACTTTAAAGCCCTCTTCTGAGCTTTAACAAGAAATGTGAAAGAACCAGTAGCAGCCAGTCTGAGGATCTGACTGACAATTAATATACAAACCTCATATCCAGAAAAATTTGGGAAAAAATAAACAAAAATCAGCAGTTTGCAATTTCTCTGGAACCTTTAGTAATTAATTTCATGATTTAGTAATTACTTTAAATAGTATTTTGGTGAGTGCCACACACTCAGAAAAATTGAGACGAGCTAAATAAGAATAAAAAGTTAATAGAATATTTAAGTTACACCATTTTGAAATGTTTCACAGTAAACAGGTGAACTGGTAACAGGTGAGGGGATCAGGACTGGGTTTAAAAGAAGCATTCACCACTCACCCAAACTTTTAGCAGTTTTAGTCTTAGCAAACAGAGATGTATCACGACTAACCGCTTTGTGCCAGACTAATGAGAGATTGTCAGTCAGGTAAAAGAAAAACATTTCCTAAAAATCTACAGTACATGATATTGTGAAAAGATTTAGGTAATCTGGAGAAATCTCGTTCTGTGTAGAGCAAAGCTGGAAAACACTTGACTTGCTACTCTGACAAATACAGCCACATGGGCTCAGAAGTACTGGAGAACCATTGCCTCTTAACACATTTTGCCACTGTATCTAGAAATGCAGCCTGAAACTCTATTATGCAAAGAGAAAGCCATACATCAGTCCTGTGCAGAAACACAGCTGAGTTTTCTGAGCCTGAGCTTATCTACTGTGTTCAGATGAGTTCTCTGTACAAAAGACAAGTTGGACTATCCATACTGTTATCAGTGAAAGGTGCAAAAGTGAAGATCTGGTATGGTGTGGGGTGCGTCAGTGCCCACAGCATTAGTCACTTACATACGTGTGAAAATAACCTTGATGAGAAGTATTTTGGGATCTTAGAGAGACATATGCTGCCATCTAGGCAAAGTCTTTATCTGCAAAGTCCATCATTATTTCAGCAAGACAATGCCAGGCCTCCCTCTGTATGCACTACAACAGCATGGCTTCATAGGCACAGAGTGTGTGCTTGACAGGCCTATCAGCAGTTCAGATTCCAGCTGCAAAACTACTAAAATTACTATTCTCAATTCCCAAGTAATTAAAAAAATTAATTAAAGGGACAAGTGATGTAACCCAAAGGTAAACATGCCTCAGTCACGACTTATTTTTGAGTGCGCTGCAGGCATCTAATTTGATAATATTTAAAAAATACATTTAATACTTTTTACTTCTGTCAGTTAAAAAAAGGTTCATAAAAATGAACAAATCAGAATATTGTTTTTATTGCATTTTACCAATTGTCCCAGCATTTATTGAAAAGAGGTTTGTAATTTCTGCATTCCCCCCCTCATATTTATATGTGAACATTCAAAACTGCACTCTACTTAGAATACACTATTTATAAATAATTCAATAATGTTTAATTTATTTCCCCTCACTTTCTCCCAGTTTCCCAGTCTTCCCTGTGAAAACACCAACTGCCTTCTACAACACATAGCACAGGGTGCGAGAAGAATCCATTTCAATGAGAGTGCAAAACCTCAGTCATTTGGTACATGGCACCACTGAGATTCGAACCTTAATCGAAGCTGAAGGATGTATCTCTTCTCTATAAAGCTAGCTTTTAGTGATTGTGCCCTTAGGGAGATGAAGAGCTGTTCTTGATATCAAAGAGGAACACAAGCAAGGCTTCCTGGCTGAATCATTTTTTCTTTTCTTTTTTTCTGTGAATACAGCCACAGCTTTCACAGAAGCCATAGAATGAAACGTGGGAGAGTGTAGGTGGATACGTCTGTGTGTGTGTGTGTGTTGTGTGTGTGTGTGTGTGTGCGTGTGTGTGTAGCATGACTCTGTTCTGCTCCAGGCTCATTGCACTGGAGACTTTACGTGCACTGGAATTGCTCTAATGGAGGAGTAGCTTATTAGCTTTCTTTCCATTGTGTGTGCCAATACTGTATGAGAATGTTTTGCGTAGGTGGCTGTGGGAAATGTATGTGTGTGTGTGTGTGTGTGTGTATGTGTGTGTGTGTGTCTGTGTGTTTCTGTGTGTGTATGGTGTCACTGAAAAAAGCAGAAGTGTATTTTGATGTGTTATCAAATCACCAAGATCATCATTTCATATTCTTATTCATATGCACAGTGTGTCCGTTCTATCGTAAGCAGTGGAGCGAATAAAAAAAGGAAGAAGAAAGGGAGGGAGAAGCAGAAGGAGAGGCAGAGCGAAGGGGATAGTGGCAGGAGAGGGGAAGAATACTGTACAAGGAGAAGTGTTGGGGGCAAGAGGAGTGTGTTCATTAGAGCGTGCACCTATAGTGTAATTGTAAGGCAGCTGGTGAAAACATGTCAACAGGACTTTATGCCAGATAAGTGTGGTGTCAGTTTAAAGCTGGGGGTGTGGCATAAGGTGGGGCGCTCTGCTGTTTTCAAAAAAAGGGGACAAGCCAGCTGTCAGGAGCAAAGTGGTTGCAAACTACTAAAGGAGGCATGACTGAAAAAAGCTGCTGCCATTATAATAATGACATTACCATTGCTGCAGGGATCTAAAGGTGGTGAAGAAAGCTTAAGTCTGTCTTTCTCAATCTATCACTCTCTTGTGTGTGTGTGTTTGCACATGTATGCATCCCTCTCTGTATTTGCAGTCTCCAAAGGAAAAACTGATTGTCCTCATTCATCACACTGACTCTGAGCAGTAGTGTTATCAGCAGTACAGTCCTGAATCACTAATAGATAAACTTGTGTGTGTGTGTGTGAGTGACTTTGCATATATA
>JBBPDA010000003.1:15928806-15951628 GCA_037974385.1 Arnoldichthys spilopterus | reverse complement strand
GTCCCACTACTCTGCTCCACGTCTTGGAAGTCGCTTTGGATAAAAGCGTCAGCTAAATGAATAAATGTAAAATGTAAATGTAAATGAATGGTGACTCAGAGAGAACAGGGTCAGAACACACAGCCTGAGCTGTTTCAGCAGCATGAGGGGGATCTACTCAATATTAAGCAGATAGTGTTAATCTTATGGTTGTTGGGGGTAACACATTAGAGTGATGTGATTATTTATACCTCTAACGAAGCAGTTTGAATGTTATCACATTAGAGTTACTGAGT
Source organism: Arnoldichthys spilopterus (assembly GCA_037974385.1). NCBI lineage: Eukaryota > Metazoa > Chordata > Actinopteri > Characiformes > Lepidarchidae > Arnoldichthys > Arnoldichthys spilopterus. Next base: position 15,951,353 of record JBBPDA010000003.1, on the reverse strand, counting down.
GAAGAATCCATGTGTTACTTGTATGTGTCTTATAGAATGATTTTGTATCTATGAATTTAAAGCAGATATTTTTGTAAGTTTTATTGTCTGTCCTTATTTTATCCTTATTTCTTGTAAGTAAACTGCATGCGAGTGCAACAGCTGATTGTGTTATTTGGACTGCGAATATATCAGGGCAGTGCAAATGCAGGGGAAAAACATTTCACCACTGAACACTCAATGATTATCTAATCCTGCTATCGTACTGATGGGTAAAGGTATCCATGCTAAAGAAGAGAGAGCCCTATATTTCTCACCTGCACAGGCCAGACACTGTTCCATCAGAAACAGCTCTGTAAATTTTACATATTGTCCCTAAACATTTTACTTTGATCCGCCTGTGTCAATCGTTTCTGAGGTTTCAAACAATATCACTTGTTCATTTTAAATCAACCATAACTGTCTACCTTAGGTTGTTAGGTTTACCCAATGAGAACACAGTAAAACAAATTTTGAGCTTGGGGGAGTGGAGGGTCTGCTTCTTCACATTCACAGGCATGTGCCAGAGTTACATTTATACAGAGTAACATCTTTTCTCTTGTAATTTTGGAGGTGAAGTGAAGATTCAAGACTTTAAAAAACTGTAGATTTGTGTGTTTTTTTAAACACACAAATTTAAATTGTTAAACTTTTCCAGAAATTGGGTTTGTATGTTTGAAATAATGTGAACTGTGATTGTTCCTAAATTAAGTAAAGGAATTTGTCTTTAATCTTTCCAGTTCCTGTAATTTGTGGTGAGATGACTTTTGGGTAAGTAATCCATTACAACTTCAGAGGTAACTGGTAATTAGTAATGTACTGAGTAATTGGGTTTGATGACTTTTCAGCTGGACTAGTTGCTAAATACAGGGAAACGAGGGTAAAAGCCTTTCCATGCAAAGCGACTGTGTGTAGATGTGGCAGGTAGAGATTAGGCTGAAAAACACTGATGGACTTCTTTGAAAGGACCAATCAATAATTGAAACATAGTGAAATAACCAAATGTGCAGTTTGCATCATGCCCTAATGAGAACTCCTGTGTTAGCTCATGCCCAGCTCCTGCATCCTGTTGATTGTGGTGCAGAGAGGGGGACCCGGAGTGGAGCAGAGCACAGGCGCAGGCGGCACTGCTGAAGTGAGCTGGCTACATTACGCATCTGATTCACTCCTCGTGCCTCACTCCCCGGCTTCAGACCACCCTCGAGGAAGGAGCTCGTGGATGGTTTTCGCTGCTTTTTTCCCTCCTTTTGCCTGCACTGTTTTTGGAGTGGATTACATCTGCTGCAGACAGCCCTGAGCTCGCGCGTTTGGAACAGATCGCCCCGTGCATATCCGTGCAAAGATGAACCAAACAGCTACCGTCTCTCAAGTCAAGTGTCAGTCCTCGAAAACCATAAAGGTGAGCCTGTTGATTTCTGCACTAGTGCTAGATTTATTTCCCCCTTTTGTTCTCGGACTGCCCTCCTGCATGGGTGATGCAGTGGCGGTTTCCTGCAGCGTTCAGGTTTGGCTGAATGAAGTTCGGCTCTGGCCAAGTTGCCCAGATGATGAAGACTGGTTTAGCGCAGAGGAGCGCAGGCACTCTCCAGCATGCTTTATTCACTATCATGGCCGTAAATCAGCATCGTTAGAGCAGCCGGTGGATGTGGCTTTACCGGCTTTAAGTAGCCGCTCCTCTGCATCAGTATGCTAAGAGAGAATCCGTGTGGGGACAGGAGTAATGCCTGAAACGCGCGTGTGCATATCGAGCAAGAAGCACAACGTTAAGCGGGTCCTTAGCACTCAGTGCATCAGGGCGTGTTACAATTCCGAGCACGTCGAATGCAGCGGTGACGGGAGCGCGCCTGCGTTCGCGCGCGCGCGCACACACACCGTCCCGTTGCACTGCATAGGCATAGCCATCGATAGTGCGTCTTGGGGAGAGACGCGGGTCTCTCTCTCTCTCTCTCTCTGTCTCTCTCTCTCTCTCTCTCTCTCACACACACACACACACGCAAACACGCACACGGCGAGTTTACAACTTGCTGCCACCGTTGCCTGCCATCCACTCCCGCTTCAACTGCTCAAAATGAACCTGTCAGTCTCCCAGCGCCCACTCAAGTGTAGGCTGCCCCAGTCTCTGTGCCGTGCGTGTGACAGGGCTGCTGTATGTAAAACAGAGTAGGTGCTGTACATGCTGCTGGCATCTCCATCTGCTCTACATTCAAGATGAGCCACAGTATCATTCGCCCACTGTAGGGTATGGCACTCCGCTGGGTTCTAATAGCCTCTGCTGTTGCACTGGCATCGTTTGTTGGTAAGCTTATTAAGTGGGCAAGCAAAGCCTGCACTATTAAAAAAGAGTGAACAGAGGCAATATTGATTTAAGTGTGTGCCACTGAAGGAGAAACATGGCTGGGTGCACATTAGATTATTCCAGCCAGTTGTAAAAAGCAAGGTTTTCTTTACTGTAGACCAGCCATTACAAGAAACCTGAAGCTCTTCTGGGGCCCACCCAAACCCCTTAATCACAGTCCTGATCAACGCATAATCATTCTGTCAGTCATGATTCCCTTGATGAGAGATATGTTCTGGATCAAAAACGGGTCAGATAAGTGCAATTTATTTGTTAAAAAAACATGTAAATTAGTTCTGATAACATTTTTAAATATAAATATCTGATAGTTATTAATTCATTCATTCATTCATTCATTATCCAAACGGCTTCATCCATTTCGGGTTGCAGGGAAGGTGGAGCCGGTCTGACTTAGAGACAAGGCAGGGTACACCCAGGACAGGAGGCCAACCCATCACAGCTAATTATTTTATGGTCATTTTAAATTTTATGAAATTGATCATTAAAAACCTTTTATGTATTAGCTGTAACCGACATCTCACAGCCCACCTGCAGTATCTTCACAGCAAATTAGGAGGCTGCAGCTTATATTTTGGGAAACACTGTTTTAAACTTACAGCATAACCCTTCATTGTTTTTAATGTAACCAATATGACTGAACCATACCAACAGGACTAGTTTCCCATACCCAGACTATGCTTAATCCTAGACTAAGAATAACTTTTGGTGGTGATTCACCATTGTCTAGGGGTGGTCAAAATTGTTATTACAATCAGTTTAATCACAATACAGTTTTTGGACCCTATCACGGAGCCCTGCAGACTTGTAATTAAAAGAAGAGGTCTGGTATAACTGTTTAAAGTTTTTTTGTAAAACGCCTGCAAGTTTGAATTCCAGCCATGCCTGAAGTCCAAGAGAACATAATTGGCGTTGCTTAATTGGACATAGTCATTTCTAAAGTAACAACTGATGCACTGTGTCTTGACATATAAAACCTCATAAAAGAACACACCATGATATGTATTGTGCACCATGCAAAATGTCTTCACTTAAACTAGACTGGGTAACCAGACTTTAGAGTCCCCTGAACAGAGAGAGAGGTGAGAGGGTTAACTGATTGGTTAGTAAGGAGTCTGGTCAGCCTGTTGTTCACTGCTCAAAGGGGCCTCTTGATCTGATAAGCACTTCTCCTGATTGCTGCAGTCGTACAACACTGTCAGCTTTATTAGGCCCGTTAGGCTTCCTGCCTGCTGATCTGAGTGCAGTGATTGGGTGGATGTAAAGGTCAGCTATGACAGAAGGTCAATCAATGAAGCGTTCAGTCCAATTACAGTGAGCAAGGGATCCATCATCAGCGTGCCACAATGCATTCTTTCTTTCTCGCTCTCTCGCTTACTTGATCACTCACTCATTCGCAACGCACATACACACACACACACACATACACACACACATGCGCCATCATTTACCAGACAATTTGACTGTGTTCTTCCTGTGCGATTCACGTTACCGTTACCTATAGACAGTGAGTGATGGTTAGGGATCAAGTGCTTATAATGGAAAATCAGGTTACATAGGATCCACCATGACCAACAGGATGTGCGCATGCATACACACTGCACAGACACGTGCTGCATATTCATTGCATTCACGTGCAGCATGTGCATGGTTCCTTTAATTTTACTAAAAGTCTAAAGACATGAAATACATTTTAGGGCTTACTTGTAAGTCAATGAGCCATTAGCAGTAAAGGCCTGGGAATTAAGAATAACAAAGGAATGGCTGACTGAGAAAAATGTTATTCGCATTTGGGCAAGTCAATCCTTGCCCCACTTAATCCTAGCTGGAGCAAGACAGGCATAATTGTACCTAACACATTGTTATCACCTAGGAGCCGATAGGTGTGAGAGGGATTCATTGGGCTCTCAGCTGCAGAGAGGGTTCAGTGGACTGTAATATTACACTATGCAAGCCGATCCGTCGATGTTGGCATTGTTTACACATAACTAAAGCTAGTACAGGCTCAGTCAGTAGTCTAATATCAATGAACTCAGATTTGAGTTGATTTTTTTCAACGTATTTGAACAAAGAAACATTTCACTCGCTTTGATACAGTGCCTACAGATAAAGTTGATTATATTCCAGCAAAAAACAGATCAGCCATATGGAATACGTAAGCACACTCTTACGTTTACCATACCTTTAAGTCCCCATACAATTTAAATCAAGTGTTACAAAATAGGTGTCATTGATTAGAACACCCTGCAGGTGGAATCAGCTCTTATTTAAACCTGACATATAGGGTCTGGTGTTCTGCTTGCTATGGAAGTATGTGGTGTCATTATGCCAGAAACTATAGATCCCTATGGCTGTCAGAAAAAAAGGTAGTGAATGCCTTTTGGAGTCTGGCAAGTGATTTTAAAAAAAGTGATGAAGATTTCCAACAACTGCCATCCTAGACTTGGCACCCCAACAAATTCAGTCCAATCGCAGACCATCGGATACAAAAAGAAGTCTCCAAGAACCCCTAGACCTTCATCATGGGATTTGCAACTGTTAATGTGAAAGTGCATTTTTCTACAATTAGAAAAAGACAAGTTTTACTTGCATGGGAGCTATGCCAGAAAAACATTTTCTCTCCAACAGCATTAGAGCAAGGCTAAAGCTTGCCAAGACCAGTGATAAAAATTTCAGCAAGCTGATGTCAGAGACAGGTGGACAATTATGCAAAACACTTACAAAATATACTTTCTGTTAAGGAGGCAATACTAGCTTCTAAGGCTAAAGGTGTACTTAATTAACCCACAGAATATTACATCTACTTTGATATTTTTGTTAAAAAAAGTTACATTTACATTTACGGCATGTAGCAGACGCTCTTTTCCAGAGCAATGAACAACAGTGGTATGTAGCCCATATCTGTTCTTCTGTCTGTAGGGCTAAACCCATCAACAGCTGTCATTCTACTAAGATAATACTAGCAAAGTTACACACCAAAACAAACCCTACCAAACCTGTAAACCCTAAAGATAATGAAGTATATAAGAGTAACCAAAACAATAGACAATAACAATAAATGCACAATGAATATAAGGCTTGTTAGTTTTCAAGATACTCCTTGAAGACGTGTGTTTTGAGTTGTCGTTTGAAGAAGTTACTTTTCCTTGTGGATTTGTTTAAGTTTACATTTACTGAATTAAATAGAATGAAATCTTTTCTTGCATGAATTTGTTGAAAAAATCTGCAGTTTCCATGGGGAGTACTTATTTTTTCACACGGCCATATTTGTAAGGAACTGTCAGTCCTCATAGATTTAAAGGTCTGTGATTTTCAGGAAGCTTTTTTTCCCAGTAGCAACTTCAGTTCCACTAGGCAGCTTAACAAGTTCTTCATCAAGTGCTTTCACATATTTCTCCCCAACACAGACGCACACACACGCACATATACACACAAACACACACACACACACACACACACACACACACACAAACACACACACACACACACACACACACGCACACACACACAGCACATTTATCACTTTTTTCATTTCTTGGTTTCTGTCCTGTTTTCTTTTCACGACACTTCACAATGTTCTACTGCCTTCTGGAAAAGTCTTTAATGTTCTCTAAACAACACAGGGAGTCTGCTATGACTCTCTTCAGTTGACTTGAAGCTAAACTCTGTGATTTTAGTGCAAGAGATCAATAGTCTTGCCTTTTTTGGGTTATTTTGCCATCCTAAATTCATTACAGTATCTGTAGAAAAAACAGTCAGTGTTCCATATTCAAACTCTTTCAGACATGCTCCATGGTACTGCACATTTGAGGCATGTGCAAAGATCAACATTGACAAGAATGTATAAAAGTGACAGAAAAACAGAAAAACAGAAGTTAAATGATGTTCTTTAAAATTATATTATTTGTGGTGAAACATGTCCTTCTAATGTATCATCAACATAATATGCAAATATACCTCCTCAAGGCACCCACAAGGCATAGAATTCATCCAGTGCATCCACAATCACATTAAAAACCTGCAAACACAACATTCCAGCATCACATTCTTGAGTTGTTTGCTGGTATTCTGGCTGTACTAGCTTCATTTAGCTGTATTTTTATGGCTCAGAGGCTGAAGTAGAAGGCAATAGCATATGGAACAATCATTATGCCTGACATTTGACATTCAAACGAGCAATAAAATAATTTATAAGATTATGGGCTATAAGATATGCATTCTGTTCATCAGGTCTCCATATAATGGAAAAGATAGCTCTACCTTTGGAGAAGGGTAACTGACTTATCAGTATGTTAGATATCAATGCAGTTCTTCTGTTTTTTCCTAAGGAGGTAACTTTTGGGCTATAACATTCTACAAACTTCAATCCCAAAAAAGTTGGGACATTTTGAAAAATCAAATTAAAACAAAAATAGGCAGATGGTGAACTCTTTTGAATGGTTAATTTACTGCCAAAGCACAAAGAAATTACTTCAGATGTTCAATGAGATTGTATTTTGAAAATATTAACAATTTTATAACATATTTTAAACAACTGTGAAAATAAGAGCAAACATTTTATAGAATATTCAAGTTACACAGTTTTGAAACATTCCAGAATAAGCAGGTGAACTGTAAACAGGTGAAGGGATCATGAGTATAAAAGGACTATCAGCCAAGAGGTTCAGATTTTGCAAGCTAAGATGGGTTGTGGTTCAGCACTTTGTGCCATAACTTCATTGACAGTTCAACAATAACATTTCTCAACACAAGATTACAAAGAACTGAGGTTTTTCACCATCTACTATACATAATACTGTAAAGTGATCTCATTTGGCATAGAGCAAGGCCTGTTGAATGTGTGACCTTCAGGCACTCAGAAGATACTGCAGGTGAAAGCATTATGTTACTGTGATAAATACAGCCACATGTGATCGGAAAGACTTCAGAAAATCATTTTCACTTAACACAGTCTGCCACTGCATCAAAAAATGCAACCTGACTCTAAAAGGTGGGTGGTTTGCATATGTGTGAAGGTACCTTTAATGCAGAGGCATGCATTAGAATTTTAGAGAAACATATGTTGACATCAATGTGACATCTTTTTCCTGGGAAATCCATGGTTATTTTAAAAAAACAATGTCAGGCCATCTTTCTGCGTGAGCTACAACAGAATGGCTTCTTAGACACAGAGTGTGTGCTTGAATGGCCTGCCATTAGTTAAGATTTCTTTACTACAAACAATATATAACTCATTATGAAAAGGACAATCAGACAACAGTGAAAACAGAGCATCTCCAGTGCTCCTGATATACATGTCGTTGCACTATGAAAGCAAACTGCACCTATCAGCAGATACCTGCAGAAACAGGGAGAACATGTAAACATGCAAACATCCCCATCTGGAACATCCCCTTTTGCTGTAAGGCAAAAGTGTTACCTGCTGTCACTCTTTGTTGTGTTGTGTGTTATTCTTGTTTTTAATTAGGTTTTATATGTATTTTTTTCTTTTCTTTTGCAAAATACATACATGAACAAATAAATAAATCTAATTAAAATAGGAAAACATTAAATGGATTTTTCTTTTTTATAAAAATGTTTAATGTGTAAACCCGTACTTTCAAACTAATCTAATTAATTGGAATATTGCTTTTCGAGCATGGACATTGCTTTATGAGTTTTCACACAACCTTTTAACTGCTCCACCTTGTAGGTGGAGGGTATTCTATATGTTTATGAAATTACAGTAGATGGTTGTCACACTTTGCTCAGTTCAACACTGAAGTGTTCAGATCGATTGCCACTCAAAGGTTCAGGTACATGCATTAGGTTAACCTTGATTTTTATTTGCAGTGTCAGTTCCCCTGGCTAGATACTGAGTCACCTTTACAACATGAGAAACCCTCAGTTGAAACCCACAGGTCCAATTATTTTACTTATAAATTGCAGTAAACATCTCTACTGGAGTCAACTAAAAAACTGCTTCCAATTCCTATTCCTATTCTGGACTAAATTAGTCTAGTAATAGTGATCTTCCACTTACAAGCTTTTTAGTGAAGGTCTAAGCTAACATGGACCTTGAGAATTGTGTGTTATAAAGTTATAAAGAGCTTGTGCAGCATGTTAGAGAGATGGAGGATCTATGAGTGAAGCACTCCCTGGCTGTGGAATAGGCAGAAAATCCTCATAAATCAGAGATTAGTTTCAGCTGTGGTGAATTAAGCACTCTATTTAGGACTGTCTGTCAGTTTGAAGGATCATGGGGGTGGGGGTGTGGGGTGGCTTTGCTTAGAGTTCAAAAAAGAAAAGGATGAAAGTAAAAAGAAGGGAGAACTGCTTTTCTGCACCTTTCCTCCTACTGTATGTTGTCTAGAAAAGAGAGCAAAGTTCAACTTGCTTCTTTTGTGAATAAAGCTTTTCTATTTGGCTGGAACCAGGTCAAAAATAGCCTCTTGCACCTTTTGCTTTATGTGCAGACTGGCACTTTTGTGCTTCTTATTCAAGACTTTTCTGCAAAGAATTGAAAGGAACTGGGCCGTGTCTACAAATATGAAAGTGCGCAATTTAGTGGGCACTTTGTGGCTGTGAGAAAAATGAAAACGCCTCTGAGCGTTTGTTTTTTACTCCCGAAAGATGAAAAGGTTAGCTTAGCTAACAGTGTGCAAACTGTGTATTCAGACAAGCTGCACAAATCCAATTTTCAGCATATCTGATTTGAGCTGGACAGATTTTCTATAGTCTGACTGGCGTAAAGTTAAATGAAATCTGACTTTTTCAAATCCGAATCATGCCACATTTGAAGGTGGTTTTATATCTGATCTTAATTGGATTTTTGGACATGCAACACAGTTTGAGCCATCAGATTTCATATGTTTTTTTTGTTATTCGAGTGGGGGGATTGTTAACATCAGAATGTGCAATGAGAAAGTGTATGTTGCATCACATATTTTCGCTTAATGCAGTGGTGGCCTAGTGGTTAGGGCACTGCCTATGGGACCTGAAGATCGCAGGTTCAAGTTCTGGCCCAGGCACTACTGAGGTACCCTTGAGCAAGGTACCATCCCACTACACTGCTCCACGGGCGCTGTTGGTAGCTGCCCGCTGCTCCACGTGTGCATGTGGGATTGGTTAAGTGCAGAGGTCACATTTCGTTGTAGTGCTTGAGTGTGTTCACTATGACAAGGAGTCACTTTCACTTCACTTTTTAAACAAAAGAAAAAGTCTGTTAAAAAGCTTTTGACAGACAATTTGGAAACATATTTATTAATGAGTGTGCTGTAGTTTACAATGACTGCTTCAGTAAAGATTTAAATTAAGGCCTGTCTCTGAACATTACTGGTAGACCCTACAAGTCTTTTAGCTAATGTTATCTGCTGACCAGGTTATGCTAAAAACGTTGTGAAGTGTTAGATACAGAATAGACTATGCAATAAAATCACAGAATGTAATAAAAATAAAATTTTAATAGTTAAAAACTTGAAATCTGAAATCTGAAGTCTAAAAAATGATTAAAAAAACAAAACAAATCTGATTTGGTCTGCAGTGTGAACAAAGCCATGCCTAAAACTACTTCAGCTATACTATATGGGTCACTAATTTATAGTCATAGAGGACGATTGCCCCAACTCTTACATTATTAACATGACTTATCTGTTACTGCCAGATTTACTAGGTGTTTCCAGCAGGGAATTCACCAAACCATGCTGGAAATCAGCCCTCCAGGATCAAAGCTGATGTCCCTACACCCAAGGACTGTAGCTGATGGCCCTTGCTGTAATAAATCCTTATGTTTCTTTGACCCACACAGAAACCGATTAAGAAGAGAGTAAAGATATGAGATATCATATGCATGGATTAAAAGAAGTGGAGGGAAAGTGTTTTGGCTGTTATCAGGAGAGTATTTTGGAGCACCTCCTCTCCCAGACAACAGATAAAAATCAGAGTGAGTGAGTGAATGAGGGACTGAGAAATTAAAGGAAAGATTAGAGGGATACAACCTATAAAAGAAAATGAGACCTGATTAAAGATTGTTGCAGGGAGATTAAAAGTAACAGAGAAAGAATCTCTCTCTCTCTCTCTCTCTCTCTCAGACACACACACACACACACACACATACAAACAAAAACACACACACACACACACAAACATGCACCGAGAGGCAGATATTAAAGACATCTATTCAGCTGAGCTCAGAGCCTTGCACAAACAGCAGTGGAATTACTAAGCAGCATGATAAAAGGTTTTGCACATGCACTTTCAGTAAAATGTTCAGGCACTTGATCATGACAGACTTCTCACCCAGCACACTGCTGTTTTATCATGAGTTAAGACGTTTATACGTGTTAATGGCTTTAGTAAATTAGAGCCATAGATCATTCAGAGCGTTAATAAAGCTAGCCGAGCTCCCGGCGAGAGAGAGCAAGCTTTCAAGCTGCTCTTTACCTACCTGCTTAATTCCAACCCAGAAAAATCTTTGCACTCCTCTACAGACATTTCATTATGGCACCCGGCAGCACAGTTTATTGGTAAGAACACTTGGCTTTGATGCAGCACTCACACTACCAAAAGCACTGCATTAATTGCTGCCTTTCATGGTTAGATAATTATAGAAGACAAAATCGTGATTGTGCTTAATATACTGTATGATTAATTGTGCAGCCAACCTCTCTTCTTCCTCTCTCTCACTCTCTCTGTCTCTGTCTTGATTTACATTCCTCTCTGTGAGTTCTGCACATATTGCACAAAGTGTACAGACTGGAGATTTTTGGACAGTGACAAAATGTTTGCTGTTTTAGTTCTGTACTCCATTTTGAAATACAAAAATGAAAAAGTTAATCTAACATGCAGCATGCATTCTAACTTTAAAGAGGAATACCACGAATTTTTCAAAATATCATCATAACTCACTGGTTGAGCAAAAATTCAAGTCACATAAGAAAAATACCATTAAAAGAATATCAAACCATGGGTCATTATGTCTACGATGCAAAGCTGTTTTGTTTGATGTCCAAACAAGCAATGATACTATAATTATGTTGTCATGTATAATGATGATGCTGAAATGGTAAAAAAAAGTTTTGAGGGGCTACTGTTTTTTTTTAAAGTGCCATCCATGTATTTCACAGAAGTAACCAGAGAACAGAGAGGATACAAACATGTTGTAGACTAAATGTTCTACTCTAAAAAAATATTGAGATCAGCTCAGGAGTACCGGAGAACCACTGTCACTTAAAATTTTATGTCACTGCAATAAGAAATGCAACCTGAAACTTTGCTACACCAATAGAAAGCCATACATCTATTTCATGCAGAAACACTGCCAAGTTCTCTAGGCCCAAGCTCATCTTAGATCGACCAAAACAGTTGAAAATGTGTGCTTTGGTCAGACTCCATGCCAAAGATTAAATGCACCATTCAGACTGTTATTGGCAAATGTGCAAAAGCCATTATCTGTCATGATATGGGGGTGCATCAGTGCCCACAGCATGGGTGACCTGGCATCCTGCCATCAAGGTGACATCTTTTCCTCACAATTAAATGGTTATTTTAACAAGACAATGCCAGGCTTCATTCTTTACATGCTACAACTGTGCAGCTTCATAAAAACAGACTGTATGTTCTTGACTGGTCTGCTGCCAGTCTAGATCTGTCTTTTATTAAAAATGTACTGCATATCATGATGAGAAGAATCAGACAACAGCAACCATGGACTGGTAAGCAGCTAAAGACTTGAATAAAGGGAGAATGGGCAAAAGTGACTTGCAAAAATTTGTATTCCCAGTTCCCAAATGTTTAAAACATTTAATTAAAATGAAAGGTGATGTAATGCAGTGGCAAACATGCCTCTGTCCTGGCTTTTTTGAGCATCAAATTCTAAATTTGTTTAATTGCAGTTTATATTATGTCCCAATATTTCTGAAAAAGAGGTATTGTTCATTTGAAAAGACCAACAGTTTTTAAATTCACAAACTCTTAAATAATATAACCATTTTTAGTACATAGGGTATCTACCTTAGTGATTATCTGCAAGTTGGGCAGGTTTTGGCATTTTGCTCTCAGGTTTGTCTTCAGTAAATGATGTGCAGGTGAATGACTTGGTCATGCAAGTCATTTTTGAACATAACAGTATGTTTTAGGTCATTGTCCTGCTGCAAAGTTAAGCACCATCCAGTCAGTTTGCAGGCATTTGGCTGAAGCTGAGCACATATTCCTATTAAATTCAGAATGCACCCTGCTGCTGCAGCTACTGCTGCTGTCAGCAGTCACATCAATAATAAAGTCAAGCGAACCAATTTCATACATGCTTCTATATATGTCAAAGCCATGACACTGCTGAGGATGTTTTATAGATGAAGAGATATCCTTTGAAGGAACAGATTCTTTTTATTCATTTCCTATCATACTCTCTAGCCTTTCCTTTCATAAAACCAGCACACTCTACTTTTTATGTACTTTTTATGTGCAAACTGTAGCCTGATCTTGCCGTGGCTTATCAGTGGTTTGCATTTTAGAAAGCCCTGTGATGCCAAGCTATTTCTTCCTTTTGTTTATGGCAGTTTGAATTGCTGAATTCATACTGACTTCTACCCCCTGCACTGTGACTCACTGAAAGTCTGTGATATCTCAGCCAAGGTTAAAGCGCAGTGCCCAAGCTTTCGCAGGCAGCAGTTTCTTTGTTTTTCCATAGGATACTGATACTGTGTTTTAAAGTTTAAGCTCAAAACTGAGAAACTAAGAAAACGTGATCTTATACAGAGAGAAATGGCCATGGCGAATATCATATTAAAAAAAAAAGTAATAAAAAATCAAATACTACTAGTCTGGTGGTTCTTTTGGTCAGCTAGCTTTCCATTTGGATGAATGCCATGTTTGTTTTGCGAAGTGCTATGTTTCTTTCCTCTTACCTGATTTAATGTTCCTTTTTTTCTCAGCACAGAAAATGAACAATGCCTGTGTGGTATGTGGGTGTTGTTGCCCATAGCAATATTATACTAGGCATTTAGTATAAATGGTTTTATTTTCATCTTTACTTAGCTCTGGGCTTACTGAGAGCTTATTCCTGAAAATACAGAAAAAAAGAAACAACCAAAACCTCATTAGAGTTAAGGTTAGGGTCTAACTGCAACCAACCCATCCTCCTCTAGTCAACATCACATAGCAACAACAACAACAAAAATCTCAGCTTGAAGAGGTGAGAGCAGTTACTAGTGATCAGTTAGGTGGAAGATGGGGCTGTCCCTATGGACTCTCCTCAGTAGGAGTGAGTGGGTTACAGCGGTAAGAACTTCAACCAGATTTAGGGTATCAGGATGGGTCAGGCTGGTCCAGACAGCAGGAAGGGACAAGATCACTGGTATGTCAGGGGTGTATTAGTCGAAATAGAGATATTGTTAGGGGTGCTCAGTGTTACAAGTGATTAAGAACAATATACATAGTGGTCTGAATGCAGGCAGGAGCTCCGGCAAGTCTCGCTATGACAACATAACTAAAGGGGAGAGCCAGAGGGTAGCGCAGACAAAAGGGCATCCTAGGGCATAAGGCAACCAGCCAACTCTAGAGTTTAGGTTACTCTTGAGGTTAGAACTGACAAGGAACAAGTGCACCAAGGGAATTGACACCACACTGGGAGGGGGTGGCCTCTTTTACACTAATGCTCAAACTCTCATGCTCTTATCTCATCACTATGTACGTAAGTGTAAGGGAGATTCACATAGTCAGCTTGAAGCAGCAAGTCATGCTGGGCTCTGCTGTTAGTTCAGACACATGGCAGGTGGTGTGATTTTTTTTAAAGTGAGAAGCCTAGTTCTCTAAGAGCTTGTGTGGATGCTGTGACTGGTGAAGTATTTGTACACTGCCATCACAAAGACCCACAAAGTCAACCCCCCCAAATAGTTGTAATTATGCATGTGAGAAGCCTCTGGTTGGCTGTAACCGAGTGACTGTTGCCATGGCAAGTAAACAGAGGTGATGATGAGAGCTGGAGAAAAATGATGAGCTGCAGTGTGTGAGGGGAATGAACCAAGAATGCCATTTTTTTGGAAGGGTCATTAGGGCACAGCCACTGTTAGGGGTAGTAGTAATGTTCAAGTCTTTATCCCCTTTAATCTTAAAACTGCTACTAAAACAAAAAAAATACTAAAGTGTATGAAAAAAACATAGATGTCAGAAAAATTTAAAGAGGAAATTGTTTAAATAGTCTTAAAGGAATATTTGAGTATTTTTCAATCTAATCTCTATGCTGCATTTGTATCACAGCAGACTTCATCATCTCCCCCTTGGCCCATTTGAAGGGTGTTTTGAGTCAACAGCTTTCCGGTACTTTTCTCAGCTCTGTGCTGCAGGTGAGGCAGATACTGATTAGGTTGTGAAAACATGAAAAACAACAGTCTCCTGATTGTTTTAATGAAAAGCATAAGAAACAAACAGAGGATTTATATATTATTGTTCAGTGGTAATGATCTATAAAATCTGCTGGAAATCACAAATACACATCCTGTTGAGTTAAGGTGCTCTATTCTCTAGTAAATGAAGGATGTTAATAGGACTGTTTAGAGGCCACTTGAAACTGAACCTATTTCTTCAGATAGTCAATACCCTGCAGTTTTGCATTTACAGTTCTTTCTGTGCTGTTAATATCACCATGGATTAGTCTGGGTTTGTCTTATCTCATGACCACTGGTTTCTAATGTTTAAGGCAGCTGTTTTCTGCAGTTTTTATTCATGCAGTGCAGCAGCATGAGATGGCCATCATAATGGCTAATGGTCTTACATATAAGCTTTCCCAAAGGTCCAGCTGTAGGCGTTGCTGGGGTTGCTTTCTGTTTTATTAATGCGTTTATTATCTCATTAAAGCTCATGCACTAAAGTCAGCATTTAGTAGGGATTTTTCGGGTAGGTAATGGGAATTGCACTCATGTTAATTTATGGTGGAATTAAATTAAATTTAATTAGTTTGTTTATATATTCATAATATTTATATATTTGCCATATTGCTAATATAGCAACATCCACACTCATCTATAAAGCCTGCAATATGCAATAATCAAATTGTAATATGACTGCTGTGTCTTCTGAAATAATATCTTTTGAGATCAGAGTGTATATGTGTGTGTGTATCTCTGTGTGTGTGTGTGTGTGTGTGTGTGTATGATATGAAGGTGTGAGCTGAAGATGTTGATAAATTTTTCCTCAAAATTGGTGCAGCATCAATGTACTTGGTTCTACATTTTCACTTCATAACTACATACATTAACTATGCATCCAATGTGTAAAAAATACAGAGAAAAAAATATGGAAAAAAATACTCAAGTATGTAAAAATAAGCATTAAATATTGCAACAAATATTTTAATGCATTGGGATAGAAATAATTAATTGAGACAATGGTCTTTGTGGTGAGCATTTTGAAAGTAATAAATGTAAAAGGATTTTTTTTTTATTTGTTTGAGTAACTGAGTCTTCAATAATGCACTGAGACTGAAGTACAATAGCTTTAGTATTTTCCATCCCTTCTACATATGTCCACTATCACTTTCATACTGCTGTGTCAAATGCTGATATTTACATGTTCAGTACTGCTGTAACTGTCATTTTGGCATCACTATGAGAGTCTGTAAAAGTACTTTTACTACAATAGTTGAGTGCATTGTATTCAGCACCATCACCCAGACAGTTTTGTGTAACCATGGTGCACAGAAATCAGTCACTTCTATGTCCTTACGCACCTAACACACATAGCATGTATAGCCCTAAAGCAATATTCTTCTGAAGGCGAGTACTTTTGAAGAACCTCAAGCTGTGTGTGCCCCCATGTGGCTAAAACTATAAGTACAGAATTGTCCTCTTTGTCCTAACATGTCTGTTTCAATTCCAAGTCTTAACAGTAGATGGCTGTCTACACGTACAAAAACATGTAGCGGCACAAAATATACACAAGTCCTGCAAAGCCCCGTTGCCCAAAAACAAGCACTTTTGCTATTTTAGTATTATGAAAAAAGTCCACTTTCAGAAAAACATTAGTTAATTGCCAAATTTAAGCATTTCTGTACATGGGGAAACAGATGGGAACAGCAGCCAGTTTTGTTGTTCGTGCACAAAACTCAAAATCTTATTATGGCATAACTTAACCCATTAGCAAGGCAAGATTAGGCCCCTACCTAAGGAAGCCCCATAGTGAATCTTGTATTCTTTGCATTTTGTGTTATTATTCTAAGTGCAGCACAATAATTATGTATTCTTCTTCTTATTATTATATTATATTATATTATATTATATTATATTATATTATATTATATTATTATTGTTGTTGTTATTTTTATTACTTTTTATTACTATTATTATATGTTACAATCACAAAAACAACCATAATATTAAAAAGATTCTAGTGGACTTAATCTTAAGAAGAAATTGATATTTATGAAATATCAAAGTTAGCTATGGCATATGAATTCAGTAACTTTAACTTCTTACCTCTTATTACTCTGTACATTGTAAGTATGTGGACACCCCTTCTAGCTATTGAGTTCAGGTGTATCAGCCACATCCTTTGCTAACAGCTGGATGAAACCTGATATTAAAAGTGCTATTATTATGAAAAAGAAGCGACAACTGCTTAGCTGTGACACAGTAGACCATGTAACTATCGAGTGCATAAAAATCAACTGTCCTCTTGCGCATCACTTACTAAAAGGTGCCAAACTGCTTCATAAGGCAGCATCACAAGAGTTGTGTCTGCATCTTCGTTAAACGAGTTCCTTTGAGCAACTCCATATTAATGCCCATGGTTGTGGAATGGGATGTCCAAGAAGCTCATCTAGGTATGATGTTCAGGTGTCCACATACTTATAGACATGTAATGCAGGTCATGAGCAATGAATGTGCAAATACATATATATATATATAAATTAAATAAATATTTTTATTCACAATTAAAAAAATAAATGCACCAAGAAGAAGAGTAAACCTCAGCTTTAGTAATGCAATTACTGCAAATTTTCTTAGTATTTAATATAGTCATAGTCTATAGTCAGTCAGTGCTTCAAAGAATCCCAGGCACTAGTGTATATCATAAAAACTGGACTGATAAGACAGATATAATAAACATAGACAAGACCTACAAGTGAGGGAGGAAGGTGGGCAGGTTGACAGGTGGTTGAAACTCAGCAGTTTATCATTAATGAGGGTATTGAACGACTGGACTACTTGTGTGCTTTGCACAGGGGCTGTTTGTACAGGTTGGACAGGTAGATGTGTCAGTGAGTAGCAAACAATTAATGACTTTTTGCTCAAAGTGCATGATGAAATTATCTGCAGTGATGCAGCAAGTGGGTGAAAACAGTTGGGGGTGTGGATAGAAAGAAAAAAACAGAAGAAGAATAACTTCTTCAGGTTGACATGTACTTATTGAGCTCAGAATGAGTAATGTTGCTGTTGCTGGGGTAATGGCTAAAAACAGAGCCTGGTGATCAGTACTTATTCCAGATCAATGCTTTAACCACATCTGACATGAGAGTAAGTCTTTAAGACTAGACAATATAATAGTTCATGCTCCAGAGTCTTTGCTGTTTGCTCCCTGTGGTATATATTAATGACAGTTTAATAAGTGAGTTGCTAAAGGAACATGTTCTCTAGCAAAGGCTCTAATAGTAAGTCTAATAGGAATAAAACACAGAGCTGTAATGTAAAAAAAAAACCAAAACAAAGCTGCTATTTGAAAATTGCTGGTGTTGAGTGGATTACGTAAGAAATGTAGTGTGATACTGGTTACAAATGTAAAAAAGAAAAATGTAATTATTAACATATTCTTTTAGATGGATTAAAATGGTGCTGTAAATTTATGCTTCAGTATGTCCATCAGTTGCTCA
Organism: Arnoldichthys spilopterus; assembly: GCA_037974385.1. Taxonomy (NCBI): domain Eukaryota; kingdom Metazoa; phylum Chordata; class Actinopteri; order Characiformes; family Lepidarchidae; genus Arnoldichthys; species Arnoldichthys spilopterus. The sequence goes on along the minus strand of JBBPDA010000003.1, from coordinate 15,933,141 downwards.
AAATATGTTGCATATAAAAGATTCTTGCAGAAAGTGAACAGAAAGACAGCAATTGTGTTTATGTAACATATAACACATTTTAAGCAATTTTAATCAAGTATATTTAAAGCTTCAGCTCCCCAGCAGTGCTAATATCTCCTCCCCTGTCCCTTTGTCCATAAATCAAACATAATTTTTTGAGACTCATTATGCACTTTATGGAAGCAATCAGTACTGCACATTATTAAAAGACATTGAATGAAAAGATAATACTTAAATGGACAATCCTTAAAAACAATAATTCTTAATATGTATCTGTAATCATATATCTTATTTTTAAAAGTGTGGTTCTCTGATTACAAGTACATGAATTTGTAACCAGTTAGCATAAACCATATTACATGCAATCAGTTACAACTTAATACTGTTCATAACCAAAGCCACTGTCTAAAACCTGAACGTAGAATTAGATATTTTTCAAATGTGACAGTATGAGTGTTATAGTCACAATTTTTGAAGTGACATAATTAAGATATCACAAGATAAGAACTTTATTAATCCTGAGGGAAATTCCTGTACCTTTTACATGCTCCGTGCAACAAAGACAGAAAAAGAGTGGAAACGGAGTAGAATTAGATATGATTGTGCAGGCAAAGCATTTATACTTTCGCTCATTATTTATTTTAAAAGCCCTTTTCTTTCTGCCAACGGGAAAGCTGTGGGGCTCTAATTGTGCATCAGTTATGTGGCATCAGTGGAGAGAACAGTGTGTGTTGACAGTGCGATGAGTGGCCACATCCTGCCGTGGCAGAATCAGTCCACCAGGCTGCTTGTATAGTGTTAAAGCCACACCATTTGAGTATGAGCAGGAGCAGATGGCTGTGGCTGGCTCTGAGATGGAGAGGTGTGAGTGATGTTATTCTCCATGCAGCCATATTTCTTTCTGTAAGCCTGCTCTTGCACTACTAATGATAGTTTTGGCAGAAGCACTGAAGCAGTTAGCAGGAGCTCCCACAAATCAATATTCACATCAATAACTGGATCAATTTTCCCCACTGCCCTACTGACACACATATACACACAGTTACAGTATACGAATGTGACTACATAGCTCTGCTCTATTGTCTTACATTATTTTGACACTAATCTGAAATTTCAGAGACTCTTATAGTGCTGTTCCAGTGTAATATGTTTTGTGGTGTTATGTTTTATTCTGTAGCATGGCATCATATCCCTCAGCCTTCTTGATAAAATGTTTTTTGTTCATTTGTCTTTCTTACTAAAATACCTAGCATGCATTATGCAAATAGGACTAACAATTTTGAGAACAATCTTGAGTATCCCTTTGATGTTTCCCAAAGGTTATTGGTAACAACAACCAACATTAGAACAATAGAATTAATGTAATGTTTACTTTGACCATCTTACAAAACTGTGAAAAAAGCATATTTATTTAGCACAAACTGCATGTCAGAGTCAAAGTTTTTCTCCTTTCAGCCAAGGAAATAGAAGCCAGACTGATATAATAGCTAAATACTCAGGTAGCTACCTTGCTGTCTTTAACTTGTTGTCCTCATTTTTGAACTAGCCGTTTCTGTAATTGGACTTGAATCCATGGAATGGATCCATTCTGTCCATCATTATAATGATGATTTTCTGATGTTTTTTTTTTTACATTTAAATGGCTGCAGTAATATATTTAGCATCCTAACAGTGACGTTAGCTATATATCCTCTTGCATTCATTTGTCGACCTCCCCGTAGACCCTGTAGTCTCTGTAGACCTCCTTGTAGTGTTTCCCAACCTTTAGGATATGTCATAAGAGGGGCATTACATGGAAAAATCTCACTTGACAAACAAGTGCTGTCTCGGTGTAGGAGGTGAGTTGGCATATATACAACAGATCTGTCAAATTTGACATTTTTCAGTTTGGTTAGAGTGCTCTTTTAAAGAAATAGCTTGACCACCCATGCTTAAGTAGCTAGGAATGAATGGCCAGTAGCCACCAGCAAACATGATATTACGTATTTACATGACCCCAAGTGGTGTCTGTTTATTTGCTGTTGTTATGCTGTGAGAAACCAACTTACCTAAGTTGTAGTTTAGCTGCTAAACACCAGAGAGCTCCAGAGCTCCACAAGAAATGAGCTAAGGGTTTTTAGTAGCATTCCACGTAAGCCAAAAATCATTTTTTCATCTTGAACTAGAAAATATACAGCATGTTTCCACACTGAGTGGAACCATGTCACTGCATTCATTATCAAGCTGCCACTCCAGATAGGTCTGAGAGATTATACATTAGTTAGTATTCTATTACAGTGACTGCCAGGCATGTTCAATAGTATAACTCAATGTAGACTGATGCTGCTGAATAATAGATGCAAATAACGCAAAGTGTTTGCTTACAACATGTTTTTCGATGAATATGAATCAGCGTTGTCTGTCACTGCTGAGAAACACCAGATTTAAGTAAATGAGGTGAAGCTAATGAAACTGCAATAATACACTCGGCAAGGAATAACATTATGATGCAGTACAACACAGAATTTATCATCTTAGATTTTCATTGTTTTCTTTTTCGGTATTTTGTAATTAGAGCCAGATTTCAGAAGATTCATTTAAGTGCAGAAGTTATACAGTGCAAAATATACAAATCCCATTTCTGGAAAAATGTTGAAATGTTTTTAACTTAAAAAATAACCTGTGATTTGGCAGTGTTCTTGAACATTAAACTGACAAAAATACAAATTAATTTGTTTTAAAAAGTGAAAGTGACTATTTGTCATTGTGAACACACTCAAGCACCACAACAAAATGCAACCTCTACATTTAACCCGTCACACGTGCAGCAGCGGGCAGCTATCAACAGCGCCCGGGCTGGGACTCAAACCTGAGACCTTCAGGTCTCAAAGGCAGTGTCCTAACCACTAGGCCACCACTGCCAATGTTTTCACTGATTAACGTAAAGGTATTTTGAAAATATAAACAGATTCTGAATTTGACACCTGCAACACACTCAAAAAGCTGGAACAGTGTATGTTTACTACTGTATTAAGTCACCTTAATTGCACTTCAATTATTTGGCAACTATGGATATACATTTTTGTAGTTATGCATAGATTTTTTTTCCATTCCTTCTTGATGCAAGGTTGCTCAGTAGTCCATGGTTGCCATTGTCTGAATCTTCATGAAGCTCTATACATTTCATAGGTGACCATTTCAGACCATTCAATCGCACTTTGTGTCTACAAAGCCACATTGTTGTAGAATGTACAGAATGAGGCCTGGCTTTGTATTGTTGAAATATCCATTCATTTCTGGGAAAGACTCATCATTTTGATGATCATACGTCTCTCTAAAATCCCTATGTCAATGGTACTTTCACACATATGCAATATTTCTTTCCAATCCTGTATTTAGAAAGGTTCTTTCAGAATAGATTGACTGTTCTCAAGTCTGGCACAAATTTGTGAGCCGCAACTCATATTTGCTTGCAGAGACCGAGCCTCTGGTGGAACCTCCTTTTATTTTGTCATAATCCCATCACCTGCTTATTGTGGAATGTTTTTTAAAAGATTCTATAAATTTTTCATTATTTTGCCCTTTCCCAACTTTTTACTTTGTTATACACATACAAATATAATCAGGTTTTCTCAGACAAATCATTAAAATTCATTATTTGTACTGTTCTCAGTTAAATAAAATTTACAAACTGATTTTTGAAAAGGTTTCTTTATTGCATTTTTTACATGTTCTAGCTTTTCCAAAAACTAGATTTTAGTAGAGTTAACCTAATTTATAAAATGACAAATTTTCTTCTACAATAATTGAACCTGTCATTCTAATCTTTTTACCTGAAATTGATGACCGAGCATCCCAGTCCAGAGGGAAATCAGGCTTACTGTTTTTCAATAAAACTTTAGATGTATTTGAGCATTTGGACAGTGAGAGATGTTGACAAGAGCTTAGTTAACTAGCATTAGTTTATAGAATATTAACTGTCATAATTGTGTCACATAGATAAAACCATTCCCAATGCTTTCACTAGCTTCTTATTACAGTAGATAAAATAGAGCAGGATGTGAAGAAGATGCCCACCTTCAGTTCTTAGAAAAGGTTAGGCAATACTAAATGCCTTGGACATTCTGGTTAATTAGGAAGAATGCAAACTCTTATGTGTGAGTGTGTGTAGCAGAGAAAAATACAAGTTGGGGTTGGCAAGTCTGCATCATATACACACGTGGACAAAATTGTTGGTACCCTTCAGTCAATGAAAGAGAAACTCACAATGGTCACAGAAATAACTTTAATCTGACAAAAGTAATAATAAATAAAAATTCTATGAAATTTAACCAA
>JBBPDA010000003.1:15909357-15920094 GCA_037974385.1 Arnoldichthys spilopterus | reverse complement strand
GGAATGCTCTTGGAATATTTCTCATAGTGATAGATGACTAAGGGATTTGGGCCCTGTGTAATCTCTAGCAAGGGGCCCAGTACATATACCTATACCTATATCTATACCTATACCTATACCTATACCTATACCTATACCTATACCTATACCTATACATATACATATACATATACATATACAATATTATTATTAGTTGGTAAGTTTACCTCTACTACTGCACTAGTATGCATATCCAATAAAACACAACATGATTAATAAGAATCCCCTCTGTAAAATAGTAATCGAGACTCTGATTAATCTGTTTTCATCTGGTTCACTGTTTTTGAGCTTATCATGGTATTCACATTAAAGTAATTACTGGGATCAGGAAAAATATTAAAATGTGCAGAGCAGATGTGTGAGGAGATATATAATGTGTGGGGATGTAAAGAACATTTTAAATGTATAAAGAACATTTAAATAATGTTAAGTTCCTTCCAAGAAACTTTGCATTATAAGCTTAAAAAGGGTTTTTTACACAACCACAAAGTTTCATTTACATACATGGTTCTTCAAAGAATCATCCATTAAGAAGGTTATTTAGGGGACAAAAACAGTTCTCCTGTGGCCTCATGAAAAGAACCCTTTCTGGCACCTTTATTTTTAAGAGCGTATAGCTCATTATGGGGCTGTCCTGAGCGGCATTTTACAGGCTTTGAATATTCAGTGGTATTTCCAAATGTGTTCTCATTCTAAAAATCTCCCTTAAAAGCAATGATATCTGGTCCATTTTTAGCTTCTGTCTGATGGAAAAGGTACTCTTTCACTTCAATCCAAGTCTAAGTCCATAGTGTCGTACATCTGTCTAAACAAGAGTCTCTTTTCTTGTGTGACAGTGAAATGTAAACTCTGTAGAGATCCAGTCAGATCAAACACTTCCACTTTCTATAGTGCTCAAACTATGCTTAAATTATAGTATGTATAACAGTGATAAAAACTTGTGATAGGGATTTTAGCAATATAAACAGATCTGCTGTTGGAGCTGTCAAATTTGAACTCTGCTCTACATTTGTTTAATTACAAAAGAAAAGGAAAAAAAGAGAAACTAATATTTCCTCCTGAGGCAATTGTGTGGCAGAGATTAATTTTAGGCAGCATGCTTTAGATGCATGCTGGTACTTGGAAAAGGATCACTGTAATTACATATTTTAGATGATTTATCGAACTTGTCATATGACATGGAAACAATGCAGTTTGAGAAGAGGTGACAGAGATACCTGGCATGAATTTATTATAATATGTCCACAGTTGCATAAAAAACACAAAGCTTTCGAACACTAAATAGAGAAAATTAATATCAGTATATAAAATAGACAGATGCTGAAGTAAACAAATTATTTGGGCCACTCCTAGTTCCTAATTACATGCTTACATGATACCCTCCTGAGCACTAGAAGATTTTACCAAACTGTAAAATGCATTTATATTTACAACACATATATGAAACACACTGAAAATGTAGGAGTCTTAGGTTGCCATAATTACAATACCTTCTTACCTATGCTTTTGTATTTTTTCTAGACATGAAAAAGGGCAGACAGTGGCATTTAGTAGTGAGCTTTTTTGAAAGAAAGCTTTCTTTTCTCTATTAGAAAGCTGAAGAGCCGACACAGTGACTATAACAGTAGTAAATGGTGACCTGGTGAGGTGGGTGTTTCCTGCTGTGTCATGCAGGTCACTGCTGTGCTTATGGCCTATGAGGACTGCTCAAAGTCACTTAAAGTCTAAAATAAGTTTTTATTCTGAGTTCTGTGAGATATCATCAAGTAGAATCACAGTCAAAAGGGCTTTGCTAATGCAGTTTTCTGCTTAGGATTTTGCTGCAATCACCTGTTCAGTTATAAATAGACCACACTTCTGGAAACACAGATGTGTGCCCATCTACCTCCTCATGGTGTGTATTATGGCACTCTTCTGTGTTTGCTGAATATCATAGGCTGTGCGAGAGAAGCATATCAATCCAAAGATTTAGATGTCCCTAAGGCATGTGCTTGTGAGGAGCTGAGTGCCTCATGAAGCAAAGTTGCTTTATGTCCGCAATCTGCCGTGGGCTAAATGGTCTTTGTCTGTCAGCAAGGAGAAAGCTACTCTGTGTTTGCAGACTACATTCACAATGGCCTTTTCTGGTTTGATGCTATGATTTATGATTCTATTTTGATTATGAATCAGTTGAATCAGAAATAGTTAAAGCAATAATTTGTGGGAAATTTGAACTAATCAAATCAAAATAAGTCAAATTTTGCCATTGTCACAAAGAAATGAATCAGCCAAGACATCTTGTTAATGTCAAATAGACCTACTTATGTGGATTTTTGCACTGCATGACACACGCTTATGTATAAAATAGACTGAAGAATATGAAGTATACTCAAGAACTACTTATGTTTGTCTATATCATACCTAACAGGTTTGGCATATGGTGTCATATTAGACATGCAGTTTGCACAATTGGTGTCTATACGTTTCCATTACTGGTTAAAGGGAAAATTTTAATTTTAGTATCTGATGAAAACATGTGTTCTTGTCCACTACATAGAGGCTGGACAAATGAGAATCTCCACAGACATAGAGGCTTGAGTAGTTACTAGAGTGAAAATTAGTTTAGAGACTGATATATATCTTTAAAGTGGAGGAAACTTTTAAAACCTGTATCTGATTTGTGGGAAGGCTATATCTATTTTTATTTAGTTGGTGAATGCAGAAGGAATGCAGATAGATATTGTTACTTCTAAGAATCAACTCTATGCTTTCAGATCATCTTTGCAATGGGGAGAATGGAATATTCAAAAGATGGAATTGACATTAAAAGCCAACGTGTAGCTACCTAGATTACTAAATTAATGAAGTGAAAGTGACTATTTGCCATTGTGAACACACTCTAGCACTACAACGAAATGCGGCATCTGCATTTAACCAATCACACATGGACACATGCACACAGAGCCAATGACAGCTTTTAACAACGCCTGGGTAGCAGTGTATCGGGGGTACCTCAGTGGTGCCAGGGCCGGGACTTGAACCTGCGACCTTCAGGTCTAACCACTAAGCCTTTTTTCTAAATAAAAGTTTATTTTTGAATCCACTTTGTGCTAAATAAAAATGTTTGCTTACAAGAATGCTGCTGAAGTAGTCTTCCTCTTCCTGGCTGTTTAATATATATATTTTTTTAAATATTATTAATGATTGCCCTACCCATTGATATAGGTATTTTAAGTACAGCAGCTATTTTATTGTATTCCATCTTGTTTTTACAAGTCAACACATTTTTGCCTTATTGTAATGTTGTTGAATCTTTTCCATATTGATAGATGACTAAGGGATTTGGGCCCTGTGTCACCTCATCAATAATTCTGGTAGACACTGTACATATATATATTATGTATATGAAAATATATGTATGTATATTAGTACTAGTAGTAGTGGTACTATTGGGTGGTAAGTTTACCTCACTGCACTAATTTACATTATTTAATAAAACATAACAGCAGTAACAAGCTTATTCTTCTCTGTAAAGAGTGGGGGAAACTTTTAAAACCTATATGTGCTTTATAGGAAGACTGTATCTGTTAATTCTTTTCATTAGTTTTCATTAGTTGGTGAATACAGAAGGAACACAGATAGATAATGTTACTTCTTAAAATAAATTATATGTTTTCAGATCATCTTTGCAATGAAAAGAATGGAATATTCAAACAATGGAACTGACATGTCAAATCAGGGCAACAAGCTAAAAGTTAAAGATACCAAGGTAATTGCATAGCTACTTAACATAATTTGTGTAAAAAAGTGTAAAAAATTTATTGTAGAATCCACTTTGTGCTGAATAAAGATGTTTTCTTTTCAATGTTGTTTGACAACTGAGAATGGTGTTACAGTATACTAGCTATATATACAGGCTATATTTATTAGCCTGTAGCTCAGTTGTTTGGAGAGCAGTCATGACTGGCTAACACCACAGGAGTTCCCAATTTGTGTAATGCATGCTGTGAGACAGGAAACATCTGTGAAGGAGAAAGTCAGTAACCACTTTGTGTCTACAGACTACATTCACAATAGTCTTTGTCTGTTTAATGTAGTTTCGATTGTGAATGGGACAGGTTTACAACTACAGTTTGGCAAAAAAAATCTCCACAATAACATAATCAACTATTGTCATTATCCAGGATGAAATGAAACAGCCAAGATCTATTTGATGTATGAAGTTTGGCTCATTACATCGGATCCACTAGTCTAATGTGAATTTCATATCAGTATGAAGTTGTGAAATCTGTCAAACAAATGTGTCTGAGGACACACCATGTTATAAAAATCATGTTAAACTAGTTTTAACAACAACAACAATGTTGAAAGAAACCAGAAAACTTGAAAATGAAGATTACATGGAGGGAGAGAAAAAGTTTAAAGAGAGAGTTTTAAGATCAATTTCAAATTCACAGAATAAGGAGAATTCACAGAGAGACGGAGGGTGAGAGTTCCATAGCTTAGGAGCAACAGCACTTAAGGACCAGTCTCCCAAAGTGGAAAGCCTGTTATGAGGGACAGAGAGTAAATTGCTGGTGTATGATCTGAGAGACTTTGGTTGAGAGTATGGAGAAATCTGTTCAGAGAGGTATAGAAAAGATTTATAGGTGAGGAGCAAAATTTTAAACTTAATATGGGATAAAAGAGGCAGCCAGTGTAACTGAGAGGATGGGGATGTCGTGAGCTGAGTGTTTCGTGTGGGTGAGAACTCTTGCAGTAGAGTTCTCAATGTATTGCATCGTTTGAGCAGATTTTGATGGCAGATCAATAAAGAGGAAGTTAGCCACATAGTTCCAGTGCCATACTAAAGGTGCACCCAAAGCTATAGAGTAGCTTACAAAGCCGCATGGTCTTTTCCGGTATATTCAAGAAATGCAGGGAGGAAATCCCTCTGAAATACACACACACACTGGGCCATTCCCAGACTTCCTAAAACTGTTGAACTGTAGAAAAATGTTGCCACATCACTACATTCTGTACACTCTGGCTTATGCCATGCTGGGAGCAGGAGGAGGTATGTAAAAGTTTTCTTTGAGGCTGAGTACAAAGGCACTAAGGCTTTACATTTTGTAGCAGGTTGATATGCAACAGTGTATTGGAGTTTGCTGAGTTCTGCTTTTGAGTTAAAAACGCTGTTGGCTCACCCAGTATTTGTGTTCATAAAGGGTGTATAATTAGCTCTGAGGATTAAGATTTGATGAGATAGTAACAATGGCATGTTGGAATGGCACTAACGAGGGATGGCGCAGGAGAGATTAATCCTGTGTTTTGGCACTAATCTGCTCATACGCCCGCCTGTCCGACCGCGTGAACAGCAAGGTCGAATATGCGGACACACTGATTCTTACCCAGCTAAAAATAGGGTGCTTATTAAGCGAGCACGCACACACACACACATAGACACACACAGACACAGAAAATGTCTCATATCTACATGCACAGTCACTGGCTCAGTCATTCAGTGACATGCACAAAGGACAGGGGGATTTGCGGTTTGTTTGCTTTCTGCAGCTGTAAGATGCAATCCAGTTCACATTAATCTAACTGCATATGTAATGAAAGAGTAAATTCAGTGCTGCTGCAATCCCACACTAAACATTTATGATACAGTATGTAAGCAGCAGGGGTGTAACAGTTCACCCTTTTTACAGTCGGTTTCGGTCTTCTGTATCATGGTTTAACAAACATTAGTCAACTTTAAATTTCAGATTTTGTTTTTAAAATTGCCCTATGATGCCTCCTGTCCTGGGTGTACCCTGCCTTGGGCCCATAGTCAGCTGGGATATGCTCCAGTTTCCCTGTGACCCAAAATGGATAAGTGGTTTGGATAATGAACAAATTAATGTTTTTAGCAAACATAAGTTTTTATAAAGAGAATGAAATAATTTCTTTTATATATCTTTAATAATTTTTTTTGTCTTTATGTCTTTAACAAAACAAAATTTCCAGTCATATACACTGTATTAGTAATAATTCTGGCCTAGTATTAGGGTTTTGGTTAGAGTTCATACTATGACTTGAGCGCATTTAACCTTGATCAGAATCTAATAGCACATCTAATTGCTTCAGTAGGAATCTTGTGGCTCAAGTGAATTTAACCTTAGTAAGAATGATGTGGCTGGAGGCCATTTAAACATTTAAATCTTAATCCTGTGGTTTTAGCATGTTTCCAAACATTTGGAATTTGGACATTTAACCTCTTTTGATATCCTGTGGCTTGAGCACATTTAACCTCCACTGGAATCTTGTGGCTTGAGCACATTTGACCTCAGTCAGAGTCTTGTGATGTGAGCATACTCAAACTTGATCAAAATCTTATTTCATGGGCATATGTTAATAGCGAATCTATCTGAAACAAATGCATAGCTCCAAACCATGTATCCAAAGTGCTCTGTCATTGAACAGGAGGCAGACCATGCATACATTATCATCAGCAGTACTTTTATCACAGGGCAGTTAATTATGTTATAAGCTTGAGCATTACATAAAACATAACTTTCTATTTTGAAAGACAATATTCTTATTTATAGGGCATTTAAATAAGTTTATATTTGAGCTGTTTATAGCATTTTCATATGCGTCAGAGTGGAGGATATTAGATTAAATTACCCTTCATTAAAAGACAGAAATGTGTGACTGCACCTAAATTAACTACCATGTTTTTGTGGAGAGGTACTTTTATGTAGAGTGCTGTTCACTATCCACTTACCACTCACTCGGTTCTGCTTTTATCAGCATGCAGCCAAACACAGTCATGTAAATGTACATACAGTGTATGTGTGTAAATAACTGACTCTGCACTCCAGCTCAATTGAACTGAAGTGAATCAGTGACTATGAAGCTAAAGTGCAACTTTTTTGAGGGTATTTATTTCTATATTCAACAAACCCCTTAAACATTGAACAAAACTGAGCTTTAAATTTACATCCTAAAATATATAAAACATGGTATATGCAATATGAGGTTATTTTATCATTATTGTGATGTGATCAAGTGAATCGCAATAGACTTTCAGTATCAAGGATCATTGAACAACTGCTTGTGTTATTACACAGAGATCTCGATTGGTGCTGTTTAATTGGATTTAGTGCTGCATAGTGTGTGAAATGTTGAATAAAATTAAGTCTCACAATAGATTTAGATAGCTGAATTTAGAATGTGGCTCTACTGTTTTGCTGATGCACTGTGTCATTTTTAACTTATTAAACCTCTGAAAAATAGAATATTATGATATTCTATTATGTAATGTGAAAATATATTTTTGCCATATCACCCACCAATAGTTGCTAGTTGCACATTTGTTGAAAGAAGTAAACTGTGGGGAATCAATGAATATATACATATACATATACATACATTAAAAATTGTAAAAAAAATATGAATGTGTTATGATTATATAGATGGGATTGAAAAAAGATAAGAGGCCCACTGCCTTGATCATTTTAGTAATTCTGCACACTTGATTGAGCCGATCAGCTCAGTAACAACCTCTAACTGAAATTTAAATTGGGAAACTACTAAAATTTGCTGGGGAGGGGACCTCCAGAACCAGGGTTGGGAAACAGTGCTGTAAGGTAGATGATATCTGACACAATGAATTCTTTTTTTTTTTTTCTTTACTTTTTTATATCTTAGCTTAAACCTATATATGCCTATAGAAATTACAATGTGCAAAGAGACGGTCCACTTCAGATTTAACTAACTAGGTAATACTTCTTGGTAATTACAAACACAGGGGAAAACTAATGACAGTTCTTATGACCTTCAAGCCTGAAGTGGTCAAAAGGACAGATTATCTATCTTGCTTACCAGCTGTAGATATTTCGTAGCTCCATACAAATAGACACTACTTGAGCTAGAACTTTTGTCATTTTCATAAGACACATTATGTGTCTCAGTAAATATATATTCATACATACTTGTTTTTACCCAACAAATTCACATTTATTGGTACAATGTTAATAATGACGGTCAACTTAAATAACTGCAGTCAGTTGCAATATGTGTGACCCATTCCTCCCCCTCATAATTCTATATTTCTTTCTTTGAAATATCACTAAATGTGGGATATTATGACCCTGTTTACACCTGGTTTCCTAATGAGACTAGTATGTACATTTATCAGACCTCAGCTACATGCATTTACACTTGGTTCTCGAATGCATGTCCGGACTTAAATCTGATTACAATGTGGTGAGTAATATGCAAATCAGCTTGTACACAACAGCATTCAACAGCCTGTGCTGCTCCACATTTTTCCCGTCTGTTCAAAAGAAAAGAACAATTTTGCCCAACACAGTCAGTGTTTACAAAAAGACGGCTGTCTTTTGTTGTTATCCTCCTGTGTCATCACCATCTTGAATTACATTAAAATTAAACTCAGAGTAGAAATTCACAGTAGGGTGGTTTCTTCCATAAGCAGAACAACAGGGGGAGGTGCCATCACAGCACCTGGAGGAGTTTTGTTTGTTAAATGTGTCTTGGAGAGATGGATGCATTTACACTGCTGTAATATGCTGCTTTTTTTGTAGGTTGAACTGATGAACCATTTTACAGTGTTAGGCATTTGGGTGAATTTATGCTGTTCAGTTAAGTTCTGAATTCATTCTGGTGCTCTCATCAGTAGTCACAACAATAAATAAGAGCCAACATGTCCATGCTGACGTGATGCTTTTTACTCCATATTTATTTATATCATTGCAGTTTAAGTTAAATTTCTCTTATGGTAACATTCAGTTGTGTCTCAGACAGTCTTTTACTAATACCACCAGGTTGTTCCTGTTTCTCAACACTGTATTTACATTTTACTCACCTAATACTTTGGTATTTTTGTAAGGTTTTGATGACAGCAAAAGACTCTAGATTCAGATCTTGACTGTTATGGTTCCTTGAAATAGGAGAACTTTGTATTAAAGGGCTATAATTTCTACAGTGTTTATTCTGTGTGAATGTACATACTGCAGTGAAAATGGTTTCACGTCAAGGGTGAAAGTTTTACGTCTGATGTGAGGCACTAATTTACAGAGCATTTTTTAAAAATGTGCCATGGTTTCCTTTTTTACTTATGTACTTACTTTCTATATAGATACAATATTTAAGGTTAGTGTTTCCAGTCACCAATCATAGACAGTACTGTCCATTCAATGAAAAATCTTCTTTCAAAATCTTGTGTATTTCAGGACTTGGCCTAAAATTAAAATAAAAAAATGGAAAACAATAACAAAAACAATAGAAACACACAATTGTAGCATGGACATCCAGGTAGCTTTACAATGTTTAGGTTAATATAGTAAAACCAAATCTTATTTTCTTGTGGCATTATACAGTGTATATGTCACTGATGAAGTCTCTTGCTTGCTCTCCCTCTCTCTCTCACACACACACAGACACACACACACGCACACACACACACATACACACACACACTCTTGCAGTCTTTCTCTCTCTCTCTCTCTCTCTCTCTCTCTCTCTCTCTCTCTCTCTCAAACACACACACACACACACACACACACTGCCAGGTGTGTATTTATGGCTTTTTCTCCTTCTCCACAATAACACAGTGATGCCTGAAGAGAGAAAGAAGCACATTTGGAAGATGTGGTGCAGCACTGACAGAAAATCAAACAAGAAAGAGAGAGAGAGGGGGAGAGGGAGGAAAGAGTCTGTGTATATACAGTTGGTCTGTGAGGTGCATGTGAGTGACTTTGGTTTTATAGCTTTGTTGTCTGTTTTGACTGTAAATCGTAGTGGAGCCCTGAGTTTTGGTGTGAATAAAAAGGGACATCTGTAAAGCGTGTGTATGTGTGTGTGGGTGTGTGCGTTTGTGTGTGCTTGCACATGTGTGTGTAGTGCTGGTCTCCCCCCCCTTCTATTTTACTGCTCACATTATAAATGAACCTGCATCAGCTTTTGCAGCTAAGCAGGAAATGGAGGAAGGAGAAGAAAGAGCAGCATGCATGACAGCATTCAGCCATTTAGGTTCAATGTGTGATTCAGCAAGGACACACTCTCCTCTTACACCAATATCCACACATGCACACACACATGCACCCACACAATTGCTCTTTCCTCTTCCTAGGCAGTCAGCATGAGTTAACAAAACTTGAGTTAGATGATGTTGGCGAATCAGAGACACCAAACCTGCCCTGTCCATGTAAGGGGTAGTTCAGAGCAGCACAACAATATACAGCTACAGAATCATGATCGGAATATTGACCTTTTTTCAGTAAAGAAAATTCAGCAGTACTGTAACATCCTTAAAATGCTGAGGCACGATACATGTGCATCAATAAACCATAAGTTTATTAGGACAACCAAATCTGAAAATAGGAATACGAGACAGTTTACAATGAAACAGATGTCTTTGTCTTTGAAGTTCCATGAAAATAGTCAACAAGCCACTAGGTTAATGTGTGCAGTTTTATAGTTATTTGTAGAGTGTAGTTATAGAGACAGAGTCATTGAGTCAGTAGGTTAATGTGAGCAGTGTTATCTGTGAAATGTTGGATAAAATTAAGTCTCACAATAGATTTAGATTAGAATAGAATGTGGCTCTACTGTTTTACTGATACACTGTGTCATTTTAAACTTATTAAACCTCTAAAAAATAGAACATTATATTCTATTATGTAATATGAAAATGTCTTAACACAAATGTCTTTACATAAAACATTATAT
>JBBPDA010000003.1:15873301-15899763 GCA_037974385.1 Arnoldichthys spilopterus | reverse complement strand
GGAGGAGATGTTGGCCTCCCACCTCAAGTCCTGGGAGATGTTGGTACCCAGGAACTTGAAGGTCTCCACAATAGACACTTGGCTGTCTGATATGGTCAGCGGGAGCAGTGTTGAGGGATGTTTCCTAAAGTCCACTATCATCTCTACAGTCTTGAGCTTGTTTAACTCAAGGTTGTGCTGACTGCACCAGAGTACCAGCCGCTCGACTTCCTGCTGGTAGGCAGACTCGTCACCATCCTGAATGAGTCCAATGACGGTGGTGTCGTCTGCAAACCTCAGGAGTTTGACAGCTGAGTTTCTGGAGGTGCAGTCATTGGTGTAGATACCTCACAATACCCAATTAAGGCTCTTGTGGCTGAATGCAATCAAATTCTTACAGCAATGCTCCACAATTTAGTGTCCCCTACAGCAAAAGGGCACACAGTCCTTGTAAATACTACTGATTTCAGTAAAGTATAACTTTTACAGTGCACAAACATGCTTTACAAAGAAGCACTGTATACATAATGCTCCTACCGTTATTCTAAGGTAAATTAAATCACACACACAAACACGCACATTTCTAATGACCAAAGCATCACTCACTGCTGATTAACAGTGCTTGTAGTGTAATCAGTCATAATTGTCAGGTTTAGCTGAGCTGGAATTTGTAATTGTGTGTATTGCTGTGCTTAAAGGCAGGTCAGCCCAACCCCATGGTCAAACTGTTTGTGGTGAATCTTTATGGACCAACACACACCCTGGAACTTACACCCCCTGACGGCCTCAAACTCAGGTTTGTGTACTTAAATATACAGATTGCTAAATGACCTGTTTATGCTTATGTGACAGAAAGTTATAATGAATATATAGTATCTAGACTTCCTGTTCTCCACCCCCTTCTGCTATCTAGTTTGGCCTGCTTATGTTTTAACTCATGTATCTGTATGTGTGTGTGTGTGTGTGTGTGTGTGTGTGTGTGTCTTCAGGGAGCATTATGTGGTTATGGTGAAGTGGATAAGTAAGACTAAGACAGCTGTCAGATGGCTAAATCGAGCTCAAAATGTTTCCATCCTGACTGTGTGTGACTCCACCACTGGAGCCTGCATCAAGGTTAACAAACTTTACATATTTAGAAGGGATGTTTATGTAGAGTGAGTCAAGCCCAAGGTTACTCCTACTTCTATAGCAGTGGCAGCAGTGAAACGACCCGTTAGTGTGAATTTCTATCAGTGACAATATGATTGTGTGCTTTTTAGAGACATGAGGAGACATCAGAGCTCTGGCTCTCCAAACAGGTGAGATTCATACCCCCCCCACCCTCCCCAACACACACACACACACACACACATTCTGCCGTTGTCTCTCTCTCTATCTCTGCTTGAATCCAGCTACCTGTCTGAAGAGTGTTAGTATTGAAGAGCTCTTTAGTTAAAGAGCAATCAGGAGCGCTAGTGCATCAACACCTTGGGATTATGTTTAAACATTGTATGGTTTTTGTCTCTCTGCAGAACCAGGAGCCTTTCTTCTCACAGGATGGCAGTCGCTTCTTCCTGGCTGTTCCAGTAAAGCAAGGGGGTCGTGGAGAGTTCCACCACATTGCTATGTTCACAACCCAGGTACAGACCTCATTATTGCTGCACAGTGTATCTTAATGCTTTTTCAACAGTGTGGTGAACAATTACCAATACTTTTTTTGTCTCTATATATTACTGAAAGAACTCTACTCAGGTGTGTTGTTAGTTAACACTAGTTGTTAGTCTGTGACAGAATGTGCAGGGAATTAGTATGCTTTATTTCTTCAAATGATTGCAGCACACATACAGGTGACCAGTTATGACTGTATTATTATTCACCCACTAGGTTCTATACCATAATTGTCTCAAATGAGTGCTAGAATCTTAGAATCATGGATTATTTGATTAATCAATCTAAATGAATGTGAATGTGTGATGAATGTGAATGTGAACCTTTGTTTAACCATCAACAGTACAAAGAAAAAGATTTTCAATAGTTTTACTGACTAAATTAACTGTATTTTCTAAATATACACAATTTTAGAATTTTATGGCTGCAACACACTAAACAAAAGTTGGGACAGAGTTAAATTAAGATTGAAAAGTGAACAGAATATTCAAACAACACTGGTTTGGAAGACTCCACATTAGGCAGGATAATTGGTAGCAGTTTAGGTATCATAATTGGGTTTAAAAGTATCCTCCATTTATGGCTCAATCTTTGCAAGTAAGAAGGGGTCATGGCTCAGAGTTCAGAGACATCTCCGTGCATGAATGGCAGGGTCGGAAACCACTGTTGAATGTGCGTGATCTTCAAGTCCTCAGACTTAGGCTCTTCAGTGTAGTTCTGGATATATGATGCTAAAGTAGCTAGTGGCTAACAACCAGAGTCCGCACTGTTTCTGTACAAATAACTATGTATTCATGATGGTCACTGTGGCAGAAACTGATTCTAGACCAGCTCTCTTACTTAAAAAAAAAAGCAAAGTCTGGACATCAAACATGTCATGGCTGATCAGCTACATCCAGAATAAGTGTAAAATTGTGTAAATGGGTTTTTTTGTCAAGTTTTGCTTTTTAAAAAAGAATTTTTAAAACCTATATTTGAGTGAAATCAAGGCAGACAAGTTGGTCAAAATAACCAAAATGTATAATGCAGACTGGGCCAGGGAGGCAGGGTGCAAATGCATGTTTGTTCTATTAAATCTGTGTTGACAGAATTAACAAACTATGAGGCAGTGGCAAGCAAAGTAGTGATATCCATAGAAAAATCCTGTAAACAGATAAAACATCAGAAGAAAAAAACTACAAGGAAAATAGACTAGAAGTGGTAATGAGTACAACTACACAAATTAAATCCTTTTGATAGCTTTTATAATTGTGTAATGTGCCCTGTTCTGCATGGATGAGTCACTGAAAAATGGCATGTAAAGATGAAAGGAACTTGATTGGCTGCATGTACCAGTGTCTGAGATTATACTGATATCTAAAGAAATAAATGATCAGGTTTATTACAGCATTTAACAAGAAACATTTTAAATGCACATTCATGCACTTTACCTCTTCAGGCTTACCATGCCCTTTACCAAAGCGCTTCTTGACCTTACTTTTTCAGGCCACGTTTGCTGCTACAGCTGATAGTTACAACCTAATTCAACCTAATTCCCTCCTATAAAATGTCTTCTAAATTTTTGATTAGGTCACCATGCACCAGCAGGCAGGGAAAATTATATTAACCAGTAAAATCATGTTTCAGCCCTTTCCCCCCACTGCCTTCATCTAGCACCGAGCGAAAATACTGAACTGTCTCACAGACCTTTTCCCTCTGAAATTTCTCACAGAAGGAAAACACATGATGATTTCTCATTTACATTAATTTTAAGAGGTTCCACCAATGCCACCACGAGTTGTGGGCATACATGGGAACCAACAGTAGGTTAATGTATGGAATTTACAGATTAAATAAGATAGGGAATACTTTTAACTGCATTTCTCCTCAGATTCGGGCAGATCAAAACGAGGTACGTCATCTGACATCAGGTAACTGGGAGGTGACTGAGATCGTGGCCTACGATGAAAACTCTCAGACCATGTAAGAAATAATGAGCAATGACATTCACACACAGACACACACACATACACACACACAAATACAAAACCTGACAATCTGACAATACATAAATACCCACATATGATCCTAAATTAAAATACACTGGTATAAAATAATAATAACAAAGAAGCAAAAATAATACTAAAAAGTTGTCTTGCAGTTGCAGGTTTCGGTTAAGCAAGTAATTGCGAGTTTCACTGATGAAAAGATTTATTTAACAAAGTTAGCAAACATTAAAGATAACTAGGCAAAAACAAAACCAGGGCTTACACATTTGGAACCAAGCAAGAAAACAACAGTGATAACAACAGTACTGACAACAGTGTTGAAAACAGAGAGTAGACAAAAGACAAGGGCAAACACAGAGCTATAAATACACTAAACAAGATGGCTGACACCTAGGAGGGGGAGGAGCACAGAGACTAGACACAGCTAACAAGATACACAGTCAGGGCAGGGCTAAGGTGGGACTGCAGAGCACATAGAACAGAAGCAAATATGACCACGTGGCTACATAAACAGACAGGAAAGAGGCTAACATAGGAAGTGAAGAAACTGAGGCCCGTATCACAAGGCCTAACCTGATATCTGTATACTTACCTAAGGTTACAGCATTTTCAAAAATAAATTTTTCATTCCCCAAACCGCTGCATCCTGGAAACTTGGGACTGTAGGTTTAGTATAAATCTTGGCATGTTTTCACTCTACAGATATTTCTTAAGCACTGAAGGCTCACCGAGAAGACGACAGCTCTTCAGGTGAGTATTTTTTAAATGCCCACATGTGGGTTCTTCCTTGTCTTTTGCTCACAACTTACCTTTATAAATGAGAAGTTATGTTGTGCTGTACTGGCTACCACTATAATGCTATACTAATTATTATATTTTGCTATAATTCACCCTCTATATTGACAGTTAATAAATTCTCTCTATAGAATAATGTCTGTAACACTAATGTTTATAACACTGTAATGTCTATAACACTGTAATGACCACATAGCATCCAAGTGGACAGAATTTCTCCTATTTTAGTGTGTTAAGAGTGAGAAATAACTGACATTAAGTTATTGTAGTTGTAAGGTTTTGGGTCTGGGTATGCCAAGCATGGTGGCTTTTAAAGGTTCTATTATAATGCAACGGAACACTATGACTACTTACAAATAAACACAGAAACATAGAACTACATAAAACTGGCTGAGAACAAGAAAAAACATGGGATGGAAACAGTTAGTGAAACAGAAGACTAGACAAAGACTAAATCAAACACACGAACCTATATACCCTAATGAAACACAAACACCTGGACGAGGGTGGAGACATGAAACAAGGCGCAGGACTAAGTCAGAACTTAAATGTAAACATAAACACAAGATATTAGGCAGGAGCACATGGTAAAACAAAACATCCAGACATGACATGAAGACATGACAGCAACTGGTGCAAAGGTTGCAGTGTCAGCTAATTTGATATAAGGTTTATTTCTGTATAATATATATAGTTTTTCACCTGCATTAATCTTATTATATAATAATAATAATAATATTAGCACAAACTAATCTTAAAGTGTTAGTTAAATGACTTTCTCTGGAGTTGCTGAGTTCTGTTAATTATGATTGAATAATTAATGTTTATATCTAATGAAATTATGATGGTGGGTGATTTCTGCATTTAGTGTGTCCACGGTTGGTCTGTTCCCACGGCGATGTCTGACCTGTGATCTGAACAAAGCTCATTGCACCTTCTTCAGCGCCGACTTTAGTCTGACACATCAGCATGTCATACTACACTGTAAAGGTATATCTCTCTCACATAATAACACAAGACTCACACATACACACACACACACACACACAGATTGCTGTTTGACTCAGTTTCCCTTTTCAAACTATTTGTGTATGAATATGAAAAATGCTGCCTTGTCTCTAACTGTTTCTCTGCAGCTACAAGGACAGAATCACCATAATGACAATACACACACATACCTGTATATACACATTTCCTCTGTACTCTCTGCTGTATTGGTGTGCTTGAGTACACTGTACTCAGAACTCAGTACTGCTTTTTTATGGTTATGTCCTCTGTTTAGGACCTGGAGCCCCCACAGTGATCCTTCACACACTCAACACAGCCAGTGAGTGTTTATGCCTTTAGTATTCAATTAATTATTAATGCAGAGAAGTCAAATACACACACAGCAATAAATTACTTGTTATTGGGCTAAGCAATGTTGAAAAAAATCAGAATAAAATAATTAATAACTATTAATTTGTTTATCATTTTAAACGAATACATTTTACAGACAGGTTTCTATTTGTGC
This sequence comes from Arnoldichthys spilopterus, assembly GCA_037974385.1. NCBI lineage: Eukaryota > Metazoa > Chordata > Actinopteri > Characiformes > Lepidarchidae > Arnoldichthys > Arnoldichthys spilopterus. The sequence continues at coordinate 15,893,841 of JBBPDA010000003.1, read as the reverse complement.
CAGAGCACATGACCATGCCTTAAAGTTCACATCAGCTTTGTGTTTAAAGCGACTAAACCTTCAACTAAACTGAAGAAATAAACAGAGCTTGAGACTTGTTTTCCCTGCAGATGAAAGTAATTAGCAATAACTCAGTAAATGTTCACAGCTCTATATATTTGAAGTAATTAATCTGGAGCAACTTCACTGTGCAACAAGGTACTTGTTTAGAGGCTGTAGCTGTAGAGCAAAGAAAACCAGCAAAACTTGTTGACCAAAGAACTTAAAACCTTAGCTAATGTTTTAAGGAAATTTGCATTCACTTGTATTGTTATTTGAAGTTCAGCTTCTTCTTCATTATAAGTCCAAAGGGAAGTTTATTAACAATACTGGTGCATGCTTTAATAAAAGGGTAATGTTATGCCACTTATTTATGAGTAGTTCCTGTCTTGAAAAAAATTATTTCTGGATATTTTTAGTCAGGTTAAACACTAAATAAACCAGCTACTGTTGTTTACCAGGTAATGGCAAAATATACCTGGGAAGTTGAAGCCTTTACTTGACCATTAAATTTTGCAAATGATTTATAATCTTGTGTATTCCAGTGCTCCCAGTGTTACTTCTGTAGCAGAACCTGACCTGGTTTTTAATGGTGTTTTTGTCAGTGTTGTTGTGATTAAAAGAGGCAACAGGGCCTCTGTAAACCTAATCTTACTCATTTTGATAGAATTCCCCTTGGAGGCTGAATCTCTGCAGCTGCAGTATATGGTTGGCAGGCAGCAGCTAAATGACTGTGGTCATAACATAAAAAATAGATCACATCATAACACCTCAGTAAGTGAATCATAGTGAGTGGCCATGCTGCAGGGAGAGGAGAACAGCATTTTGAAGAATAAAACACTTGTGAAACTCACCCAGCTCTGTGATGGCCCCACCTGTTTACCTCTTTAGAAGTTTCACTTTGTATCTCTGTGCCCAGATTATTTTATCCTGGAGAACAACTCACTTCTCAAAGCTGCTCTGAGGTACAAGAGGATCCAACTCACTGAGTATAAAGCGCTGCAGACGGATCGCTTTGGTAAATATTAATTTCACATATCATTGCGGTTGAAACAAAACATTGTATTTCAAAATGCCAGCTTTATAGGAAAGGGAAAACATTCTTAATTTTTAATTTAAGCTGATGTAGTAAGACTTTAATTCGAAGTAGTGGAAAATGGGACACAATTTACCCCAAGGTAATATGTAATACATTCTGAAATTTGCGACTATTTGACTCCGCATATATATCCCCCACATCCCTGTACCACCCAGTTTTTGTATCATGTATTCCATTCATCATGAAATATTCACAGTTGTAATGGTAGTGGCGGTATTTTAATATTTAAAAACAGGATAAGAAAGAACAGGATTTGCAGGTTTTGATATGACAGCAGAAGTATGCTGTTTCAATATGTTTTTTAATCATGAACAATTATCATTCTATTGTGTTCGTATTGCAAGTGTCTATTACTGTGTAACAATCCATATGATTATTTTGTTACAGAATCTACATGCTCATGAAACATTGTAGTTCACAGATATTATATGTGCTATCATATGTTCTAAAACGTTTTGTTCCACCTGTAGACCTGCCCCTGAAGATTGCCCTCCCGCCTGACTTCTCTGACTCACGCCATTATGGACTCCTGCTGATGATGTAAGCATTTTGCTGCATTGTGCACCTTTCATCAGCAGCTAGCATCCTTTGTCCTCTTTTTCATATTTAGGGGGAGACATAAATAATGTTCCTGTAAAATGTGGCCTAAAATCAACACAACAGAAGTATGTTTATTTCATCAAGTCAATTCCTTTGCACTCATAACTAACTATATTTTCCAAAATGTTGTAACTTTAATAAAAGCTTAGCTCTGGCAGCACTTATAACATGCACAAGTATGTTGTGTTGTCCATCACTAGCAAGTTGTTAACTGTAGTAGAACTACAATATATGTGGATGTCTATTTTCGTTGTACTAATGAAAATGCTCACAAATGGTGCCTGTTTTCTGAGCTCTCACTGGGAAATGTGATTCTGAGACCCAGTCAAAACCATTTTTTTTAAATCAGCTTTTCCCTAAATTTTAAAACACCTACATTTTACTAACCTTTATTTTTGTAATTCTTGACCGTATTTATTTTTCTTATTTCATGTCTGTATTTATGCTATAAACCCCAGTTATGAAAATGTTGGGGTATTTTGTAAAATGCTATAAAAACAAGAATCTGTGATTTATTCATTCTTTTGAACCTTTATTTAACTTACAGAAATACAAAGAAAATATTTTCAGTGTTTTCACTGACCAACATTGAATGTATTTTTAAAATATAAACAGATTTAAAATTTGACATTTTCTGTTTGACACTCGGAAAAGTTGGAGCATGCGTACTGCTTTGTTACATGACCTTTCCTTTTAATGACACTTTTTAATTGTGTAATAACTGAGGATTACCAATTGTTGTGGTTTTGCAAATGGATATTTGCCCAAGATTTTATTGCTTAACAGTTTGTGATTGCCATTGTATTATCCTCTGTTCATGATGTGCTAAACATTTTAAATAGGACATAAATCTGCACTGCTGGCAGGCCGGTTAAGAGCACACACTGTGTTTATGAAGCCACATTGTTGTAGCATGTGAAGAATGAGGCTTGGCATTATCCTGCTGGAATAACCACAGACACCAAGGAAAAGACTCTTGCTTGATGGCAGCATATGTCTCTAAAATCCCAATATATGCTCTTGTGTCAATGGTACCTTCATACATATGCCACCTCATAAGTCACCTCACTGTGGGCACTGATGTCCACCCCCACCCCAATACTATAACAGGTGATGTTTTTTGAGCCTTTGTCTGGGTGGGCCATTTTCTCACTTTGAAAACTTCGTTTCTGCTTTTGCTGAAATCAAACTGAAACATGGGACTTATATGTTTCCTTTTTCTTTTGGTCTGAGATGTGTTCAGAGAACTAATTCTGCATGGAATTGATTCTCGAAATGTTTCTCGATGCAGTGGCAAACCATGTTAAATGACAAAGTTTTTTTTCGAAGCCCACTCCTGAGCCCAAGTGACTGTGTTTATCACAGTAGCATGACAGACACCCATGCAACTGCTTCTAAGGGGCTTAAAGGTCACATACATTGACGAGGAGTTTCCAGCCTTGTTCTTCACTTTCTTTAGAGCAATTTGCCCGAATCACAAAATTATATAATATATAATATAAAAGACATACATTCTTTGTAGAAATGTTTTTTGAATAATTGTCTTTTTTCACATATTCATGAGCCATAATCCATCTTCACCTGCAAAGACTGAACTTTTGGTGGATGTTCCTTTTATATCTGGTCATGATACTCTCAATCATTACCAGTTCAGCTGCTTATTGTGCAATGTTTCAAAAAATATTGTTGTAAAATACCACTCTTATTTTGGCCATATTCAAACTGTTTTTGAGTGTGCAGGTATCATATTTAAAATGTATTTATATTTGCAGCATGCAGTTGGGTCAAGTAGGTAGGTCAGCAAAAACATTAAAAGTAATTTCCTTCCTTTTTCATTCTTGGTTCAAAGAAATTTACAAACTGCAGGTTTTGGTTTTTACTACATTTTACTAAATGTCCCTACTTTTTCAGATATGAGGTTTGTTTATGTACTACAAATGGCCAGAACAACTCAACAGTAGCAGTGTATAGTGTTTACTTGATTAAACAATAAAACAAGATTTTATTAATCTGTTCTGTAAAATCCTCTTCCTGTAGTGTCATCACATTGAATTAGGCATTTTAATTTTAGCCTAATCCAAAGGCTATAATTCAGTAATCTCATTTAAATACCAAAATCTAACATTTAAATCAAGCATCTAAATTATTTTTACAAAATGTCTAGTACATAACATGCTTGTAAGATTATCAGTTATCAGCTGACAAATACTGATTGACATTGTTGAAAAATGTTCAACAACCATGTTCACCTGTAGTGTATCGCCTTAAACTTGCAACTACTACACCTCCTCAGATGTTCTCAAATTATCTGTAGAGATCAGTGGAAATTTGTGAAAGGGTTAATGAACACTGTTACTCTTTCAGAGCAGCAGAGGATTGGAGAGTAGGGAAGATAAGAGCTGCAGAGGGCACATGAGCCTTGAGGGGGAAAGCAGAAAATATATGAGGGGAGAAAAAGGAACAACTGAGGCATCTCATAATGATCATCATTCTGTTGTACATTTACATTAAGAGCTATTGTGATGAGTGAGAGAGGAAAGGAGCTACAGGTAATTTTCCATTCAGAGATGAACACACTCTCACAGGAAAGGATCAGCTGTATACATTAGTATTAGTGCGCTGAAAGAGGATATTTATCCACTTATACTGATTGTGTTAAACACTGTAATCACACTGCTGAAAGATGGTAAACTCTTAATGTGCTCTTCAAAGTCTCCGGATTTTAATTTGTTTGCCTCCCTGAAAACAACACAAGGCATCCCTTAGGTGCTAATTAACTTGGCGAAATTGCTTTTATCCTTACCAGTATGTTTTTATGCTTTTGACACCTGCTGTGACTTTAGGGTTCACACCTTAAGACGAAACTGCAGACATCAGATGTCTAAGCTGCCATCTGTTCACAAAATTTGTTTAAGCAGCTCTTGGCACTGTGCTTTTTAAAATCAGGCTGAAAAAAACACACTCTACTTTTTTCAGTACCATCTCGCCAGGGTCGCCAGTTCTAAGGGAGCTTCGAAACAGAGAGAGTTCAGCTTTGCCAAAAATATGGCAGCTCCTAGACCCCTGGGTTTTAAATGTGTCTCAGGTTAATTAAGACATCATTGATCAATTGCCTGCTGCTCAGTCAGGTCACTGTGGACTAAAGGAGAACTTGCTTATGTCGGCAAGTGTTTTTAGTTCAGCGCCTCAATTTCCAGCCATCTTAAAATGAGTGTGGCACACTTTCCTTAATACAGCAGGTTAGATTTGATTAAATTATTTCTGATCTTGTCTTTGTTTCTGTGGAATACCTTCAACTGGATGACAGCTTTTGCGAGGTTCATGCTGCAGAGCTTATTTGTAAAAGAACAGAAATTTTGCATAAAATGCAGAATTTATTTCTTGTCTTGAGACAGCCTTGTTCTTTGTGTTGTAGAGACAGTGGTCCTGGTGGTCAGCAGGTGGATGACCGCTACTCAGTGGACTGGGACTCTGTACTGGTCAGCTCTGATAATGTCATAGTGGCTCGCTTGGATGGCAGGGGGAGTGGCTTCCAGGGTCAAAAGATCCTACAGGAAGTACACAAACGTCTGGGACAGGTGGAAGTCCAGGATCAACTTGCTGCTTTGGAGTAAGAGACTTTGTTGTTCATTCATTCATTTATTCATTATTCGTTTTTTCATTAATGATTTTGCTCACATGGGACACACTTTGGTTCCAGATACCTGCTAAAATTTCCATACATAGACCGGACCCGGATAGGAGTATTTGGCCGGGTAAGACGTCATACTTTTAGGCATATGTTAGACTGTTGGCTAAATATGGTGGGTTATGTTCGGTGCTGGGGAAAAAGCAAAATGATAAATCTGAGCTCTCACACAGTAAATATTATGGCTACATGTGTAAAAGGCATACTCAGTGGAATATTTTGACATGTATTAGCCAGATATTTTCTGACAGACTGTATTACCTTAATAGGTAGCTTGCTTAATTGCTAATGCAGTAGGTTTCTTGGGAAGCTGATGACTTCTGACTTAGCTCACCTTTGCTCTCTCACCCTGCTGCTTTATCAGTTCTTTTAAAATAATGTGTTAATGATTTTTTTTTTTTTCCTTTTATTTGATATTTGGTCATTGTACAATCACCTGTTTTCTATGTGTACATTTGTGTTTATGCTTTTTCTGCAGGGTTATGGAGGATATGTAGCACTCCTGCTGTTGAAATCCACTGAGAGCTTGTTTAAATGTGCTGTGGCCATGTCTCCAGTGACTGACTGGACTTTACATGGTAAAGCATGCCCATGTAGTCATTGACCTTATCTGATCGTTAATCCTAAAACTGTTGCAGCTGTGTAATAATTGCACTGTAAAAAAAACCCATCAGGAACAGTTTGCACTTTTGCACAAACAATGTACTAGTCCACACTCTCTCTGTCTCTGTCTTCAACCAACACCCTCCCACCCCCCACCCCACCCCCAGCATCGGCATTTTCAGAGCGCTACCTGGGAACTCCGTTACAGGATGAAAGCAGATACCAGGTAGGTTTGAACCACTTTGGTCTCAAGCCAGCAGTGTTCGTTCTTGTCACTAAAGGCTAAAATGGGTCAGTGCCAGGACTGAGTGCTAAAGTAATGAAATGTTTTTGAACACACTATAGTGCCCTGAAGTATTAAAAATCTGTTAGAAGTTTTAAGCTGTTTTTAATGCTTCTGTCTACTCTTCAGTCCTGTAGTGTGCTACAGAGTGTCCAGGGCTTTAAAGATCAGACTCTGATGCTCGTACATGGAACTGCAGATGGTGAGAAGGAGAGAAAGAGACAGAGTGAGAAGGTTAAGTTGGATAGGTTGAAGTAACCACTCCTATGATACTGACTCTTTTTATTCTTGTTTTCTCCTTCAAGCAAACATTCACTTCCAGCACTCAGCGGAACTCATCAAGAACCTGGTAAAAGTGGGAGCCAATTATACAATGCAGGTAATGCAAGTATACTGGATGTAAACCACAAACACAATATACTGAAATGACAGCAGTAAGAAAATCACACCATATCCTTAAATTAGAGCATGCAGAGGCTGAGAAAATATTGTTGCTATATTACTGTACTACAATTACAGACAATTACAATTACAATTAAACCATACCTAAACCACAAAGACTTTAAAGTAATATTGGCTGCTGAAACACTCTATATAAATAATTCTCTTTATCTATTTTTTTCTACCTCACTTAAGTCCACCATGAACCTTAAGGATTTAAGACTCAGCTTGGAGACTTAACTCAGACTTACACTTTAGATACCCAGGACTTCACACAGATTTGCACTTTAGAGACATGCAACACAACTCAGAAACTGAGCCTTGTCTCAGTTTCAGATCTCAGGGGCTTAAGACTTAACTCAGACTCATTCTTCAAGACGCAAGAAATCCAAGAAATTTGAGACAGCAAAGCAAAGACTGAAGACTTGACTCGTACTATAACCCTAGAGGCTCAAACTTGACTCACACTCAGATAGTAGAAATTTGACACTGACTCATACCTCAGATACTTGAGACTTGAGTCAGACTTGCTCAGAGATTTGTAACTTAAATTATATACTCTTTAAAATGTGTGACTCATCTTGGTTTTCTACCTCCCAAACTTAAGATTTGATTCAGAGACTCTGAACTTGAGTCTGACTTGAAAAAAGTGATTTGTGAACATCTCTGATGTCTGCTGTTGGTTATTCTTGTTTACTTTTCTGTGTGTGGTATAGATTTACCCGGATGAAGGTCACTTCCTATCTGAGCGAAGTAGGCAACATCTTTCAGCATCTCTCAGCAGCTACTTCAGATCCTGCCTGCAAGAGGAAACTCTGCCACTCAGTGAGGAGGAAGAGGAGGAGGAAGAGTAGGACTGAAAGTTTATCTACAGCAGGACCTTTACACGCACCCACACACACCTGCACAGACACAAACCTGCACAGACACAAACCTGCCCAGACACACATACACTTGCTCTCTTTTGGATCTCACTTTAGAGAGGCCTGCAACTCTGAACTGACACAGAGAAAGAATTAGCACAAGAGGGAGAGTGTGTATGTGTGTGAGTGTGTGTGCTTTGTGTGAGCGAGTGTGTGTTTGAGTGAATGGTTAGGTATGTAAATATGCATGTGGGTACACGTTTTGGTGTTTAGACAATATGGATGTATAGGCGTGTGCCTGGAAAGTGTGTGCGCGTGTGTGTATGTGTGTATGCTTTTGAGTGTTTGTGTATACCTGTGGCCATGAACAATAGACGTTTGTCGCTGGATAACGGACTTGTTTGCCAGGACAACGTTTAGATCCTTCACATATCAGAAAAACACTGAGATCTTCAGCTGGAAGTTTCATGATCGGGCCAGTCACAGCATAAACTTTTCTGACTGGTCCTTTGTTTGGCCAGTCAGAGCACAGACTGTCCTGTCCGCATGGAGCTGCTCCAGTCACACAACTGCATGTTTTTTTTGTTTCTTTCTTTCTTTCTTTTTTTTTTTTTTTTTCCTATTTTTGCCCTGTCTGTGTGCAGTGGACACCAGGATATGAGAACTGCACTGTTACTACTCAAAAAAATGGTCACTGTCTCCATGGCAACCACACACCAAGAGGAAGTGCAGTTCTTATCAATTAGTCCAAAAACACCCAGATGTTAAAGCTGCTGGGTAGACCCATACACACACACACACACACACACACACACACACGTATGCACACATTCGTATACAACCTAAACAGGCCCATGGTGGATGCTCAGAGAGTCAAAGGCCTTGTCCACACATTAAAAAATACATTTAGCATTACTATATTATTGTAGCTCAAACTGCAGCAGCTTAGTTTTGTCTATGAGTAACAAACACTATCGCCTGTTTCTCTCCCAGCAGTTATAAAGTATACTGCAAAAAGTGACAACTTGGCAAGTAACAGCATTTTAAATATAGGCAATATTGCATATTCTCCTTCTCATTATTGCAAGCATAAGGTTATTCAAAATATTTCCAGACATTTCACTTATATAAACTGATCATATAATCTTTATTTTAGTTTAGGTTGATTGGACACTCTAAATTGCCCATAGGTGTAAAAGTGTATGTGGTTGTCTGTCTCTTTGTTGCCTTGCATTGGGCTTGGCCTCCTGTTCTGGGTGTACCCTGCCTTTGGTCAATAGTCAGCTGGAATTTTTTTCAGCTCCTTTGCGACCCAACATGGATAAGTGGTTTGGAGAATAAATAAATGAATATAATCTGATCATAAACTGATGAAACCAGTTTTTAAATAAGCATTTATCTTAGCAACTGTCAGTACAGTGGGATAAAATGACTTAAAATAAATTCCAATAGCGTAGTAGCGTAGTAGTAATAGTTTAACAAATTATTAACCTTATTTTAAAAATATCAAATAAATTTGGTCTATATTGACTTCATTTAAGATGCTTACACTTGCCAAGATATTTTGTAGTGACGAGGCAAGGCTTTAGGCTGAAGGTGGTCATCTACACAAAAATGGCCTAGCTTTAGTAGTTCACCTTTTGTTTACCTGATCATTGTGTCTTTAATGTTCAAGCTGTTTTAAGTTTCTCATTCCAGTGTAATAGCACAAAAGAATACACAGCATGCACAGAAGCATTTTAAAGTTTTATTTGTAATTGTTCAAAGTAAATTAAAATGGGGACACCCAGAAGTAATGTTGGGTGCAAATTGGAGGAATGTTTGTATATCACTGCTGGTTACTGGACATGGCTCCTGACGAATGTGGAGACAGAGTTAGAATGTTCTGTTTCATGTTTAAATCCTTAGTAAAATCATACATTCATTTATTCATGTGTGGACAGGCCCTGTGTAAGTGTGCATGTGTGTATGTATATAGTAGACTCCAGAAATGGCGATGTGATTTGTACAGAAGACTGTATCCAGTACATACATACGGTATATTTTTGAGATGTATCAGATCTCATAGTAGTTTTAGCCAGCAGGATGGAGCCAGTCACCAGTACATATCTGTTTGTGTTGATTTGTTTGTTTATCTCTGGAAAGGGTGGGGGGGTGCTTTTGTAATAGTTTTGCTGTTTTTTATTTTTTGTTGTTTTGTTTTTTGGTGGGGATAGGGGTGCTGAAAGGAGAGGGTGGTTGAGAAGGTTTGGACTGACCCTTTTTTGTCCTCTAGTCATGAGTATAAATAAACAACTCGTCAAACTGATTCAGACTCAGTAGTGCTATACGCTCAACTCTCTTTCTATTGGAATGAGCAAATTTATAAAATTACAGCGGAATATTATTTAGAATAAACATGGAAATTGTGTTCATGGTGTTTTGCCATAAGCTTATTTTCTGAACTTTCTCTAATTAATTAATTAGGTTAATTCAGTTTGGTATAAATTGCTGTATAAGAAAAGGTAAGTGATATTTTGATGCTGCTAATTGTGGTTAGAATATATTTTATATTACAAGAAATATTTCTTTTTGTGTTTTGATGTGGCATAAATAATATTTTTTATTGGTTTTTTTATGTATCACTTTTTTATACATACTTGTAGAATTATTTTTAATTGCATTTGTTTTTCTCCTGTGACACTTATTATAACATTGCAAAAACCACATTTAGTTGCATTATTTATATGCAATGAAATGAAAATGTAATGCCCCATAGCGCAGAAGCGCACCTGTAGCATAAAGGAGGAAAAGAAGCAGTTCATGTTTATGATTTATTTCACAGATGTGCGTGTGCACACACTGCAGGAAGAAAAATAAAAATGGAACAATTTGTGACAGTTATAATAAATTCATACATACAGGATGCATATTTGATAAAGATAAACATGTTAAATTTTTCTTGAACATTTGCATTACATAATAAACAACTATACTTATGCATATCATTTTAAAAGATCAGAATGTCTGATTACATCCTCCCCAGTGTGAATCTGAGTGTGTCTACATGAGCAGTATTCTCGGTCCCTGTTAAGAAGTGTAGTGTTCTGTAATGCAAACAGAGATGGATTTTTTGGTTTTGACTGCCAGTATATAATTATGTAAAATTTCTAAAGGTGGCAAATAAAGTCGGTTAAGTTGTTAAATTGTTAGGATTCAGTTAAATACCAGAAATAAAACCTTTGCGACGTTAAGTTTGTCCACCTAGCTTAAAAATAAAAGAAATGCATAAACATAAATGTATTCTAAATTAATTAACTAAATGTATTTCTTTTTTTATATCAGTTATTTCATGTTTAGAGGATGTGTGGTGTATGAAGTGTTGAATCTCTGAAGGCATAGGAAAAACATACCACTTAGAAGAAGGTAACAGTGAAGGTGCCATGTACTCACTTCATGAAGAAGTAAATACTCGCTACATAAGGTCATACAGCATACTGAATTTATTAACAGTGCTCAACAAGTTTGAAAAGTAAACTAAAAAAATAAACAGGATCATAAAAAATTTAAACATAAGCCTGTAAGAGTAATTTACAAATCCTTCCCTACTATTCAACACCACAGAGCGATCTGTCACTGTCATGATCTATATGCTTCTTTCCCTTATTCTTCAGTCTGAATGCATATGCTGACAATAAAATACTGCCCTCTTTTCCTTCTCCCTTACCTTATTTCTGTTCAAGGCTTCATATTTGTAGGAACACATCGTCCATGCAGCCTTCTGCCTTATTTGTGCGATTGTTTACCTGCATAGGGCATGCTCTATTATTGTCTGTTTATTTTTCACATAAAAAGAGAAAGCTGAAGGTCCCTGCTGTCGAAGTGGAGAAAGAATAGCTCAGCTTAAGGAGAAGATCTGTACCAACTGTAACTATCTGCTCTCATGAAAACACATTGTTTGTACTGTCTGAGCCTGACCTTCCAAAGACCCTATTGTGAAAGCTTACTTTTTCCTCTGACACAGTCCTTGCAGTGTGTGGCTCGGTTTGGCTTTGCCACTGTCTTATTTGTTCATCTGTAACGCTCCTATCAATGCCTCTGGCAGGCAGTAGAGGATCAGGTGAGATTAGAATAAAGTTGTCCATGTGAAGGATGCTTGTAATTGCAACCATCTTGTTAAATCCTGCCCACTCCATAGGCCAGTGGAGATCACCCCTAGCAACAGAGGCTAGTCGTCCTCCCTGGTTACCATGGCAACAAGAGTGTTGTCATAGAAGCACTCCCTGAAAAAGGTGATGACTGAGCTCAGCATGTAGTGTCTGCTGCTGATGTCGTGGCCCTCGTCCGGAAAAATCTGCAGCCAAGCACGAAGACAAGAAGGGGCTCAAGGTTACAGAAAGCATTAGCAGACAGTGAAGTGAGCTGTGGAATGACTAATATTGTAAATGTGTGGCATTGTCCTGATTGAGGCTGCAGTATGGCGTTACACTGACCTGAAGGGTGTAGTTAATGTTATACACAGATAACTGCTTCACCAGCTCTGCCGAGTGCTGGAAATGAACAGAAGCTGAGAGAAAGAGAGAGAGAATGAGGGAGTATGAATACCCTCCTGGTGTAATAGCATAAGGCCACAGAAATGGCTGGCAAATGACTGTCCAATTACTTTTTCTTCTTTCTCTGCTTATATCCCTTGTTTCCTTTGGATCAGCTCAGTGTGAATCTGAAACTAACTGAGCTGCATTTTTACAAAATATGACATTAAAGCATAAAGAGTAATGGGACTGCATCATTAAATGTGAAAGACAGGCATCATAATCAGTTCCCCAAAACACTTGTTTCTACATTATCCAGAAGCATACCTTGCAAAAAAAAAGTGCTTTTCTCTATTCTTACAGCGTGTGTGTAATGTTGGCCAGCTGAATGCTCTCTTTAAATCTGTTCTGTGGATAATCTGGGCAGCATAAGAGCTGCCCATGTAATTTGACCTTTGCTGAGAGACAGAAGGTCTTGCTCACCGTCAGCTGTACCATGCAAGATCAGAAACTTCCTCTGTTCAGAACCGGTAATGTTTGGCAGCAAACTGGAGATCTAACACACAGGCAAGATACACATTACTACTCAACCAGCATGCTGGGGGGTACACATTCATCTGATCGCCTGACTGACCACCTAGTGCTAGGCTGCTAATTGTACTGAGAGGTAATTAGAAAGGAGGCAGCAAGGCTGCTTTTTTAGTCTAAAACACTAAAATACTTTTACAGACATTTGTCAGATACCTGCAGAAGCTGTTTGTTCATGGCTTTATCTAATTTTCCTATTTGTACTTTATTCATATTATATTTTAGTCCTGTTTTTATTTTTATATCCTTTTATTTTAGCCATATTTGGTGGCTGAAAGGTGATATACCTCTCTGTAATATTAGAAATCAGACCCAACAAACTTAATAACACTAATGCCTTACAAATTACCTCTGTATATTCTTTAATGTACATTAAGCTGTGTAATTATAAGGATAATGATTCAATTGTCATACAACCTTGTATTTGTACTCATCCTTGGCTGGAAATCCAAAATAGCGCTCTGTAAATGCAGAACCTTAAGAGATAATCAAATAAAAAAGCATGAACTAATGTTTATTTAAGCTCAATGCCAGATCAGTGAATGAGGTTAGACCATGAGTTGCAGATTTTTGACCCTTATGTATCCGTTTACATTCATGTAAAGTGTTTAGTCCTGGCAGTAACATATAGAAAACAGCATAACATACAGAAAATGTGCCTATATCAAGGCAAAGTAAAACAGTATCTGCAGAAGTGTGTTTTATTTCTTGCCTGAATGAGCAGGATGTAAAGGCTATTAGTGTCACCAGGCATCATTTATTTGTCACAGTAGAGTACAGTGTCATAGTAGAAAATTGAGCTCTTGTTTAAACTTTGTGGAATAGAAAGTGTAGAAAAACATTAAATATTACAAGGAGAAGTAACAGAACATTAAAGGTCTATAGGTACAGCCTGTATTTAACTGTTGAACCAGCATTAGAGCTTCGTGTGTCTGTACTTATCTGAGGCCATTCACAGGTCCATAATTGAGGGTTGCCTGGGGAGGCTGACAAACGACTTATTCACATTCAAAGAACTGAATTTGGCTTTTAGAGTATTCATCAAAAGGTACTTGAAACTGTATAGAGTGAGATGTGTTAGTGTCTGTGTACTTAAACCATAATGAGTTCAGTTGTACCGTAGAGTCTCCAGTCGAACACGGGTGCCATGGCAACACCACAGCGAAACAGAGACCCATGAGACAGAAGAAGAAGAGAGCTCAGAAAACCACCATATGCCTGAAGAACCACACACACACACAAACACACGTTCACTGCAGTCAGTCCAGCAATGCAACATTGATTCATACCTTTTGTTTCTGTATATGTTCATAAGATACAATAAAGATGATTTTGAAATCCATGAAAAATTGTATGCAAATGTTACTCTCCTGGTTACCATGTAGATAAAAGTGGACTTGGAAAAATCTACAAGTAAACTACAGATCCTGTACAACTAGTGAGTAATTTATTAAAGAAAACAAATAAACATTCAGTTGTGAAAATAGCTAATAATAATAATAATAATAAAGCCAGGCTCTGCAGGCCTAGAAGTCTTCTGCTTACATCAAATACTAAAAACAGCAATGACATGTAATAAACAAAGGTATAGACTGTCAACCATCAGAACTTTAGCCAGCAAACATTCAGTGTTTTGTTGAAGATATTTAGGCATTTGTGAATTTGTGAAGGGCCTATTTCTATGATCACACACACTTTTTAATCAACCTGTAACTTATTCTGATTGGTGGATTAAGGTAGCTGTCCTCATTACCTTGCCAAAAACACCAACTCTGCTCCCATCAATATATGGCAGCTTCCGCAGATATCTGAAAGGCAAACAACATTAGCCACCAGACCAAAGCTGGCTTGATGTATGCTGAGTCAGTTTAATACTGATAAAGCACAATTCTGGGCTCATTTTATCAAAACACTACACACAATTAACAGAACCACACACACAATAAGTAAAACATATCAGATGGTTTGCAAAATAAAACATTTCACTCAACACTATGCAATAATGTAAAATAATAATGTTTTCCTCACTGTGGTGCTCGTTTGTTTTCAGAAATATATTTAGAGTAAAGTAGAAGAATCTATTGACAAAACATAACACTCAAAATCAGTGTTGCACTCTGTGAAAAACATATTCCTCATTGCATCGCCACAGGTCACATTTTTATTTGAAAATCCAACATAAAACAGCAAATACATAGCACAAAAAGAAAGTAATAATTAATTAAAAAATAATGAATTTCCTGATCACCACCTCTTGACCTAGCTGGATTTGGCCATAGCACTTTGTCACATTGTCTACATCACATGGTATGTCCTCTTTTGCAAGACAGCGAAGGACAAATGTTCTTGAATGGCAAATCCATACAGATCCTTAATCAGTTTGTTCACACTTCATGGCTTAAGTGAGGGGTATTTTGACATAAGGCTGGTGACTGTAAACCTTACACCTACATGCCAAATTCTTCCATCGGGTTAGAGAAGGGACAGTGTAGTGGTGTTAGAAAGAAAACTGTGGATGCTGAAGAAACCAGTGCTGGACCAGAGCAGAATGGTGGAAAGATACATTGTACGCATCTGCTCAGTACCCATTTGGTCATTTGCTGTGATGATGTGTAGTAAAGTTGATGAAGATGAAGTTGTATCTAAAAATGTGGGTCATGGTGTAAGGACCTAAGCTGCCATGACTGTGGAGGACCCCATTCAGCAGGGATTGCAGCACACTTTGTATTGTAACTACTATGTTGCCTCAGGAGCTTTGTGGCCAAAGGTGTTAATTCCTTTTTTAGGTTCAAGTCAACTTTTTAATGGTGCAAACACCTGATAGACTTTTCAGAATCAGTAGCTTAATAGGAATGGTATTTTGAAAGGCAGTGCCAATGTAGAGAAAAGTGTATAGTGATTTACAGAACACTGTGTGTAGTGTTTTAGGCTGATCATGTGCTTATACTTATGCAGATATAGGTTTTGCTCCTTGACTGTTTAACAACTGAGTTATTTTTAATTTTTATTTATTTAAAAGGTGTTTGTTGTTTATTACTCTTACTCAAGAGCAGCGAGCTGATCCTGGACCTCTACCACTCCCAGACGTTTGTGGACTTCCTGTAGAATCTTTTGACCCTGGAAGCCACTTCCCCTACCATCCAGACGAGCTATGATGACCTCATCAGAGCTTACCAGTACAGAGTCCCAGTCCAGACGGAAATGGTCACTGACCTGCTGACCACCAGGGGCACTGTCACTGCAACAAAGAAAGGAAAAAAAGCTTCTGAGTAAGAATTCACACACACACACACACACATACACACACACACACACACACACACACACACACACAAACACGCATACAGAACACATTGTAAAGACTGAAAAGGCACTGGGCATGTCACGTAATCAATAGCAGGTGATAGGTAATCAGTGAGGTGGCAGGATCAATAAAGAGCTAACAGACTGCATGCCCTGCTGTTGCCATACAACTGCTCTGATTAGACACTAACATTACTGAACACCCTCACACACTGCTTTTTCAACGGAATGTGATGGCCACTCTCAAGATTATTGAC
The DNA here is from genome assembly GCA_037974385.1 of Arnoldichthys spilopterus. Classification (NCBI taxonomy): domain Eukaryota; kingdom Metazoa; phylum Chordata; class Actinopteri; order Characiformes; family Lepidarchidae; genus Arnoldichthys; species Arnoldichthys spilopterus. The sequence continues at coordinate 15,877,566 of JBBPDA010000003.1, read as the reverse complement.
TGAGCTTAGAATCAAAGGACCAAATATCAATAACACAAGCAGAACTCAGTTCTGAGGTTTAAAGTGATTTGCTTACACCTCCAGCCTTTCTGAAAATGGACTGTAAAACCCATTAAACATACTCTGAGACTTCATAAAAAACATTCTAAAAGTTTTATATGTCATAAAACTTAATCTTCATAATGCCTCAGATGGCATAATATACCATGCAGGGCTTAAAAAGTATCTTTCAAAATGTGCCTTGAAATATGTTGCAGAAAACTGATCTTCTAATTAAAACTGTTATCAGAAGCGCATATAATGGATTACACAATTTCAGTAAAAATCTTCTTTTTTCTACTTATTCAAAACATTTGAATGTAATTCTATAATTAATAATGAATTATTCATTTTTATATCATTATTACAGAATTTCTTTCAAGCTGTAATGGTTTCTAGTTATTATTTTACCCCCTCATTTCCTATGAAATCACTCTCACTGAGTTTGCTGGTGTGTAAGCTCTAGCTCTGTCTCTGTCTTCGCCTCGGTAATGAAACATGTTTAATATGCACAGTTCATGGTGGAATTAGGCTTACACATGGGTAATCTTTTGTGTGGGTAAAGGCAGTATGTGCATTATGTTCTGGGGCAGTTAGGTAAAGAGATGGAGATTAATAAGAGAACACAGATTTATATACGGTCCTAACTGTCACAAAGAGCTGAAAGCTAAATACTTCCAGACATGATAGGATTAGCAATATAATGTTTTTGATATATACATTTAAAGTGTGTATATAATCCTTGAATGGGTTAATACATAAGATAATTCATTATTACATGACCATTATGTAACCTCTTTACGTAACCCTAACCCTTACCTAACCCTTAGAATTAAGCAGTTAAGTCTGCTTTATCTAAAATAACGGTGCTGAAACACTGTGCCTCATTCAAAAAGCAGTTCAGGCTGAAAGAATTCTTATAACTTCAGTGTGAATCTAGTGTAGTCTGAACAGGTGGAAACATGTAAAGGTGTGTGATTCATGTCACAAAAAACAGTAATTTCAAAATGGGCTGTTTCCAGACTGGAGAATGTACAGACTGGAAAGTCGTCCTGAATGTCTTTTATGTAAAAGAAGAGTAAGAGTACAAGCCCTTTAACATCCATATTTTCCATTGTGCATTAGCTGATTCTGTAAAATCCTAAATGTTCGATCAGGGCTATGAAGTCATATGTCCTTATCTATTTGGCATCAGACCTGATGATATAACCTTTTGTAACAGTAAAATTGTGTTTTTGATACTAGCCATTTGTATTCATGCATGCAGGCTGCACCCTCGGTTTTTTAAGTATTCACACAGTTAATCAGTAATTCTGCCTATGACTGTATTCTCTTTGTATTTAAGCTAGAAGCTCTGGTAAACAGATCGGTCACACTTGGGTCAAATTCAATTTCATAAAAAGAAAACAAAACCACCTGCAAGTGACTGTTCAGTGTCTACAATAACTTAAAGTTGCCACGTTAGAAAAACAAGATTTCCCTAAAAAATGTCTCTGTACATGTTGTGTAAGTATTGCAAATCTAGTCACTCATTTAACCTTAAAATTTAAAAACTTAAATTTTGACCCAAAAGTAACTTCTAAAATGTGTGAGTGTTTGTGTGAGTGTATGTCTAAGAAATTCTTCATTTAAGAGTATATGGTTAAACTTACAGTATGAGTAGCAAAGGATGTTGATTGCTCTCATCAAAATCCAGAGGGAAGCTGAGCTCCAGCCACAGTGCTAAAACACACACACACACACACACAAACACAAACACACACACACAAACACGTGCTCCCATTATAATATTTGTCACTATGAAAAAACCACCACTCCATCAAACATTTTACTACAAGCCACATTAATACCACAAAAACCCATTATCTTGCTTATGCTGACCAACTGTGAGTTGCACTAACCACATTTCTGTCATTTCAGTAATGCTGATGCTAATGATGGCATTTAATTACCCTGGTTATTGTAGAGTAAAGTCCTGATCTCCCTGCGTGGGATTTTTCTCTGTCTGAGTGATTCTCTGAATTCCAAGCCGGAATCTAGAGTCATATGACCTGCACAGTCAGAAAGAGAGGAGTTATCACACAGACACACAATCCTCAGGAGAGAATCCAGTCACAATCCAGTTCCTCATGACAGAAATCATCCTGCAATTACAATGCTATGAGGTTGGTCTGTGACAGTTCTAACATATGACAGGGAGACAAAAACAATTTACTTGCTTACACATACTATTACAAACTATTCTTTAAACAGAAATGCAACGAAAGGATTATGTTCATTGTATGTAGCCACTGGTTCACAATGAAAACATGGCAGACACAATGAAAAAAAAGCATTATCATCTTCGCAGCAAAGCAGGAATCCATCTGACCCCAGTATTCACAAACAATTGATGTAGCAGTGAAATGTAATCAGCCATTGTCTTTTACATTCAGAGCTGTAGCTGTGCATTTTTGGAGGTCAGCATGTTTAATTCCTTCCTGCAGGGTTAAATAAAAATGAAGTGCAGGACCTGCTGCATTGTTCAGAAAAATGGGGCTTTAAATAGCTACCAATTATCTGATCTGATAGCAAGGCATGTGATAATTTAGATTTATCCTGAAGTCATTACTGGCAAAATAGCCGCTCAGTTATTAAAGCAGAACACTCAAGACCACCCAAAAAAGAACAGAGAGTAAGAGAGAGAGAGAGAGAGAGAGAGAGAGAGAGAGAGAGAGAGGAAGGGAGAAAGAGAATATTGTTACATCTAGGAATGACTAAATATTCTAATCAGCTGTATTTAGTCTAAGCAGTTGTCATTTTGTTCTCTTTGTCTTTATGCATGTGTGGGTGTGTATGTGCCTAATACTCACGGGTAACGTTGCTGAGTTGGTGTAAAGTAGTTTTGGGAACACCAGGCCCTGAAGAAAAACAAAATATAAGCCACTAAGCAAAATAAATTGCTTTAAGTGGGTATGCTAAGAACCTTGTAAATTAGCAGTAAATAAATAAAATAAAATCTTACAATTAAATAAAAAATCTTGTTCAAGCATAGTTTTCTCTTTTGAAAGAGAGGTACACTTTTTGTACAAACTTCTGTAGACGCCTGCTCATCCAATCTCTTGAAATCAAGGGTAGTAATAAGGACTCTATCTCCTCTTTGATGTGGTTGTTGTGCTGCTGTATGAATTTGATTGCATTTAGCCTCAGGACCATTAGTGAGGTCAGGCTAGATGATTAGCTCTGGACGCCTACTCATCCCAAAGTACTGGATGAAGCTTCATCACTCAGTTCAAAGCTTGGTGTTGTGCATAGTGACAATAAACTTATGTGTGATAGCTCCAGCTGTTTCATTCTTTGGCAATGCATTTCTGTTGAGATCATACAAGCTGCATGTGCAAATAAACACTTGTGTCAACAGTGGGTGCACCTTAAAGTCAATAAAGAGAAGGGATACCTGGATACCTTTGGACATAAAGTGTATGTGCATGTTAAAGTGGAGTAGTGGGAGTGCACCTGTGCAATGCAGCAATACTGCTTGTGTATCTGGGCTCAGGGAAGCATCGTAGTAGGAGCAGTGAGGTTTAAATAAAGAACACGTCAAACACTCTCGATGAAATGGATCAACCGTATTCACCCTAAAGACACAGTTCAAGACATCATGTCAGGTGTTACAATTATTATACATTGCAAAAGAATAATTTCTGAAGAAATTCTTAACACCTTAAATCCTATGAGCTGCTTTCTTGTGCATGGATTAACTTTAGTGTCAGATTAAATTGGACTAAATTCAATAAATAATGGTGATTTATTTTTTCAAATATTTTTTACTCCAGGTTTAAGAGTTTCCGAGATCTGAGAAACTGACAAGAGGCTTATTATATTATTATTAATTTGAAGACTTACTATATAGTATTTTGTAAATATATGAAATCAGATGGTAAGTTTTATAGCAATAAAAGAAAGGAATTGATAATTGAAAAGTTTAAGGTATTAATAGTCAGTTTAAGGTGTCATCTTACCTGTACAAGTGTCTGTGAGAGGCTCCACCCTCTGTACTAAGGTAATATCTACAGAAACAAGAATGACATTCAGACCAATGGTGAAGAAGGCTATTATGAATTGCATGTGAGGAAGAGTATATATGTAAAAGGAGTTAGTGTCTGGGTGTGTATACACACGTGGACAAAATTGTTGGTACCCTTCAGTCAATGAAAGAAAAACTCAAAATGGTCACAAAAATAACT
>JBBPDA010000003.1:15854818-15866610 GCA_037974385.1 Arnoldichthys spilopterus | reverse complement strand
CAGTGTTACTCTATGCAATGTGAATGCTTGATTGTTTCCTCTGTCCTGGAAGTTGCTTTGGATAAAAGCGTCAGCCAGATGAAAAAATGTAAATGTAAATATTTGATACTGACACACTATTTGAGCGATTTGGCTCTCAGGCTTGCCAGTTAGCCCCTTTCTTTTTCCTTCTACCCTAACTGAAGTCCACCTGTGGTCTGTGGTAGCGGCACAGGTAGGCAGGGGGCCTCCATTCTCTGGCTCCCTGGCTAGAGATCCAATCCCCTTTCCCTTAAGTCCATGAGCCTTTCCTTACCATCAGCCCCTAGGGATGGCCCAGCATTGCTCGTTGCTGACAGCTAGCAAACTACACTAACAGTATACAGAGAGTGGTGAGGGCCCACCTGTTTTCCAATGGTTCTAATGGTTAAACCATAGTACACTTGCCTTGTAAACAAGGTTTCGAGCACCAGGTGGGGAGGTGGTGTCCCCTAGCTCCCCCTTGTGTTTGGGCCCTGTTCTGAACATTACAGTTATAAAAAGCTTAGAATGTAAAAAGTCGATTTTTTTGTTATGTTGCACTACTGGATCTTTTTGTCTGTACCAACTTATCAAATTATATAATATGTAATGGTACTGAAGTCTTGTCATGCTCTTTTTTTGCCATATTGCCTACCCCTAATTTAAGTGCTGGCCAAATTTTTTTTTTCCATAGATTTTAAAAAGGTTCACATTTTATTTACAAAAATAGTTCTCAAAAAAAAGAAACTTTTTTGGCACCTTATTATTAAAAAACTACTGACCTATAGGGGATTAGATATTTTACATACACAAAATCCAGTCCAAATTTTTCACAGATCAGATGCAACTGGGCACAGACCAATAAGGCAGCAGGCACTAAGTTTGATAAACCTAGTCGCTACAAGTAGGGAGCAGTACATAGAAAGGAGAAAACAAGCACACAGTGGGAAGGTGATTTATGAAGCAGGTGCAGGTGTGGGAGTACAAACATTAATCTGGTGATGAAGTCTTGAAATGAAACAAATTTGTTCAGCAGCACACAGTTAATACACCAACATCTGTATTTCACCCACATACAAACACAAACATATCTATTACAGCAGTGGCTAAACCAGCAGTCCTGTTAGCCTGATTGAAATTGCATGTCTGGCTGATTCAAAAACAACTTATGAATCAGTGATTATGGTAAAACAGAAAAACTGCCCAGCATAATAAAAAACAAGAACAATAGCTATAACCCTGCACCCTGTAACCACAATCATTACAAAGTTACATATTATAGGTTGGATGCAATTGTCTTTCACATTGTATTAAGTGATAGACATGCTGTAGGATATTATATCTTTAAATTATTTATTTTAATTTTAAAACTAGGATTTCATTTAATCTCTATGTAATGACCAGTCTGATGATTTCATGAAGCACATTGATTTTAAGCTTGGCTGTATATTATGATGTACATCACTACTCACTCATGAGCTGAAACATAATGACAATGCACAGATATAGTAAATAACATTGATGATCTTGTTATAACTGCACATGTCAAGGTCTGGAATATATTAGATTTGTTGATGCAGGATACATGGGCAAGTGTAAAGACCTAAGAGACATTGACAAGGGCCATATCATTATTGTCATATACCACACACTGGCTAAAGGGTATTGAGAGCCCAAAGTGCTTTCCAAGGTCAACAAAATTTTCCCATTTTATCCAGACCAACAAAATAACTGCAGTAGTGGGAATCAGCAACATTTTTAATGCTGCTCACAGTGGGTGGGTTTAGGGCTGCATAGCCACAGACCAGTCAGAGTGCCCATGCTAATTAGTATTCACTACCAAAAGCACCTACTCTGGACATGCAAGCCTCAGAACATTGGAATCTAGTCAATGAGTCCTGTTTTCTTTACTTCAGATTACTGGCTGGATGTGTATGTGCTGTTTACCTGGGCCTAGGCGTATATATGGATGCCACCTACATAACCTAACATAGACCAGGTATGGTGAATTGAGGAACATGATAGAGTGATGCAGGTGTTGCCCCCAGATTCCCCCTGATCTAATGGAGCATCTGTGGAATGTGTAAGAACTACTAGTCCAATCCGTAGTGGCTCCACTTTGCAGATTACATGATTAAAAGCTGCTGGCACTGTCAGAGGTCTTGTAGACCTCAGCAAGATGACAATCTGTTTTTGGAAGCATATAGAGGACCAACAGCATTAAGGTATGTTGTTTAAGTACTGTGGGCCTAAGATGATAATTATGCAAAATGCCTGGTGATGTACAGTAAGTTTTGTGTTACCATGGCAACACAGTGGAAAAAACTTGAAAGCTTGGAAATCTTATTGGTGTTAACATGTTATTAACATCTATTTATTTATTTTGCAGGACCATAAATATTAACAAATATACTTTTATAATTGTATACATTGAATAAATGTGTAAATATATTTATGAATATAAGTTCATTTTAGTGTTTACCTTCATACAGCCAGTCAGGGATACCATTGAAGAGCAGTCCATCTCTCCCTGATGATGTCAGCCTGAGTGAGCTGCTCTTTACATCTGACTGGTAATAAATGTTATTCTCAAAGATGTAAATCTGAGAGAGAGAGAGAGAGAGAGAGAGAGAGAGTGCTGTTTTATATGTTAAATGTATTTGAAATGTCGTTTAATAATTACTGTAATTTCTTTAATACAATCTTATACAGTATAGATTACTTAACATTCAGCATGTTAATTTTCATGTTCAGTGTTCTACAGTTTTCATAATCATTATAGAATTATCAGCTTGTACTCTGGATACATCTGAAATGTGTCTTTTAAAGCTTCCCGTTAATTAGCTGATTCCAAAGTACTGCCATCTTCATAGAATAATTTATACTGTTTATGCACCTTCTAACTAATTCCACTCTTAGACAAAAGAGTTTTGGAGAGTACTGAAAAGGGTTCTTTGACTAGTTTCCATCACAGAGAAACTGTAACTATAAAAAGAGGCATTTATGCATTCAGATGGTTCTTTGAGTGTTCACAGTTCTATATATAGACATCTTTTATTAAAGAATCTTTGAAAAAGTGATTACAAACTTTTGAACAGTAGTGTATATAATTTCATAAGTTCACAAGGAATGTATATTCTGCTTTACTGCCTGTTTGACATATTTTTTCTTTTATAATGTAACAACAGCAAAAAGAGGGCAAAGATATGAAACAGCAATAAAACTGAGAAACTTCATCTGATGCAATAGCACGTAGAGATATGCAAAAAGATTCATAAAAAAATTAATCTCTCTCTCTCTCTCTCTCTCTCTTACTCACTCTCTTGCTCTCTCTCGTTCTCATTCTCTCTCTTTCTCAGTCAAGTGTTGCTTGTGTCTGAGGGGCTGGTAGTTTTCTATAGTAACAGATTAATCTGCAAGTGCATAAACATCAGAGCCATGCAGATACATTTGTCCTTGATTACTTAATTACTTGCCTGCAAGCACAGCGTAATAATGGTGGTATAATGCAAGACTAATATGGCATGTGTTTGTGTGTCCATGTGTGTGTGAGATACATTAGAGCACTTACAGCACTGCAGACATAACTCAAATACTTCAGACTGGGTGTATTTTTTTGTATGTCTGTTGCTAACAAAAGTTTGTTCTTCTTCTGTAGAAAACAGATGGCCACTGGGCCTGTGCATGCAGAACCAGAGATTCTCTACAAGCACATGCTGCTTGGATTCAGGTTGAGAAGCACACAGCCCATAATACAATAGTCTGCAACAGACATGTGGAATATTTGTATCTTTCCTCTAGTTCTAGATCACAGGATAATTAAAGGGGTCTGCAGCAGTGCGCTGAGACATGTTGTTAGACTCTCTTGTTTGTGCTGCGTGGTGCTGTGTAGCATTAGATTAGCTTTGACTATGCTGCTCTGGAGGACTGGGGTATGATGCATAGTGTGTAATTACTCACCAGCTGTTGCCCCTGAACTCCCCATGAAGCAAACTGCAGAACAGAATCTGACACCTCGGGGGGGTTCAGTTCATGTACTTCTCTGCACACACACACACACACAAATTAAAAATGTGGTTGTTCTTATTAGCCTTAAAATGGCTAATGGCTCCTTGAGTGATACCATAAAAGAATTTCCCTAAAAACAGGTATGAAAGACATATGAATGTGAAGACCCTTATAAAGGCTTAAAGAACCTTCACATAATGTAAAGGTTGTATGCCAAAAAAGGCAAAGCCCATTTGCAAAAATTGTTCCTTAAAGCATAGGTTCCCAACCCTGGTCCTGGAGCCCCCTTGCCCTTAATGTTTTAGTTTTATTTCTGCCCACCCTTCCCAAAATACCTGATCCAACTAAACAACTAATTAACAAGCCTTCTTTGGGTTAAAGTAGGTGTGTTAGAGCCGGAAAACATTAAAATGTGCAGGGCAATGGTGCCTCCAAGACCAAGGCAATTACCTTAAAGGACCATTCATTAAAATATTATAAACATGGCTCAAAGAACTCAAATAACTCTGGTTATATTTGTGTTTCTAATAGTAAATACCTTGTATGTAAATTGTAGATCAAGTAAGATGCAAGGAAGGAGTAACGGTATACCTGAAACAGAAAAATCAAAAACATACAGTGGAAGATATATATGCTTGTATTAGTTGAGCTAGAGCTAGGGTTAAGCTTGGGATTAAAGATATGTTAATTTGCATCACAGCAATATCCAAACTACTTACCACTTTTTCTACAACACCTCATGTGTGTATGTGTGTGTGTGTGCATTTGTGCGTGTGTGTGTGTGCTGGGGGGTGGCACATGTGCTTGTCTTTATGGCTATTGATCATAAACATTACTTATCTATGAAAAAGAGGCTTCAGATCAATAGCTACAAACTGGATCACAATATTACTTAAGATGGATATTCCTTTACATTGCTTTTACTATAGTCTGTACTCAACAAGCAAAACAACACTTGGTGCAGATTTTCTTTAATAATAAAAAGACAAGATGGTATCGCAAGACTTCTGACCTTTTTGATGTCATACGTTAAGAGAACAAAGTTGAGATCTGGTGAAACAGCAAACTTGGAAGCCTTAAATGTTGCCTGTACAAAAAATCAAATGTTAGTATGTTTACTGAGTTACTGGTTTACAGCCTAATGTAAGTGACCGTTTATTCACGCACAACATTAGTGGCTATGTTCCCAAAAATAAGTCACATTAAAAAAATTTTAATAACACATATTTATGCTTAGGCCCAATAAATCTTTCCAAGCCTAAAGCTGACAATGATGTACTATAACAAATAGTACAAACATCACTGTCCAAATGAAAAGCATGTATCTCCATTTAGTTTTCCTGAATTAACAAAGCAGCTGGCTTTTACATTTCATGAAACTTTAATGATAAACAGATCAATTGAAATGCTCTATAATTACTCAATCTAAAATGTTCTTTACATTAGAAGTGAGGAGGTCTTTGTTTTTTATATGATATTATTCAAGTTGTTTTTTGAGTAAGGCCACAATCCTAAATAACCATTTAAAGTTACATTGTCTTAAAATTATGATGAATAAACTTGAGGTAAAATAATTAAACACATCTGCAAAGAGTAAACAGAGCTGCAGATAATGCAGAACTAGTGGGTGTGTAAAATTACTCACAAATGTAGTGTTTTTTATTAGGAGCTCAGTCTGACTGGACTGTAGGTCTGCTTTCACCACGTTGCCATCTCTGCTCTTATAGATGACCTCCACCGCTGAAGGGGGAGGGGAGAAAAGAAAGAGAGAGAGCTGTCACACTCTGACAGTGTATTAGAGTATGTTTCTCTGGGCTGCTACTGTTCTTCCTTTTCGCTCCCTGACAAGTGATTTTACCATCAGACCGCACTGCAGACAACCAGTTGTCCGATAGCCCTGCAGCCAGCACCTGGACACTCACCTTAACTCTGCACATTAAATATTTACTAGGTTGAGCCAAGGCTGGGTGGGCTGCTGTAGCACTTTTCAGTCATGAATGCATGGCTGTGCGTTTTTGCAGCGGTGAGTTTGTGTGTGAAAGCGTGTGTTTGTGAGTAGCGTGGAGAATCAGGTCTGAGAGGCAACTCGGCTACATTTAATGAGATTTCTGCAGCGTCTCCACAAAGCCTGGGTGACACATGAAAGCAGCCAGCAGCCATGAGAGAAAAAAGAGGAAGTGAAAGTGACAATCCTGTCAACAAACAACTAACTCCAAACAGCAGATAGAGGGAGACAAGCATTAGAGGGAGAGAGAGACACTACAGAGATGTTGAAAGAGGAGCACACCAGCTTTAGAATAGCTAAGGGAGAGTAAAAAGGACTGAGAGAGAGAGACTGAAAGAGACCCAAACACTATATAAAAAAATAAAAGCTGTAAAAATGCATAAATTACTAATGCTAATAAAATATAGATGTGTCCATAATGATTAATGGAGCTATGGATAGAATCATTAATAGATAAAATGAATGGTAAAGCTGTAGAATATTAGTACTGTATTTACACACTGTCTGGCCAAAAAGAGAAAAAAGTATTTAAAATACGCAAATACTTAAAAGCATCTAACTGGATAATGTTGGATATGTCTCAGCTGGCAACAATTATTTTAACCCCAAATGATGCAGTCAATAGCATCTCATTACTCAACAACCATGTTAGAAGACATATCGTGTGGTCGTGGAAAAGATGTCACCATTCTTCGGAAAGGTCAGATTATTGGCCTGCAACAAGCAAAGGAAGAATCAAATAGTCTGCTAAAATTGCAGAAACAGGGTTAAAAACTGTCCAACACATTATTAACAACAGGTTCAACGACCTCAACGACTACTGTCCCCGTTGCATCACTCCCATCATCATGAAGTGCTTCGAGAGGCTCGTCATGAGGCATGTCAAGACCCTGCTGCCTCCTTCACTGGACCCCCTGCAGTTTGCGTACCGCCGGAACCGCTCATCAGACGATGCGATAGCCACCACCCTTCATTTGGCTCTCTCACATTTGGTCAAGAAGGGCACATATGTGTGAATGCTGTTCATAGACTTTGGTTCAGCATTTAACACAATCATCCCCCAACACCTGTCTGAAAAGCTGAGCCTGCTGGGCCTGAACACCTCGCTATGTAATTGGGTCCTGGACTTCCTGACTGAGAGCCCCCAATCAGTTAGGATTGGAAACAACACCTCCAGCACCACCACACTGAGCACTGGTGCTCCACAGGGTCGTGTGCTCAGCCCCTTATTGTTCACCTTGCTGACTCACGACTGTGCAGCGATGCACAGCTTGAACCACATCATCAAGTTTGCTGATGACACGTCTCATAAGCAAGAACGATGAGTCAGCATACCTAGAGGAGGTCTCTGAATGTTGACAAAAAAAGAGATAGTTGTTGACTTCAGGAGAACCACAAGGGACCACTCTCCGATAAACATTGATGGCTCAAGCGTTGAGGTTGTCAAAAGCACCAAATTCCTTGGTGTTCACCTGGCGGAGAACCTCATCTCATCCCTGAACACCAGCTCCACAGCCAAGAAAGCCCAGGAGCATCTTTACTTTCTGAGGAGACTGAGGAAAGCCCATCTTCCACCACCGATCCTCATGATGTTCTACAGAGGGACCATCGAGAGCACCCTGAGTAGCTGCATCACTGTCTGGTTCGGAAATTGCACCGTCATGGAGCGCAAGGCCCTGCAGCGGATAGTGAGGTCAGCTAAAAAGATCATCGGGGTCTCTCTCCCCTCCATCATGGACATTTACACCACACGCTGCATCCGCAAAGCCACCAGCATTGTTGATGACCCAACTCACCCAAACTGTTCACCCTCCTGCTGTCTGGAAGAAGGTACTGAAGCATTCAAGTGAAAGTGACTATTTGTCATTGTGAACACACTCAAGCATGGAGTTCATGGACTTTCCACCTTGTCCAACGTTGTTTGTGCATGTCACAACTGTCATGGTCCATGTCCTTGTGTGTTCCCCTTTAAGTTTAATAAACCCTTGTTTTTCAGTGTCAGTCCTGCCTGCGTTTGCTGCCAAACCCATCCGGATCATGACAGAACGTTGGACCACGCCTTGGCAGCAGCGACAGGACGCCACTATGATCTTGGCGTGAATATGGTGGCCAACTGGCTTCGCCGAGGGGGCGAGCGTGCCAGAGGTCAGTGTATCCTGGGCCAGTCAAAGCTGGCTCAGGACCTCACCAGCGATGGAGACTGGGAGGACTGACCTCGACGGTGCACGCCCTGCTGGGTTCTGTCCACGGCTGTGGCGCCCAGGAGAGCCATCCGCGGTGCCGCTGCCAGCGTGGCTCAGGGAGAGCTGCGTCTGAGGGCAGCCGGGGAGGAGCAGCTGCAGCAGAGGCGCTGGAGCTGCCATGCACCGCTCCCATGGCTCAAGAAGAGCTGCAGCATGCTGCCGTCCGTGTGGCGGGCAGGAGAGCCGTCCGCGGCGCCGCTGCCTGCGTGGCTCAGGAAGAGCTGCGCCTAAGGGCAGCCGGTGAGGAGCAGCTGCAGCAGAGGGTGGCCGGATAAGGGCTAGGAGGGCTGCTGCAAGCTGCAGTCGGCAACGGGCAGGGAGCCGCCGAGCGCCCATCCGCGGACCCGAGGGCATAGCCGGGCGCCACCACCAGCGTGGATCCGAGGGGGGCGGCCAGGAGGCCAAGAGAGCCGTCTGCGGGATCCGCCGCGTCCCGTTGCCGCCACGCCGCTACGAGACCGGTTCCGGCCTGCACGCTGCTGGGCCTACCGAGTCTCCCCCCTTTAAGTTGAATAAACCCCTTGTGTTTCACTGTCAGTCCTGCCTGCGTTTGCTGCACACCCGGATCGTGACAAATGAGGGTCAATCTAAACACATCAGAAAACATAAACTTTTCTCATTGCTCCACAATCCAATGTTCATGATCCCTTGCAAACTGAAGCTTTTTTTCTGATTTGCCTCACTAGCAAGTGGTTTTTTTCTTAGCGAGGCTAATCTGAAAAAAAAAATATCAGCAGCAGCTATAGGGAGTCTGAGGGAGATGCAGTTCTACAGAAACAGAGAGGAATTTGAACACCTTACTGAAAGTTTATTTAACACAATTAAACAGTTTGTTACTGTTGTTTTATGCTGTAGCTGTATTGTACATAAGGCAGCCATACCAATAAAGCTGTATTGCTCTGAACTGAATTGATAAACATCAGTGTGAAACACTGACAAGCACACAACAGTAAAGCAGCTTTAGAGAGAATGAGAGAGACACACAACAGCAAAGCAGCTTTAGAGAGAATAGAGCAGCATTATGGATGAGGTGCTGTGGGATCTACAGAAAAAGATTTAGCTAGCAGGGTTGCAGTAAAACTGACATCAGAGCTGAGACAGAGAGAAAGACAGATGCACATCTTCTAGTATGGAAGCTTTATTAGCATTAGATGATCGTGGCTCACTTGGCAGTTACACATTCCTGGGTCACTTTATGTCAAATGACTGATCATCAGAAACTAAACCAACATGTCTGATTCTGTAAAAGAAAAATTTTTTCACACCATGTCACATTTCTGTGCTTTTGCTTTTCCCATGTTTTAACAAAAATGTCTGTTTATTCCTCTTTAACTTACTTTCAGTTACATCATCACATGCAATGGGTGTCCACAGAAAATCTTCAGTGACTGTAGAACAAAAAATCCTGTTTCCAGATCTGCTATAGAATGTGCAGTTATTGATAACCTCTCTTTCATTTGTCTTATTCTGTCTCTATTTCTCCCACACCTCCTCTCTCTGTGTGTCTGACAGACCCATCCTTCAGCTCTGACACACTAGCGGCCTGGAGAACTGATAATTACACCACACATCTGGACTCATCTCTTAGTGTGTGTGTGTGTGTGTGTGTGTGTGTGTGTGTGTGTGTGTGTGTGCATCCGTGTGTGAATGCTCACCCTCTGGTCCCAGACTGATAATGTCAGCAGATGGAAGTAGTTTATGAGGTCTGATTCAGACAAAAACTGATCAGAACAAAACACACATACAAACAAACATAAACAAATCGATATTGACAGTTTATGGAGGTCACTCACCACTGATCCACTGTGCCTCAGGAGCATGAACCTGAAACTCTTTGAGAAAAAGGTCATCCAAGGTCAGATGAGATCCCAAAGCATTAGACCCATTATCTGAATCAAAACAAAGACACACACATCATGAGGAAGATACCATGGTCACAAATTGTCATGAATAAAGCTTTCAAATTTTTAATTGGCAAATTAAATATAATAAACACTTTAATAATGCAGAATCAAACAGAGGCAGTGTGTTTTTTGCCTTGGTGAAATCTGATGATGTGTGGTTCAGATACCTTTAGACAGTAGGAAGATGGAGAAGCCGATTAGAGACAGCACTGCAGCTATCACCAGCAGAGAGATTCCAATCCCCTTCCAGTTCCTGTCTGGACCCACCACATCACCCAGACTCTGGAGAGAGAGAGAGATAGAGAGTGTGAGAGAAAGAAAGAGAGAAAAAAATATAAGAAAAAAAGAGAGTGGGGGAAGGAAGACAGAGAGAGAGACAGAGAGACAATAAGAGCATTTATATCTGCAGTGAAGTGAGGGGTATCAGTTAACGAGTGTGTTGATGTTTGTCTCTTATACACAACAAATGAACTGCAGTAACTGATGTGTTTTTGTTCACTGCTCTTCAGCAGTCGTGTTTTTTATAGGGATGATTTTCATCCTTTCACACTCATCAGAACAGAAAAACTCATCAGCCTCCTCCCACTGCCCTGCTCTTCACACTCTCACCATCAGGGAGATGAGCCCTTTTACTGAGCAGAAAATCAAGAGAGACACAGACCCTTTATGTCGTTAAATGAGCATGTGTGTGCATGTACGGTTTCTGAAAGTGACTTTGTCCTTCATTCTCATCAAGTGGAGCCTCTTAACCCTGCTCTCTGATTGGTTGTGATAAAAATACAGCAATGTGGTTGTGGTAGAAGAGAAGATTCTCTGGATGTGGTGAAAATATCTGCAAACAGCCTCAATTATACACATTCATTGCAAGAGCACACAGTAGCAGAAACACAAGAAGATAATAAATCTATTGAGACCTAATTAGACCTGTCAAAGCAATGACCAGAACATGCTAAAGGCTACTAAAAGAGATAATCCATTATATCAGAGGTAATTATACAGATACACTGTAATAAATAAACACAATTGTAAATTTAGTGCATTTAAACATGAACTAGCTCTGAAAATGAAAATGAGGTAGTTTAACTAAACAGTATAAGGAGCAGCACAGCCTAAGGTTCATTCAGTAATTAAATGAGCTACATTATGTATGCTGCATAAGTAATTAAAGCCATAACAATATGCATGCTCAGGTGCAATTTTCAGTTCTGTTGTCAATTTTGGACAATTTAAAAACCCCTCCCTCCCACTGTAAGATCCACCCTAATGTGTGTGCTTGATCATTGTCAATGCTTTCCACTTGGGCTGCACTAAGATTTGGCCAAAATATTTCAGATTAAAAGGTCAGAATTTGAAGTTTTTTTCTTTTTTTTTTGTCTTTTTGACTAAAAAATATCCAGTAAAACTTACAAAATTCAACATAAAGAAAATGATAGCCTTAAACTGATAATAATGCAGTTTTTTCTTTTCTTAAACTTTTCAATACAGAAACAGTAGCTGATATAAAAGTGAAAAATGTTGGCAACATAGACAAAAAGTGCTTTAATTTGTCACTTCGAATGTACACACGTGGACAAAATTGTTGGTACCCTTCAGTCAATGAAAGAAAAACTCACAATGGTCACAGAAATAACT
>JBBPDA010000003.1:15804683-15815778 GCA_037974385.1 Arnoldichthys spilopterus | reverse complement strand
GAGAGAGAGAGAGAGAGAGAGAGAGAGAGAGAGAGAGAGAGAGAGAGAGAGAGAGAGAGAGAGAGAGAGAGATAAAGTAAGTTGTGATGAGGACAATCACCACAATCTGAGTAGTGTATAAAGTTTCTCACCCTCCTAAGATGTATCATCTCGTGAACAGCTTGTCGCAGGATAATGATACCAGAAATATACCAGAATGGAAGTGCTGCCTAGAAGGGCACACCAATCCCATTCAAAAAGCAAGACTAAATCAGCAGAATTGCTAAATAGGGTTAAATAATGATAAATTATAATCAATAGTCATTACCGATCTGTCATTGCTCTTGAGTGCTTGTTGTTTCATGATTGATGATGACATTGTGGAACATTCCAAATAAAGATATTTAACTGACTGCAGTTCCCTGAACCCACATATTAAGCTCTGTATGTATGTAATAAAAGTGTACTATTTGGGCAACCTGTGCAATGGAACACAAGTCTTTGGTTTAGCTTTTTGCAAAGTCTTGTTGATATATACTAACAGTTTTGAGTGTTCTTTTACTAAGTATTTGTTTCCTGTGGCGTCTTCTTCTTCTTTAATCCCTGCCAGTTCTGCATCTTTGGATCTGCTTAAATGTGTGCGGTCTGCATTGTCCACATTGTTCACTCATCTCTATTGGTACATTTTGGAGATAAAAGCTTTTTTCCCACAGTGATGTTACATATTTCAGTTTCTGCTGAGATGCAGTCCAGACCTACTCCTACTCCAGTTCTACGGAAACCAAACCGAATAGCCACAGAGCATTTACAAGTGCACCTTTCTGTGTATCACAATGAATAACATGCAAATGTCTTAATATATGTAAATATAATCATAAGTGTTTTTACTTGCAGTTAACAGTGTTGAGTTTTTTCTGATTTACTGATAATTAGCTGACAGGTTAACACTTCACAATATTATTATAGCATTAATATATGCTTAACTGTGCACCTGTATTTTAAAGTGTTACTGCTACAAAAACCCTAATAAATAGGTGAGTGAACAGACAGACAGAGACATACAGAACCTTGCTTTTACGATTTAGCTTTGTATGAATGTGCCAAACATCCTTCTTGTGCACTGTAGGTTCCATATGACAGCCGTCTCTTTCTAAACTGAGATGTGTGGCTACAGGGCTGTGAGTGAACCCTCACCTCATCAGAATGTAATGACACACTAACTCTGAAAATGACCCATGGGTGTTTATATGTGCTGCATATGTCACATTCCCATTTCCTTTACAGACTCGGCTGATGTTTTTCACAATTTGTTGCATCTCTGTAGACACATAAATAGCAAACACCAATCTCCATAAATGTGATAAATGCACAGCTTGTTTCTGTCCTTGAACCACAAGAGTCTATTCAGTCAGTCCACTCTGCTGCTGTTGTCACTTGTATATTTGCTGTGACTCCCAAATGTCATAAATGGCTAATGTCTGAGTAACCCAAAACAAGTGCAAGCAGAGGATCAATTTCCCAGCTAAAAATTTCTGACATTACAAATGAAATCTACCCTTGCTCCAAGGCAAAATCATTTTATTAAACAAATGTAGGTACATGTAACACTGCCAGATGTTCTAGTCAACAATAAACTGCAGTGCTGTCACTCACTGTATAAGCAATCACATCACACAGAAATAGAAATTAAATAGGCTTCATTTCAGCTCTTATATGAGGATAGAAGTATATCTTTGTCCTCACAATAATTTAATTTCATTATAAATTTCTGGACAATCCTTCAGTAAATCATAAAATTTCATATAATTCCACAACGCTTCAAGTTGACTGTTTCAGTAAAACTCAACAATTGAGACTGGAAAGATTATTTACTGTTCATTAGCAAAAAAAATGGACAGGGAAAACAATCACTTTCAGTACTATTAAGATAAGATAAGATAAGATAAGATAAGAGAACCTTTATTTGTCCCACAAGTGGGAAATGTGCATAGTTACAGCAGTACAAAAGATTACATATTTTAACAGAATAAAACAAGAAATGGCAATTTTCAATTTTCTATTCCAAATTAGTTTATAAAGCTAGCTTTGACTAGATGCTAAAATGCCATACTAGGAGGCTTCTTCCTACTTTTTACTTCTTATAAACATAGGCATACATCAGAAGATCTTGGCAAAGACAAGAACTGGTGACTAAATTTGACTGGCCACTGGTGGCTGGTTTGTTAAGTGAATAAAATGGACACCGGTTATGCTACACAACAAATTAAGTATAGTGAGCTAAGATGTGCCTTTAAGAGTGCTTCCCAGAGGGCCAACTTGCCATACAATTTTTGTAACTGATCTCCAGTTAAAAAGTGCTTTGTTCCAACTCCATTTTGGGGTGGATAGCACAAAAGCTGACCCTCGCCTATTAATAAAAAACTCTTTTTTTTTTATCGGCCATGTTGGGCTACAGTCACACTAGGTTTCATGTGAACTAGTCAAGTTCTGTATATAATTTTGTCTAACAACACTAATAAGCAGTCTTAAGCAGCAAGTGGCTACTTTTGCAGCATGGGTTTGATCCATAAACAAGTGAACAAGGGTATAAAAATAATTTAAATGGGACCTGTGTCACCAAAAACCTTTTGTAGAAATATACTGGCTATTCTGTCCTCCAGCGTGCGTGTCCACTGTGCATGCGTAAGTGTTTCCTGTTATGGCAGACAGACCACCTGACCATGCTCAACCAACGAGAGACCTGTTAAGAATTGCCAGCATGTGTCGATATAAACACAGAACAATTAAAGTCTCGGTATGATAACATGACACTGGCCACACATGAGTATTCAAGTTTGCAACCATAAGCTGGAAAATGAAAAAACGTGAAATTCAAATGAGTATCAATAAGCCCCTACCCAGCACATAGCGTCTGACTGTAATTATTTAATAAGCTACTTTTCCTTTTCCTCATGGCAGTATGAAAACTAGATTAAAGTGTATTTGTAAGGGCCCAGCATGGGCCTGGGCCTGGGCCAGCTGTCAGGTCAGGTTCAGCCACTAGAGGGAGGCACTGAGGTGCCACAAAGTAATAATGGGGTTTGGAGTGACAACTGTGTCTGCTTCATCTTAAACCAAACTCACCCACACTCTGTACTCAGCCTTGGTGGCTGGGGCTGGGCATCAGGTTGGCTGATAATGTGGTAAAGGCTCTGAAGTTTTCTTTCTTTTCTGTGTTTAGCTTTGTATTGTGAGGAGGCAGGGCTTTCCCTGTGAAGTGATGGCTAGATGAACATAGAAGGTTGAGTGGGGACACATACAATACATACTCCTATATAACATAACATATTCAGGTATAACGGTCAGAAGTACATTAGAAATTGTTTATATATGTGTGTGTCACTGGAGTATAAATCAGAGATAAAATAGAGGTAAAAATTTCTTTAAACATTGTTTAACCTGAAGATTGAATCATATAAACATAAAAGGAAACAAATGTGTGTTGATCTTCATAAATAAGGTAATAATTAGAAAACAGTAACTCAAAGGCTGTTAGGAAGTTTAAAGCAACCAGAGCTGCAGTAAATCTGCCTGACGTGTTTATGTTGCCCCCATGCAAAGTGAGAAGATTGATTTGAGAGACTAATTTCTCCAAGGATCTGAAGGTATTAGTTTTTTGGAGCCAATTCTCCAAGTTAGACCCTACTTCCGTGTCAATAAATTAAGTGCCAAAAGGGCTTTTCTCATGTAAGCACAAATGTTTTTGTTGTTGGGTTTTTTTTATCTACTCATCTGGAATTTATTAGACACTACCGGATCTTTTTACTTCTATGGTCATATGAAACAGAAAGAGAGCTTTTAAGCAATAAACAATCAAGTTTGGTATAAGAATTGTTTATACAAAATTAACCTTATCCACACTATTAAATATAATGGAGGATCTGTAATGTTTACTGGCTGTCTAGGATATGTGGCACAATGCACTCAATATTATATATATCTTTTGGATCATTGTCCTACTGGTGTGATCTTCCAGTAGGACAAAACTTGCATCAAAATCCACATAAAAATGGATAAATGATAGAAAAAAAATGTTTGCCTCTGACATGACCATCGGAGTCAACTGACCTATGTTACACTGAAAACCTATGTGGTTAGCTGAGGAAGAAACTTCAAAATAAGGGTCCTAAAGGTTTAAATGGGATTCATTATTGAAGAATGAATGCCAAATACTTTAGCAACAAAGACCAACAAGCTAGTGTTTACTGTGAGTAAAGTGATAAAATGTTTTAAATGTAAGCAGATATTACATTTGATCAACTATAGCTATATGAAAGGTCTTTGAAACATTGCCATTTTAGAAATGTAAATGTGTTGACCCTTGCTATTGTGTTCTCAAACAGAATGGTCTCATACTTGTCTCATAATTGTTCCATCCAGCCCTTTACTTTTCAAGGCATAAACACAGTGAGTCTATGAAACTGATAATTTTTACTGTTGGAGAGTTTGACAGAGGGGAAACATGTAAAGGTTAAACAATGTGGACCCAAGAATTGTTGCAGGACTTCATATAGCATGTGGATTTTATCTGATTTTCACTACAGACAAAACAACCCCTCCCTTCCAGGTACAGTCTTGAAGGACTGTTTCTGGGAGCTTGACCTAATTTTCTAACCTGTCTAACAGTATTTTATGATGTCTATATTTGTCAGTGTTCTAAGATTCAACAGTGCCAAGATTAAAGTGGATGTTACACATGAATTGCAAAAGATTATCAAAAAAAATGAAATGGTAACGAAAACTGCATTTACCTTTTTTAAAATAAAAATAAAAATCGCTGGAGACAACGAACATTCGCGTTTTGGAACGTAAATTCTGCCTCTCACCGTTTCCGGTGAAACAGGGGCTTACAGAGTTTCGATCAGGCACTGAGTAAGCACGCCTCTTGAAGGACCCAAGCCCACGTGTGTGGTTCTCTCTTTGCAGTCATGGCGGACCTTCAGATGAGGCTTCTTCGGAAGAAAATTCAGAAAAGAAGCGAAAAGAATAAAGAACGTAAACTACGACAAAAGCAGCGAGAAGAAGAAGATAATGGTAAACTTTAATGTTTTAATTTTGGAAAGTTAATTCTCTCCGACTGAGACTCACACCACGTTTGTTCTTCATGTCACATGCTTTTCTTGATTTTATTGATAATTCCAGGTTATATTTCGGATTATCTGTTCGTTCAGTTACCCACTACAACACTAACAACGCTAGTGCAAGCAATTAACCAGAACAGCAGTTAACTGGGTGCGGTAGCTACCTCATTAGTTAGACATGTGTTCTATCAAGAAGTAAGTAAATAACGTTTTTTGAGACAGACATGGCCGTTCAGTTTCGCACATAGTATGCATAATCTCCACAGAAATGCACTGCAAAAAGAGTGGCACCCTCTGGAGCAGTCTGAGGTTGCCATGCTTAGAGGGTTATAAAGGCAACCAGTATCGGGCTGTAGTGCAGTGAAACCGACCTCTCTGGTCTGCTGGAGCGCTCTCGTTTACCTGTTGCGTTAAGCTTGCGATGAGTTGTGGTTCTGTTTGTGAATTAATTGCCCAACATCAGTACCTGACCCCAGTAATGCATTTATATCCGAATGCTGTCAGTCCCTCACAACATCTAGCGTAACACCTTCACAGAAGAGTAGAGACCGTTGTTTCAAAGTGAACGACGTCTTTTTATTAAGAAGTTTTTGTCACCTTGGAACTCTTTTTGAAGGGTCTGTATTGATGTGGGTTACTAAAACGCCATCATTTTGTGTTTTATTTTGCATGTGACCACACAATACTGATAATGACAAAAGGTATATGTGTAAGTTAGAAATCCTACCTTTTATAAAGATAAAAACACAAGATTTGTGTAATTATTATTAAACAATTTATTTAAATTAAAGATCATTATTTTAGATGGTTGATACTGTCAATGTTGTTTAATTCCAGTTTTTCTTGTCTCATAGAATCTAAACTGATCCATGAAGAACACAATGCAGAGGCAGGTGAGGAGGCTACAGTTCCAGGCACACTGCAGGACAAACTTCAAAGAGATCAGACCAGTGAGCCCATTGAGGACCAAGTCACAGACAACAGCAACAAAAAGAAGAAGAAAAAGAAGAAAAGGAAACTGGTTGAAGAAGGAGATACTAGCAACACCAGTACGTTTTAAATCATGCCTATTAAAGGGCTTCAATTATGTCAAAGGAAATTGTCATTAAAAATGTTGGAAGTACTGTGTGAACATTGTTAGTTTTAAAGTAAATTTCAAGTTTTAGAATATAATTACCTACCTTCCCAGTTTATACAGCTAAAATATGGAAACTAACTTGCAAAAACAGGATAAACAGAGAATCGTAAATGATCATGAAAAAACAAATTGTAGCTTGTTTGTGTGGAAATGAGGGGAAAAATTAAAATAGAAGAAACATTTTGGACATGAACCCTTGTAATACAGTCCTGTTAAGATGTTATACAGCTGAAACACTAGGAGCTTCTTCATTTATTGGTTGTGAAAAGAATTGCCTTTTTTTTCAGAATTATTGAAGGACTTTGATTAGTTGTTGGTCTTGTCTGGACATCTTTTTTAGATGTGAAAAAAGCCAAACAGGAGAACGGTGAGGGTGATGGAGAGGAGATGAATGATCCCTCTGAGGCTGAAGACCAACAAGAGGGTAAGATGACGGAAGAGACGTGTGAAGATGGAATGGATAAAGAGGAGGATGGTGTTGGTGGTGATGATGATGATGATGAGGAAGATAATGGACCAACACTTCCATCTGGTTTAACTGGTGAGCAGGAATGTAGTAAAAAGTCAAATCTGATTATTCTTTCATACTTAAGTTTTGTGTGTATCTGTCAATTGCAGATTTGTAAATATCATATGCCTTCCCTGATATGAAGATGTATTTAATGGCTTACCAGTGACACTGCTGTTTCTCTCAGGGGCATTTGAGGACCAGTCATTTGCATCGCTGGCAGAGCTTGTGAGTGAGGATACATTAAAGGGTGTTAAGGAGATGGGCTTTGAGTTCATGACTGAGATTCAGCACAAAAGCATACGCCCTCTACTGGAGGGGAGGTGGGACAGCACAACTGCATTTGAATGAGTTCTTTCTGAATGGTGTCTATCTGTCATTAAGACAAGACCATTTTTGTCCCTCTACAGAGATGTTCTGGCAGCTGCTAAAACAGGAAGTGGGAAAACGTTGGCCTTTCTCATTCCTGCCATAGAGCTAATCTACAAACTGAAGTTCATGCCCAGAAATGGTGAATTTTTTGATTATCTACGACACCGCTACTTAGTGAAATAAACTGAGGATTAGGTCAGTTACTGGGTTGTACTAGTTTAAACATCTGCTCTGTTTTTTCTAAAATTCCTTTACCTGGCAGGTACTGGAGTAATCATTTTGTCCCCGACACGTGAGTTGGCTATGCAAACATATGGAGTGCTGAAGGAGCTCATGGCACATCATGTACACACGTATGGTCTTATAATGGGTGGCAGCAACCGCTCGGCTGAAGCCCAGAAACTTGGTAATGGAGTCAACATCTTGGTGGCCACACCTGGAAGACTCCTTGACCACCTGCAGGTTGGAGCACAACGTGTGCATGTCACATAATGCAACTTTAAAACAAATTATACACAGCATATACTATATATACAGCATGGAGTACATTCAGTGAATTGTTTAATAAAATTTTAAAAAATCCCAGGAAAGATATGCCCAAGAAAGACATGTTTTAAATGCCAATTAAGCTTCCTTTAATTTAAGTTAATTGAGCTATGAGGCTACAATAGTAAACAATCACTCAAAAAAAATTCTATATCGTTTCAGTAAAAACGTATCACAAAGTTCAGAGTATCAGATTACTCCGGTTTTATTTCACAAAACCTGAATCTAGGTTAGCACTCCAACTAACAAAGTGATTGTGAAAATAGGCTAAACATGCTTCAAACACTGAACATTTGACTAAAGGAGTGGTGCTCAGTCACTTGTACAGACAACAGAAAGGAAATTGACAGCCATATCTAAACATTAAATCTATACAAGTATAATATAAAACACTGAAACAACTTGCTGATGTGCTCACCTATCAAAGTAACTGCTATTACTGTCTTCTTACATTTGCTTCCAACCCTAAATGGAGCGGTTACATTCTAAATGCCACTCAGTTTAAGGTTGAATCAAAATGTCTAGCAAGACCACCAACTTAGAGGGATAACTTTGCAATAGATCATGGCTTTGGCTCTTCATTTGGTAAGCCAAATAAACTGATAATGAAAATATTGTTAGCGAAAATTTTAGATTTTTACATCTTGAAATTGCTTTTTGTATCGACACTGCTATCTAGATACACAAATACAGCCAAAGGCTTAAAAAATGTCTAAACTGAGCACGACTTGGGAAGATGCAGAAACAGCACAGCAATGGCAACAAAATTTAAGATTTGTGATTTGTATTTAGAAGACTTATTTCTTGAAAGGCATGTGCACCTCCATGTAATTAACATTGTATGGCTAATTCATTGATTTGGTGTTTGAAATCAACAGAAATTCTAAAATCATGCTTTGGACCTCCAGGCCTGTTATTGACTGACTGACTTTTTTTTTTCTTTTTGGGCAGAACACATCTGGTTTTATGTATAAGAACCTGCAATGTCTGATTATCGATGAAGCAGACAGGATTCTGGAGGTTGGATTTGAAGAAGAGCTTAAGCAGATCATCAAACTGTTGCCAAGTAAGAGTGTCAAGCTTTACAGTAATGTATTTCAGCTAGGAAGAATGTTTAAGATAATTGCTTAATAAGGATCCTGACTGAATGATATAAAGTTTAACTGTGTGTGTGTGTGTATGTATGTGAAAATGATTTAATTTATAGTCTGTCTCAAATTTAACTAATATTGGTCCCACAATTTTATATATAAGGGTGTGTCTTATTTCAGCATTACACAGAATGCATAACTGTCTTCATTTTGCAGCACTGTAAGTCAGTGACTGACAGTATTTTAATTCAGCAAAGAAAGTTCTGAATATTTTTTTTTTATTTATTGCAGAAAAGAGACAGACCATGCTGTTCTCAGCTACACAGACTAGGAAGGTAGAGGATCTGGCACGGATCTCTCTGAAAAAAGAGCCGCTGTATGTGGGAGTTGATGACAACAAAGAAACAGCCACCGTTGATGGCCTGGAACAGGTGAGCTACACCCCTTTAAGAAGGAGAAAAATTCAGAAATGGGCTTGGTGTTTTTTAGACTTTGGTTTTTTATGCATTGTTTGTTTTAGGAATGTGATGATCTATGTTTATATTTTGACTCAGGGTTATGTGGTGTGCCCATCAGAGAAGCGCTTCCTGTTGCTCTTTACATTTCTAAAGAAGAACCGTAAGAAGAAGTTAATGGTGTTTTTCTCCTCCTGCATGTCAGTGAAGTTTCACTATGAGTTGCTCAACTATATCGACTTGCCTGTCATGGCCATCCATGTGAGTGACACAGATCTCGCACACTGACACAACCCTCTGAGAATTCTGAAACTTTTATAGACTTGAGTAGTGTTGTTCGCTGATGTTTAAGGTTTTAAAGTAGAATTCCTAATATTGCAGCTGCTATTGCTCAGTTATATACTTCATGTGATTGTGTGCTGTTATACTGACCTAAAAGCAACGTAAAACATCATCACTAAAGAAGTGTTATGTAAACTTGTCCTTTTCTGCCTTTTCAGGGCAAGCAAAAGCAGACAAAGAGAACCACAACATTCTTCCAGTTCTGTAATGCAGACTCTGGCATCCTGCTCTGCACAGATGTTGCTGCCAGAGGGCTGGACATCCCTGAGGTGGACTGGATTGTCCAGTATGACCCACCCGATGATCCAAAGGTACTGTAGTAGTGGACAACTAACTTTTAGTTTAAGCTCTTACAATGCTGTTATAAGATCTTTGCTATAAACTAGAGTTTTCTTGTAAGAACATTTTCGTGTTCATTTAAGACAACTTGTCCTGTTTCTTAATTCAGGAATATATCCACCGTGTGGGCAGAACAGCGAGAGGCATTAATGGCAGGGGCCATGCACTTCTCATCCTTAGACCAGAAGAGCTCGGCTTCCTGCGTTTTCTCAAACAGGCCAAGGTACCACTGACCTTAGGAGCTACTCTAGCCTCTTACTTTCACTGTTATTGGGACACGAGGACTAAACTTGTCAGATCTCTTTAACAATTAGGATATAGATTCTAGATTCTGTGCAACAACCATAACTGTTCTATACTGACTTTTTGTAGGTTCCACTGAGTGAGTTTGAATTCTCCTGGAGCAAGATCTCGGATATTCAGTCACAGGTGAGACTTTCAAGCCAAATTTTCTAAAAAGGTGAAAAAGCCTCTACTACTAAAGTGCAGCCCCCTCACATCACTAGTAGTAATTAAAAATGGGCAACCTTACTAATGATGATCTCTCCTGTTGTTCATCTCAGCTGGAGAAACTTATTGAGAAGAATTACTACCTGCACAAGTCTGCTCAGGAAGCATACAAGTCATACGTGAGAGCATACGATTCTCACTCTCTCAAACAGATCTACAATGTACAGACGCTGGATCTTCCCAAGGTGGCACTGTCCTTTGGCTTCAAAGTGCCACCCTACGTTGACCTCAGTATCCTTTCACCATTGTTTTGTTTGTAGTCGCACAATAGTTATGCTTGCAAATCTTTGAACTAGGTATGCACTGATTATGAATTTTCTAGTGTTTGATTTCTTTAGTCAAATTAAACTATATAACACAATGGCAATTAGTTATAATATAAATGTTGAAATGGTTGTTTTTCAAAAGTGCTGTAGTGATTAGCCAAAATCAAAATAGTAAATTGGTTAACTGCTGATCTTGTGTTTAGAGCAAAAATCTGCCAGTTACAATTGTACATTTCCAGCTGTATTTGTTCAGTGGTACACTTTACCACAGTTTAGTAGCCACATTTATCCTGTTCCTCCTTAAGTGCTTTGAAATGGTAATCCTGGCAACAAATTAACATAGTGTGGGTCCAGGCTACTCTACAAGTTTGAATTTGACAATCAGTATTTCTATGTAAGAGAAGTGTGACATGTTTTAAGGAATGCATC
>JBBPDA010000003.1:15781183-15795641 GCA_037974385.1 Arnoldichthys spilopterus | reverse complement strand
ACGTGTGATGGGTTAAATGCAGAGGTCACATTTCGTTGTGGTGCTTGAGTGTGTTCACAATAACAAAGAGTCACTTTCACTTCAAATCTTTTTTGGGGAAGCAAAAAATGCATTTATGCATAAATTTAGCATCATTTGACAGATTTGCCTTATGTCTTGCAACACACACAAACAGAATGGTGGTGAGGTGGAGATGTGTTTTTAAAGGAATGTTACCTTTCAGTACTTAAAGAGACAATTGTCTAGAAAAGGCTACAGACTTCATAAACCAAAAGTCATCAAATAGGTCGATATAGACGAGCAGCTTATATAGAGAAAGAACCTCAACATGCTTTGAGATTAAAGGTTTGAGTGGGCTGCAAAAGATTTTCAGATTTTAAATTGGGCTGGGAATTTGGGGAATTTTTGTAGTTGAGAAATGTGATCTCTTGCATAACAGTTTAGATGAAAAAAAAGTAAAAAAATCAATGATAATTTATCCACTAAATCAAAATGTATTCAACATCCATTTTTTGCAGGACATGTCACTATGTAAGGCATTATTGCTAAAAAAACAGCAAGCCTAAACATGTTTAATGTTTGTTTTTGGTATACAGTGCACCATGTTCTTGAATGACCATAATCTTCTGACTAAAACACACACATACTTACTGCAAGAAGAAGGAAATGATTAGGCATGGACTAATGGAGAGGAGAGGAGAGGAGATGGAAAGAAAAGGAGAATGTGAGGAGAGGAGGACAGAAGGTGAGGAAAGGTATCTAGGTCAGACAACTAGTCACACCTAAGATTTGTAAAGAACTGTACAGATTACTGGAACAATACACGTAAACAGATTTATTACAAAGAATTGTACTGGACAATCTATCTCAGGATATTTCATTACAAATTACAAATACTGAGTGAAAGAGTCAATAAAAGATGTAAAGAATAAGTGACAAATTGAAATGCAGGAAGTGATGCAATGGAAGAACACACAAGAATGAGCCACGGAACAACCAAGAGGTTACCTGTGTGATACCTGTTGCACTCTATTACTATACTCCAGCAGTGTGTGTGTGTTACCTGCCATATTCCAGAAGGGTGGAATGAACCCTGGACTCTTCATCCAGCAGCTCTCCTGCATCAGCCTGTCTCTTATATCGTCTCTGAGGAGCATACACTTCCTACACACACATAGAGAGACACAGCTAGATGACTGCTCATATTGGGTCCTGTTAACATGAACAAATTGCTGCACAGTTTCCTTAAAAACATGTAAATAACAATGAACCAAAAACCCTGTCATGTATGCAAATTACTGAAAACCTCTGAAATTCTACATATACTACAAATATCTTGAACATACACAAACACACACTGTAGTCATAAATCTCCTCAGAGTAGGAGTGCTAATTTAAGAGTGTATGCCCCTTATTTTCTATGACATTACAAACAGGAATAAATCCTAGATCAGCACTCCTACTCTGACAAGCTACACGAGGTACTTACAGACACTTCCACCACAGTCTTGACTGCTTTTTCTTTCCTCTGCTTAAACTCCTCATCCTGAAACAAACAGCAATTTTGTTCAGACAAGATCCAAACAATAATGTGATCTTGACACAAAGCAGGTCACTCTGGTACATAAACAATAAAGCTAATTTATTACATTGTCGTAAATCTATCCATAACTTTGGCAAGTACAGTTTTAATGTGCTCCTACCTCTGGAAAGGCGTGTGTTTTCTGGAACTGAGAGATGGAGTATGTGCGGACATAATCTCCCATTTCCTCCCGAGTTTCTATCGCTCTCTTAACCAGCCACTGCAGCACACAAAAAGTGGAACACTCTGGGCTTTATTTTCCATGTAGCAACAAGTACAATTTAGATATTTAACACTGGTATATTGGTAATTTGTTTGACTAGGAGTTCAATAAAAACAAATATTTCAAATAAATAAAAAAGCAAACTTTATTGAATTGTATTATTATCAATTATCCCCTCGTGGAATCAAGCACCACTCCAGACTCTTCACCTTCATTGTTCCTAAATGGTGGAACGAGCTGCCCAGAGATACAAGATCAGCTGAGTCTCTCTCAACGTTCAAGAAGCAACTCAAGACTCAACAGTTCCGCACCCACCTCACATAAGCCTAGTGGTCACATATGATCTATTGCTTCCCAATAACTGACCAGATGTCATCCAGAAAATAATGTTCCACTTAGTTTTTATTGTAGCTCTTACCTTAGCACTTGTCAATTGTTATACTGTAGTACTTTTTGTAAGCACCTGGCACACGTATCTATTGTTGTAGTTGCAGTAGCACTTGGCATATGTATGTATTACAGTAATTGAGTCTGTTATTTATTTTATAACTATGAGAAATGCGTTGGTCTTCCTTGTAGCAGCACCCTCAGTGTTACTCTATGCAATGCGAACGCTTGATTGTTTCCTCTGTCCTGGAAGTCGCTTTGGATAAAAGCGTCAGCCAAATGAATAATTGTAAATGTAAATGTAAATACAATTGATTATAAGTCTCCAAAAAACAACCTTGTTGCACAGATGCATTTAAATCTTTTTAATTTTTTTGTTTTTCAAATTTTAGCCAATTTCTATGTACTTAACAGCTTGACCAAGTTGAGCCGAGCTCTTAACACTCAGCTTTTAGAGTTCAGCAAAACCACTTGAAATATGTGGTCATCACAGCTTCACAATGACCAGCTATGGGTTGTTAAGGATGTCTTCACCTGTATGACAGGAAAAATGTGGATAAAGTCAAGCCCCTGGATCTGATGGGGCTCTAGTCTATGAGGGCACTTCATTCTGGGCAGCACAGAAACAATCTTCTCCGTCAAAGCTCTGAAAGAGAACATGAATTAGTCATCTAATATTGTCAGCTAATGTTATTACTTCGAACCTTAACACATCCTTGGTGTGTAATATCACACTTACATCTTCTGACCAATAGTGGAATTTTCTTGGAAAAGCAGGTCAACATCTATGTCAAAGTTGCATGTTGTGATACACCATGTCATCCCTCCAACCACCTATCAGACAATGAAAAGGAGGCAGACAGAGATGTCTCAGAAGGCATAGTTAATTATCCGTTATGTATATATAGGGTGGAGTTATCTTGAGACAAGTTTCTGATGTAACTGTACTTTATCAAATGGTGAAAGCCCCTTGATGCGTGCCCTAAAATAACCAGCGGCTAGCAACAGCTCCAGGATTTCTGCGAGCTTGACACTCTGCTCCTCATCCTCGCGTGTCTCCACCTATAATACAGCACAGTGTTGTTAAAACTCTGACTGTACCTGTGACTACACATCATAAGGTTCCACAATAATGTCTGCAACACCTTTAAATCATAATTTCCTGCCAACATGCATTTCAATGAAAAACACCACGTATTTACCATGCCTAGATAGTGATAGGGTGGCATACTGGATACAGAGCCAGCAGCACGTTCATGGTATCTACCCAAATACTTAGTTTAAAACATTCAGCGTGTGACTAAAAAGAATTTGAGACGTATAGAGGAAAAAACTTTACATCATTTGGACTTCCAACTTATGTGTTGGAAGTGATAGCTCATTTTATTCTCAAAAGAAGATTCTTTAAACATTACTCCAAACATCAGACCTCGCAGAAAATGCAGTACTACAAGAGAGCAAGCGTCAGACAGCGCCCCGTTTACAATGTTTGCTGTTAGGCTAACGCTACCTACTTAGCAACTATATCAGAAGTGACAGCTGACAGACATTGGACACACATTCTAGATTTGCCAGAGAACACTGCCGTTTTAAACACATTATAAATTAATTGTACCTGAATTAAGTTTCCCTCTTGATCGTACTGAGCACCGATTTTGGACCCTGTTCTCACTCTCTGAAACATTGAGGTGGCCGCCATTTCGTTTCGTGATGTCACATGACAAACACCAATCACGTGTGCGCTCTGCAAGTCACCATGGCAAAACCCTGCCTAATAGCAGCAGCCCACAGAAGGAGGAAAGTTATCTATCTATCTATCTATCTATCTATCTATCTATCTATCTATCTATCTATCTATCTATCTATCTATCTATCTATCTATTTTAATATATTAGATTGTTTAATTATGCCAGAGCAAAATTAATTTGTTCAGGCAGTACACACACAACACATGAAGTATCAAGGGCATATATCAAAAATGGGTTATAATAATAAAAAACATAGAGGAAAAATAAATAAATCAAAGGAAATAAGCAACATTCCAAAAGATCCGCATGAACAGACTGTGTCCAGTTGTGTATTAATATCTTGAAATGTGTACATCTGGGTAATGATCAACAGGACTAGACTAGTTGAAATGTGGGAAGTGGGGAGCACACGTACATTTACTATTCCTATAACACTATATTCCTATGCTGCCCGTGAATGAATAGTTGAAAGGGGATGGCGTCACAGGGTAGTCATTTTATTGGTTGCTGAGTTCAGCCAATCACAGAGTAGCAGCTGCTGTGGAAGCGCAGCCTTCGTTCTGGTATGAGATTGTAAATAAAGCTGACGTTAGCAGGTTAGCCTAGCGGATATTGTTGTGCTGTTAATGTTTAGCTTCTGTTAAGAAAAAAACTCAAAATGGTGGGTATTATGGATTTCCTTTGGTTTAGTGGACACGACTGAGTGTCATTTTAAAAGTGTAATTTAGATTAGCCAGGTAAAAATGTACCGGCTGCGCTATGTTAGCGAACAGGGTTTAGTTTGTGAGCCAGACAACCAGTAACTTGAAACAATGCTAACGTTAGCAGTTGTTGAAGTTCAGTTTAGCCCTAATATAGTATAATATAAAACGATAATTTCTTCTGATCCTAAACATGTAGCTCAGTGGCAACGTATAGCTAATGAAGCTAACTAGAGCAGATCTCTGATGGGCCTTTGCTTCTTGATGATGTGGCCTAGCGAATTTAACAGTCGGCGGTTTTTTCCCAATGACACACAGCTGGGTACTGTTCCGACTAATTTCTATTGGCTTTTTGACAAATTATGTGTCCTCGTGAAACTGTTATGCGATTGGAAGATTTAACAAGTGAATGGCCAACATCCTGTTACTTTCGTCACTTTTAGTCCCACGGCTAAAAGTGACGATTTAAATGCCTGTGTTGTAAACTGTGGAAGCGCGAGGCAGCCCAGACACTGCATTCACAAAACAGCTTCATTAGCCCATAACTACCTCTTTCATTAAAGTTAATGACCGTTGTGTAGTTTTAAAATGTTTTAATCCGATGATGCAACCTACTTGATTATTTTTGTAGGAATATGCACATATCGAAAGTTTGAGCTTAATTCTTTTTGTGACAAGCATAGTATGATTAATTGGTCTGACTTCGTTTAAAAGTATCATTGACAATAAGCAACATCAAGTCTAGTACTGGTCCTGTTTTTCTTAATGTTTTCTGTCATTTTGTGTCTCTTTGACTAACCTCTGAAAACCTAGAATCTGCCTATTCTCCTATCTAGAAAAGTTACAGTAATCATTATTTGTTTTGCAGATGTGCTGTGAGCTGAGCTGACAGTGGCAGCAGTGTGAATAGTTATAGATTCTTTGGATTCTGTACATTCTCCATCACTAAAACTATGTCAGAGGCTACCAGGCTGAGTAGTAATGGGACAGCCCAACGAGGCCCTTACATAAGTGTGATAACAAACCGTACAACTAATCTACTGATCCGTGGGGCCATGCTGTTTGGTGTGGGTGTGTTCCTAGCTTTGGTGCTGAACCTGCTGCAGGTGCAGCGCAATGTCACCCTCTTCCCTCCAGACGTCATCAGTAGCATCTTCTCTTCAGCATGGTGGGTTCCACCCTGCTGTGGCACAGCATCAGGTAACACTGTCTCAGACAGGCAGTTAGCTTTAATTAAGATCTACCCAATTAAAAGGGGTATATTATAATTTCTGTTATTGTGTTATAATATTTTCCCAGATTTCAACTAGTCAACTAGTCTAGTCCTGTTGATCATTACCGAGTTCTGAGATTAATGTATTTAAGCTTATCCACAGTCCTTATATTTCAGTTACAGGTTTTTTATCTCCGCAAAAAGAATATAAACTGTATGTTTATGTATCAGTCAAGGCAAATAAATGATTTACGTAATTTTATATCTTTTTGCATATATTTTCTTATGAGAACCAGGTGCACTTTGCTGATTCTTTAACTGTTGACATTTTTGGGAATTTCCATGTGTACAATAGTACAGTGTGTTATTTAAAAGCTATTAAATATTAGCTATAAATAAAGAGGGCAAAATGTCCAACTAATCACTGTAGACATAAAAAGAAAAAAAAAAAAAACCTGATCGAACTATCCATGTAGAGCTTTTGGGCTTATTTTTATGGGGTTTTTTTTTCCCTACTGACTCATGTTTTGCAACATTGTCACTTTTAATGTATGGTAAATAGAGAATATAGAATGAGGCCCATTTCTCAGTGGATATTGTTCAGCAATCTGTAGTAGTAGTCATAATATCTAAGCATAATCATAATGTAAATGTAGTATTTTTCATAGTATATTATGAGATGTTTGAGACTTTGTTTGTGAATGTTGTTTGTAAGTTTCCTTTTCTCTATT
Source organism: Arnoldichthys spilopterus (assembly GCA_037974385.1). Taxonomy (NCBI): domain Eukaryota; kingdom Metazoa; phylum Chordata; class Actinopteri; order Characiformes; family Lepidarchidae; genus Arnoldichthys; species Arnoldichthys spilopterus. The sequence continues at coordinate 15,789,056 of JBBPDA010000003.1, read as the reverse complement.
TTCTTTTTTTGTTCCCAGCTCTGATAGGGCTGCTATATCCATGCATAGACAGGCGACTGGGGGAGCCCCATAAGCTAAAGCGCGAATGGTCCAGTGTGATGCGTTGTGTGGCTGTATTTGTTGGTATTAACCATGCCAGCGCTGTATCCTTATATCACCACATGAGAGCAGCACTTACACACATTTCTGTTTTCGCATGGACGCAACACCAAGATGGCCAGAAAAATGCTTAAGTGTTTATTTTTCTTGCTCCCACGATATTCTGCACATGTTGGATTTAAGTAGCGACATGCATGGAGAACATTTCTCTCTTCAATTGTTGTTAGTTAGGAAAACTGGACTTTGAAGTGTAAAATACAGAAATAATTTCTTGTGCGGCACCAGTGACCATGTCCCTGCACACTGTGTGCAAAATATTCTCTTTAACCTAGCTGTCAGAAGGTGGACTTTGCAAATAATGTGCAGCTCTCTCTGACCCTAGCCGCATTGTCGGTGGGGTTGTGGTGGACGTTTGATCGCTCTCGCAGTGGCTTCGGCCTGGGGGTTGCCATTGCGCTGCTTGCAACTCTCGCCACACAACTACTGGTCTACAATGGAGTGTTTCAGTGAGTCTCTGTCTGTCTCTCTGTTTTCTTTCTCTATTTCTGTTTTTCTTCAATTAATACAATTTTTATTCAGGCCAAACATTTTTAGAGAAGTACCAATAAGGGATTTGTGGGCCAATGCAGAAGTAAAAATCTTCAAATATTGGTTCAAAATATAAACAATGGTCTGATGCCAGTACCTTCTTACCAGTATAATTTCAATACTATGGCATATCCTTTCACCAAATTTAATTATAAGCAGCGTCCATCTGAACACCCATACTTGTAAGATTGTTTCAGAAATGCTGTGCCTGTATTTATGCCTACACAGGTATACGTCTCCTGACTTCCTCTACATCCGTTCTTGGCTGCCCTGTATCTTCTTTGCCGGCGTTATAACCATGGGAAATATAGGAAGACAGCTTGCTCTGGTAAGTGCACAAGACACACAGCATTTGCTAGCTTACACACTCTGTACATCTCTAAAGTAAATCCAAGAACACTCTTAAGGTGTTCTCAGAAGATTTGTTTACTCACATAGAATCCCTTCGCATATTAGTTGTGTGTATGTGTGTGTTTCAGTATGAGTGTAAAGTAGTTCAAGAGAAGCCTCACCAGGACTAAGAACCTCTTACTGCGCCAAAATGAGGAAGAGAAGGGTGCAGAATGACCAAATGGAGTGATTTAAACAGGTGCACTCTTACAGCAGATGGAGAAGAAGCTCTTGTCTGCAATTTCAGGGTGGGACAATGTGGAGATTTGAGCTTACTTATTGACTGGCAGTATATTTAGGCTCAACCTCTAAAGAACTGAAGAAAACTGAAGCTTGAAATGATTGAAACCTTTCTGCCCTCTGGCTTCAGCCTTTGAAAGTGTGAAACGGTACTAAACTTGCAGCAACACCGTTGAAACACTTGGCTGTGTCTATTGATGTGCCAAACTAAGTCAGACTGATTCAGCTGTACTTACTGGAATATTTGCTCTTTGCCCACCCTTGTGGTCTATTTACCCCTCTCTCTTTTCCCCCAAGTGGTCATTCCCTTTGTAGGTCAAAGTAAGCATGGACATGCATTCATTTGGTTAAACCATAGAAACAGAATCCCTAGGGTGGACAAGTACCATGAAGTTAGTGTTCTGCTGCAACTGGACACAATGTTTACCCCTAAGGAACATGTAAAGCTTTAGAACTTTAAAACCAGCAACAATGTCCATTATAGGAATTTATTTCTGTGTTCTGCAGACAAGCATTACAGTACAATTAACAATATTTACAGTATATTTTCTATATGTGTAAGAAATTCCCCTGCATCACTTAACACTCGGTAGCAGACCGGCAACATGACAGAATGCTGCATGTATGAGAGCAGGAGCACGATCAGTGTTGGACCAGTTATGTATTAACCCATACAGCACTACTACTGTTTAACTGGTGAACTTCGCATCAACATTCCCTCATTGGTCTGAAAGGAACCACACAACCAGCTTGTGAATTGTGAATTTTTTAATGTCTGTCACATTCACAGCTGTGTTCTTCCAGCACATGTTCTGTTAATCAGTCATACATACCATAATGGGTGTGATAGCATTGGCTATAGAGAGCAAAATGAAGATTGAGTTTGAACACTTTAATTCAACTGATGTTTGCCACAGCCTTACGATAACATGTATGTTTATGAAAGTTGTTTGCCTAAATTCAGAGATTTGAAGGAACATTTTGGATCTGCTACTGAAATGTTTTCATGCTTCATATTAACCCTTGATACTGAACAGAGAAAAATGGATGCTAATCTAAGTCGTTTTCTTTGAAGGGGGCTTGAGTTTTCAATTATAAAAGGGAAGGGATATTATTTATTATATGATCCAACCTCTTTTTAATTTCAACCAGTAGGAAAAAATGGAATACAGAATAAAGGGGGGAAACTACACTTTATTTAACAATTGTTATAAGAGAAAAATATTATTGCATATTATGTTAACAGATGTAAGTGATGATTTTGCAAGTAAAGTCCTGCCATAACTCTGTTGGAGAAGTCCCATTGAAAATTGATTTGACATAGATATTGTTAAATGTTCAGGATCTGTTTCCTGACAGAGATAAAGTACAGTCTTGGACTAATTTACTCTGTTAATGATGGCAGCAGCCGGTCCGAGGAAAGACTGACCGATCTGTAAAATCACAGCATTAAAAGCTGTATAGCTTCAGCTTAAGATTTGAAAACAGTGACAACTGGAGTAAAGGGGTTTGCTATGGATTCTCATCCACATTTCAACATTTTACTGGAAAATATGCCAGCTCTGTTGTTAAATAAAATGTTTTTGAACTATGTTTGCCATTTCTGGTTCTTATCCACTAAACACAGAATGAATGAAGGTGGGAGTTGATATCTAGTCATAGTTTTCATGATTTTAACTGTTCAATGCATTGCTAGAAGCAATATTAACATTTGAATAAATCTGGAGGCTACAAGTTATGCATTTCCATATATTGAATTGTAAAAATTTAGTTTTTGACAAATTTTATATGCAATCTACTTAAAACCCTTCATGTCGACAATTATTAAATCCATGCTGCTTAGAAAAACTTTCTATTGTGCCTAAAAAAAATCACCTGGATCAACTTAAATACTTCTTTTAATTCTCAAGGTTATGTTCATTTTACTTGCTGTTATATGCTGTTTACTGTGTCTGAAAAGCTAATTCAGCACTTGCAATATTGTGTTAGATCAATGCAATTCTACCAGCAGCAATTCTACCTTATCCAAAGCGTTGCTTTCATTTTTTTGTTAACCCAGTGCTTTATTTTTAGCATTTTAGCATTTAGCATAATTTATTTTTTCTATTTAAATCTTTTGACTCTCCATGTGGCAGTTGTTGTTTGCATGTATGAAACAGAAAGGATACTGTGTGAATTTGTTGGTTTAAAATAGGCTGAGAATGGCAGATTTCAGCCTACCTCAAAAAAAGAAAGGGGGACATATGCCCTCAGTCGAATTCCTGATAAAGGCTTAATTTAACATGTGTTCAACTGTTTGATTTTTTTCTAAACTTGTGTGTAATCCACTTCACTGTCTGTGTGTGGTCCTGCATAGTTACATAGCATTGGAACAAATTTGGGGCTTTGTGTCACCACAAAAAATTATTCATGACCGTTTATTTCGCTGACAGGGCAGGCGCATACACATGAATGCAATCTGCTATAATCTGCATGAGTGAGAAAGCTCTCATCCAGATAGTGGAGAAGATCATAAGAGAGAGTCCATTTTTTATTATCTCTTAAGAGTAAGAATCCTGGAGCACATACATGAATTAATTATGCACTGAATAGACCTTTATAGAAGTATGAAATGTGATCTTGGAAAGCAGAAGTTATAACATTCTAAAATCTTTGCATCAAAAACCATTGCAATGCATTTTAACATTAGTTTCATCAACCTCTTTATTCCCTGGAATTAAATACTTTTTAAATGACCTTTGTTCTGATTGGCTTCATTGTATTGTGCAAAAAGAGGTTGGGCTGAACCATTCTTTATCATTTCTCTGCGAAAGTACTAAGCTGCTGTAGGCTGAATACATGCATAAATACTACCATGTTTCTACACTTATTGTTCAGTTTATTAGCTCCACATATATTGGTGTACTTCGTAATCTGAAATTACAGACTATACTCCCTTTTTCTCTTTATCATTTGTAAGCCCCCTTTACACTGTTCATTAATGGTGAAGACCACCAGTTAGCATCTCATTTTGAGCATGTCAGTGTAATGTTAGTCTGCATATGTTTGTGCTGTACAGAGTGGATCACGGCAGTGCTGCTGGAGTTCTAAATCATGGTCCACTCACCTAAATTAGACAGCTGCTTGAAACAACCACCCGTATGGTTTAGAATTCTTGAACTGCTGTTTAGCACAGAAATAGTAGAACCCAATGGCTGATCACCTACTGTGTGTGTAAATAAGTCACATTTTTATCTGATTGTTGGAGGGGTTGTACCAGTATGTTGTTTGTTTGAGCAGAAAATGCAGATGGTGAGCATACAAATCCATCAAGCACAATGAACAATGGTGTTCTCTAGTGAAACGTTCACCGTCATGCAGCAATGCACAGGGATTTGAGGCTTAAAATACACCTAAACCTGACAATTCTGCAGACATGCTGTTGTAAGATAGACTAGACACCAGGAAACAACAGATGAAACCACCAGGGTGCTCTACATTCAGATCTCTAAGAAGTGGGAAGCTTCTGCCAAGCTGAAGTTAGCTCAGTTTCAGCTGCTCTGCACTGGAAATCATTAAGCTGAAGCTGGGAAAGACATACCTGCTACCCAGAAAAAAATTACTGAGACAGTGAATGAGACGTCATTAGTAAATAACATCTATTAAGCTTAAGGTGAAAATGGAGGCAAGATGTCTAAAGTTCAGTAATAAGTAATGACTGAGCATTTCCATCTTAAGGCTGAGGGAATATAACGTTTTTAATCAGGCTGCCATACTAATTGGTTGGGAAGTAATTTAGGTAGACTATTTATTCCCAGTCTTAACTATATATGGAGACAGGGCTGAGTAAACCTGTTGTTCCATCATCTAATTATAGAGAATTCATTTCACAAGACAGTTTATGGAAAAAGTCCTATCTCATAACTTTGTCTTTCCATTGACCAAACTTTTACATCAACAATTTAAATCCACTGACTTTATGATGGGGAAAATTAGTTTCTGTGAATTGTTTTGAATGCTGGATTTTTGTTTGGCTAGCAAAATATTTCTTAATATTTTCCATGGACTTGAGGGTATTTTGTGACCCAAGGTATTCCCTTTTGGGTTGCTGTATCATAATAATGATAATACATGAACATTCAAAGGACCATCTGGATGCATAAATTATTCTTTCTATGGTTAAATGTTCCTTCTCTGAGGGAATTCGTTTTGTGGATGGTTTTATATAGCACCAAAAGACCTATATAGAAATTTACTATATACTTTTTTGTTTCTTTTTTTTCTTTAGAAATGGTTCTTGTATGCCCTTTGTTGTTCATGTGACATACGTATTTACTAGTACTTTTGCAGTGATGCTTTTTACAAAATTAGAAGTAAGGAAAATAGTAAATCAAACACTGTTCAGTTCAGACAGACAGCCAGGGTTTGCAGGGTTGGACTACCAAGTTGAAAAAAAAAGAAAAAAAAAACAGCATTTATTTTAACAGCTGCAGAAAAGGTTGCCAGAGTTGATCCGCTATTTCTGCAGAAAAATAGCTTTGTTTTCCTGGTTTGGTGCTCATCACTAACTGCACTGAGAGGGAAAGGGGAAGAGAGAGAGGCAGAAAGAAAGAGAGAGAAAACGAAAGCAGTGGAGCGGAAACAGGAGTGATGTTGTGTGTGTTCGCAGTGATGGGCTGACTGGAACAAATGAGGAGATGTTGTGAAGCTGTGGATGTATGTAGAGGTGATGTGGATTTGATGTTCTACACATTGCAGTGACTGGGAGAGATACTCATTACCTACAGAGCAATCACACACCTAGCAACCCACAAACCTTCAATATCCAACAGGCTAGTTTAGTTTATCAATTAAATATGGTTTATATTTATTCTGTTTCAGGTGGATTAAGTGAATGTGTCAGAAGTCAGAATACTTTTTGGGGGCTTTCTCTTCAAATCATGGCTAAACTAAATGCTTTTAGGGGGCAGTGCATGGCACTCATTGTCATAAACTGAATCATTTGTATCCAAATCACAATCAGGGAAACCAAAAGTGTCCACACCATTGGAAGACCAATATATACATCACACAGAGAGACAGAACTTCTGCAAAGATACAAAATGTGCGAATAAATAGCGAGCGACTACTATCGGCGAAACTGTTAAAACTATAGTCAAAAGAAGGTAACAATGTGGTGGTCTCAAAGAGCATGTGGCAGTCTCTGAACCCCTTTTCTAGATGGTAAACAAGGCAAACACTTGGCATGGGCTAAGGGGCGCACATTTTACAGTAAATGACTAGTAGTTTAATGGTAAATACAAGTTTGTGATTTATGGCTACGTCAAAAGAAGAAGTCCAGTAGATAGATTGATACCACAGTGTATCAGACCAACAATAAAACATGGTGCTGGGAATATTCACGTATGAGGTGTTTCGTTTGCTCAGGTTCTGGTATACACAGGTTCACAGTATAAACTACCTTCTGACTTTATTCCTGAGAGACATGCTATACACTTTAGTGTGGATCTTTGTGTGCTGTGAAAAAGTATTCATACCGCAGAGGGGCAATGAACCAAAACACATTTCAAAGCTTTACCACGACTTCTTGAAGATCAAAGAAGCGTGCGTGCCTGTATCTTTGAATTGGCTATAAACAGTAAACTCACATCACCACCAGACGGCGCTGCTCTACAACTTATAACAAAGTTGCATGAAACAGTTGCTTAAAGGTTTTTTCGCATGCACACTCACGCACACATACAGACATTGGACCGAAGGTCAATGTTGAGCTCTGTTTCTGATTTACTAAAGAGGCAGTGAGAATGCAATTTACAGCTGTGAAAAACACTGTACCACCAGTGCAGTACTGCCCCCAAGAGAGCACACTCACAGAAAGAGAGAGAGGGAGAGAGAGAGCGAGGGAGAGGGAAGAGGGAGAGGGAGAGAGTAAATCATATATGCGGTGTGAGAGAGTGTGCTGAAGTGCTCCTGTGTTGAGATCATTGTCTGCTTTTGCAGCTGTATACAAAACGGTCTTACCTCTCCAGACACATACTTTCAGGTAGGCCCCTCTACCACACACACACAGACATGCACAGAACTGGGCACCTTTGTGTTTCAGCCTTAAAAGAATAATCAAGAGGAAAATCCTAATCAAAAGTAATTATTAAATTCATAAAAGTAAATAAAACAAATACCATTGTTCCACAGCTTGATTAAAAGAAATTAAAGTAAAACAAAAAGAACAATTCTCAAACTAAGTTAAGTAATGCTTTTAGAGCCAATCCATTAATAAAGTGATGTGTTTCTGACAAACAGGTACAAAGAGAAAATAAATTCAGTGTGTGTTTTGTATGTTGTTTTGTTCTTATTGAAGTTTTGTTGCTTTGTCCTTATTTTTGATCTTCTTCAATAAAAGGAATGGAGGAAACTGACGGGGCAACAATTAATCAATTATAATCTCTCTTTCTCTCTCTCTCTCTCTCTCTCTCTCTCTCTCTCTCTCTCTCTCTCTCTCTCTCTCTCTCTCCCGCTCTCTCTCTCTCTCTCTCTCTCTCTCTCTCTCTCTCTCTCTCTCTCTCTCTCTCTCTCTCTC
>JBBPDA010000003.1:15751229-15764260 GCA_037974385.1 Arnoldichthys spilopterus | reverse complement strand
TATATATATGTAAAATATCAGTATATCTCCCCTGGTGCTCCACTATGCTTTGATTTGTTGACAGATCTGTAGATGAATCTGCTGATAGTCACTGAATGAAGGCTGTCACTGAACAGATAAAGTCTGACCGCTATTTAGACTTTATTCCTGCTTTGACGAATTTTGATGAAGAGGTCATGTTTACAAGAAGCTGTCTGAAATGGCACTGGCCAAAAGAACAGGTGAAAGGGGTAGACCTATTTGGCGCACTAATGTAGTCATCCATTACAAAGGGTTATTATTATTTCAGCTATGGAGTGTTACTACCATACTGACATGCTGCTGCAGAACTGGAGGACAGGTATCTGAAAGGAGAAGTAGGGGACTCATGGGTGGACAGTGGCTTGTGTGGGTGATACATTAATAAGTAGATAAAACTTATATGGATGACTGATTAAGTGAATAAGAGTTGGATGGGTGGATGAGGGTCTGGATGGATAAATGCATGGATGATTTGATGATGGTTTACATAGGTAATTAATGGAAGGGTGGATACATGTTTGAATGGATACATTTTTATATGGGTTAAGGAGGTGTGGATGGATGGACGGATGAATGGATGGATGAGTGGAGAGCTGAATGTTCAGATGCAATTTTAAATGTTTTGAAGGGTAACTGGGTGAATAGATGGATGGATAGAGAAATTGATGAATGAATGGGTAAATGGATGAATGAATGCATAGTTATAAGTTTATGAAGATACTTGTGGATGAGTGTGCACTGAGGCTTTGAAGTTACACTGAAGATGAGTAATATTTAAATGGTCAGTATATCATATTTTAAAGTCAATATAAATACTAATCTAAATCTCAGTTCAGTGGCGTTATTGATCTAATCTGTTATAAAGAAATTATGAAGATTATAGCGTGTATATGATTTTGTACTGCTCTTCAATTCTCAGTTACATAATCTATCTATCTATCTATCTATCTATCTATCTATCTATCTATCTATCTATCTATCTATCTATCTGTCTGTCTGTCTGTCTCTTGATTTGTCTGTCTGTCTATCTCAGAAGTGGAAAACAGTACAAAGTAAACAAGATAGACTTGAAAATAGAGCAAGACAGGTAATGTACATGTATATCCAAGAGGAGGACGGAGAGAGAGAAAGCATGAAGTCAAAGAGTAAAAGAGAAAGACAGGGAAAGGGCTGTTTTTAAAATGCATCATAGACAGCAAATGACCTTCACCCTGTGACTGACTGATGAGGCGTGAGCAGAATGAGCCCCAGACACACACAAGTGAGCAAGGGATGGACACACACTCCTCACAGACCCAGGGACCACCAAACTGTCTGCATATTTCCACAGAGGAACATACCTGAGGTTTTCTGAGTACCCCTGCAGTGTAGGAATGAAAGGAGAAGAACAATAAATAGCAGGGTAAGACATATCATCCGTGGTCAGTGAAAGTTAGCGGAATCAGGAAACTGTGTATAAAGGGATTTGTGCTTCTTGACTTCTGCTTTAGAAAATGTGAGAGGGCAGCTCAGGCACACACTGAAATAATTAGAATAATGGAAGGGAATGTTGCAGAGTGCAGTCTAATCATGGAGAGCTCATCTGCACAGCCCTACACCTCTGCTGTAAGAGAGCAGTAGTAGTGGCCTTTATCCCTGAGGTGGGGCACACTGTGTGCCAGTGAGTCTGTTTAGTCCGTAAGGGCCATACGTGCATGTGTATGTGGGTGTGGGTGTGTGTGTGTGAGTATGTTTGAGGAGGGTGTAGGGTGTGGGGTGCATACGTGTTTGAGTCACTCTGAATCAAAGATAAGTTGATTTAATGAGTTCTGTAGTTGGTTAGTATGCTGGCGTTAGCTACTAGTTACGAAGCCAAAAAACATCATTGGTGCCCTAAACACATCTACAGCAATAAACACCATTAACACCTTAAACACTTGACTGCCATAAGCACCTTTACTGCAGCTAATAAGCTGTCTCCTGTAAATGACTGATGTTTTGAACAAAGATGGCTGGGTGTGGGTGCTAATTTGTGTTGATAAACAGTATCGAGCAGTTTTTTGGTTGAGTAAGTGAAGCCTGTATTAGCCCAGTATCCAGCAGTGAGTTAATGATGAAATAAAGTGGCAGTGACACTCAGGGGCTTGGCCTGATGTAATGGAGTCACTGTAATCACTGGCAGCTCTGACAACAGATGCTCATGGGTACTGATAAATGTGTGTCATCCTGAGGGTGTGTGTGTGTCTGGGTATGTGAAAAAACACAACAGGACTGCAGACCAGGACTGAGCAGGAACCTTGCCGATTTGGAGTCTGGGATGTGTGTATGTGTATGTGTGTGTTGTAGGTTTGGGGGCTTTAAAAAGGCAATACTGTTAAATAGATAGCATGAGTAGGCGCAGCTGGTGGTCACAAGAGGAAGAAAAATAAGCCAGATGCTTGTGCACACACACACACACACGTGCGGACACACATGCACATATTTATATTTGCAAATATTAATAGAAAAACAAGCACCACTGCAGCACTTCCAAGATCTTGTATTCACAGAGTCTAACAATCAGATATCACAGATAGTCCATAGATCAACACAGTGAAATTGCTGCCATAATGATCCTTTAACAAAACAGGAGTGAAGCAGGTGTTAGTGCAGATTAATCTGAATTCATGGCTTGTGTGATCAGTCATAAGATTTTCTTCTTGTGTTAAAGCCTGTAAATCTGAGGGATTTGAAAGCACAAAGGCAATAATAGATAGAGCCGTGTGTTTCCTGCTGGAGTCAAGTCAAGCATTGTGCTTAAGCACTGTTGGTCTGGTAAAAAATAACCCCATGAAATGATAACGAAGGTATGAAAGGCAAGAATGCGTAATCAGAGATTTTTGGAATGTGTGCAGGTTTATAATGATAAGCTAAAAATGACCAAATCTTATTGATTAAAATGGAAAGGATATTGCACTTCTTATTCTTTGAGCCAGTTATGTTGTATGACATTATTTTTTATGTGTTAGCAGAACTGTGTTAAACCAAATGAGTGATAAAAACAAGTTTGAATAGCAGGGAACATAAATTAACTGGCAAAATTTGCATATACGTAATAATTTATTGGCTAGGCTGCACTCTGTGACTAAGAGCCCCCTTCCAGCACCGTCTATGTGATCTGTTAGCTGATGGGACATCAGAGCCAGGAAAAGGACAAAGGTCAGTCTCTCTGCTAGAGCAGAAAAATGATGGATGAATGGCTGTCCTGCTGGTGCTGGGCCAGCACTGGAAGTCCATCTGACCCTGATCCTCAGCCACCACTGAGCCGGCCCAAAGCCAGCAGTTTACAGGTGGTATGGCTCGCTTTCTTGTTTAATGTCTAGCACCTGATCATATCATGCTAGGTAAAGAACACTAAATATGTTATTCATGTATATATTTTTGCATGTACAGGGGCCTCACATTACATTAAATATTTTAAGTCAAATTTGCTGAAGGTTGTCATTTGTTGAGGACATAATATGCTTCAATACATGCAAAGAAAACACAGTTATAAAAAACATAATTTATTGAAATACATAAATACTGATGGTGCAGAAAGATTTTGCTACAGGACAAGACTTCATATAACCTAGCCAACCATCAAAATCCCAGAGTATAACAGATAGACCTACACTAATAACTCAGACATCTTGCTCTTATCCTTAAGTGATAACTCTTTTCCATATATAGCATTAGATATATTTCACACACCACACACACATACAACACATTGTCAAACAGAAAAATGGCACATTCCGACAACGTTGTTCTCATGGGTTTCACTGGATGGCCTTTCTCGTGGTGGACTGTCCTTGTTCCCACAAATGTTGAAAGAGCGGCTGCTGGAGAATCTGTTCGGTGCCCAGAGCGCTCAGTCCGGGTACAGTATGAACCCAGAGAAAGTGCTGTATTTATTGTTGTTTCCACCGTGTGCCTTCCCACCATCCAGCTTTACATAAATTTCATCACCTGAGTCCAGGTGCAGCACCACACTGTTGCTCGCGTAGTCATAGTTTTGGTCTGCATCCTGCGCAATGGCACTGGCACGCACCTGTTCCAAAGAAAAGTGCCAGACAAAATGCAAGGCATCAGAAATGGAGTACTGGTTTAGGAGTCCTTTTGGAAATAAGGTTGTGTAATGTTTAAATATTAAACCTTTGATTTATTTTATTTCATCATGAGAGCTAAATGAGAGGAAAAAACAGAAAATACAAACTCTGTAAAGAAGAGAGGGTTGTGGTTGTGTCATCCATTTGGGGATGACTCCTCAAACAACAGCAATGTGTGTTAAACAGTGTTCTGTAACAGTGCTATCTATCTATCTCTCTATCTCTCTATCTGTCTATCTGTCTATCTATCTATCTATCTATCTATCTATCTATCTATCTATCTATCTATCTTTGTGTCTGCCTGCCTGCCTGCCTGTCTGTCTGTCTGTCTGTCTGTCTGTCTGTCTGTCTGCATGCATACATACATACACACATACAGAGACCAATAAAGAGAGAATGGTGCTGTCATTCTGAAGATGTCTCCAGTAAGAAGCCTGTACAGTCTTTACTAGAGTTGTAGTTTGTTTATTCACTATAACTCGTCTTTCCTGAGCAGTGCAGATTGAATCAGGTCACACAGTCCCGTCCTTTCTCCTTCTAACTCTGGCTGTGTGGTTCCCTCCTGTTGCCCAACGCGACCACATAGCTCACCACATCAACCCTTACAAGCCTTGTGTAGAAAAAACTGCAGGATTTTATAGAGATTTTATTATCAGCATAATCTGAGGAATGAACTCTTGTAATAAATAACAGTAAATTTAATAAATGTGTAATAAGTAGTAAAAGATTAATAATCAGTATCTAAAATAAACCACTGAGTTAACAATCACTATCTGAAGTAAATATCGACTCAACACTAACTGTGCTAAATAAATCTGAATACAGTGTGAGAATTTTACAATGCTAAATAAACTTTTCACTGACGACACAGCTGAATTCATTCTACAGACCCCTTTTGTTTGTTTGTTGTCTGTTTGTCTTTTTTCCTACCTGTCCGTTTTTGCAGAGATCTGCCCACATGCTCGTGCCGTCCCCTCCGCGCATCAGCACATGATAGGTGAAGAAGTAAATCCCGGACACTTGACACGTGAACTTGCCCGTAGTGGGGTCGTAGTGGTTGCCCAGGTTCGTCACCACGTCATCAAACCGGAGCACCTCGTAACCCTCGTGCGGGTTTTTCAGGCCAACGTAGAAGGCGATCTTGATGCTGCCCAGGGCAGAGCCCACTTCACCGGATTCGCTCTTGGTCGTCCCCGGCGTGATCCCGGTGAAGCCGGGTTTTCCCGAGTCTCCGCGATCACCCGGCGGCCCGCGCGGCCCGGGTGGCCCCGGTTCTCCAGGTGGACCCCTGGGCCCGGGTTTACCAGGTCTACCGGGCTCACCTTTGGTTCCGCGGGAGAAAGGCGGCGGTGGCGGGATGGCGCCCAGGTCCTGCATCACCTCCAGCGCCGTGGCGCTCGGTTTAGGGCTGTACGGGTCACAGATCATGCGGCACGTGCCCATCATCTCGTAGTGCGCGGAAATCTTGGCAGCCTGGACCAGCAGCGGGATCGCGACGACCAGCGCGAGCGCCATGGCGAGGCCCAGCGCTGCGCCCACCACGCGCTTCCTCTGCAGCACCCGAGACGCGCGCGCTAAAACGCCCGCGTGGCTTTTGGAGGCAATGGTGGCGCGCGAAGGTGGAGGGGAGGGAGGGCAGACGAACGGAGAGACGGCGCGGGACAGAGGGAGAGCGAGTGAGTGAGAGAAAGTGAGAGAGAGCAGGAAAGGAAAAAGAGAATGTTGGAGGGGATGCAAAATTAGCAGCGGGCAGCCCGCAATTAAGCCTGAAAAACGCGTGCGCGCGCGGACGTAAACGTGCCGTAACCTCAAAGATTCGTCTGCTCACCAGAGGCGAGTTTTGCTGTGTGCCACCATCGCTAACACATCAATGACTTTGACAGCAGAGTGATGCGCGGTGGCCGTGATGCGCGCGCGCGCGCCCACCAGTGCGCACGCGGACGCTTCGGCGCTCCTTGCCGACTGTGGAGAAAGAAAGAAGGCACTTACGTCATCTGGGCAGGCCCCCCACTCCCTGCCCTCAACACCTGGGTGATAAGGGCACGCGCGGTGTGAATACCGGCCCGCACTTGTTTCCGAAGATTAGGTGGTGGAATCTGAGCACATTAGGGGCATCGCGCTCATCTCGGTTGATCATCCTTCCGTTCATTACGCGGATTTTAAATGAATAATACTTCCACAGTCGCGTTCATTTTATACACAAGAGAACAGACACGTGCGTCTTTAATATTTAAGCATAATCACAATAAAAAACAAGAATCAAAATAACGAGTTTTTATTACTTAAAAATGGCCTTTCAGCTGCGTATTTCAACAGCACCCGGGGAGCAGTGTAGCAGGATGTTACATTGAAGGTACTAGTGGTACCTGAGCCAGGACTTGAACCTGTCAAGGGCAAGTACCTAACCACTAGGCTGCCACTGCCCACAGTAAATGTGCAGTACAAAAGAAAAAAACAGTGTAGAAATATATGTATAAAATAATTATAATATAAAGTAAAAAAAGAAAAAGAAAGAAAACTTCTGGTTCAAAATGAGCAGGGGTAGAAGTTCAGTTAGGCCTGAGTCAACAGGTACATTTGTGTGTGAACATGAGACTGCTTGGAGCTGTCCTTTCAGCACCTGCCAGAGAACAAAACCACCCCTTTTAGCAAACACACCAGCTCACACATATACTATTAACTTACAAACCTTACAGGAAATATGCTTGATTTTGCAAAGCACAGGAAAGTAATGCAAATCCTACATCACTGTCTGACCTTAATTAGCGCTGGAGTCTGAATTTTAGTCAGAGCTGAGGTGATAACCAGTGAAAGGCCTGTGGAATTAGAGCTGCACATGTTTACAGGCTGATGTAGCATGCTATTCATGCTCAGGTCATTCACTGCTGATGTTATAAGGACAGAGAACGAAAGATAGAGAGATTCTCATGTGGAAACTATCCTTTTCTTTTTTCCAACATCTTTAAAAGCTTATCCCACCATCAGCTCCTCTGTGCTTCCGTCTGTTCCTGCTTACACTCCGGGTTTAGTTTTCTCACAACACTTCCAAAACAGCTGTGATAGAGGGAATGAACATGAGAGCTGTTTGTGTATGTGTGTGTGAGTGTGTGTGTGTGTGTGTTTGTGTGTGTAGATTGTAAAGCCAGTGGGCTGTGAGATAAGGAGCAGACAGTGTGTGATTTTGGCTTCAGTCTGTGAGATAAAGAGACACAACCATGAATAAAGCCCCCTCTTATTAGCATTACATCTCAACATGCCCATTCTTTTGCAAAACATGTAAGCGTGTGTGTACATAAGTGTGCAAACAATTATAGTGGATAAAAAGGTCAGAACATTTTCTATTTTCATAATTTCCACATATGCATGAACTATGGGTGTTGGTGCACAAACCCCAGAAATGTTATAAATGGACTTAACAAAGTGCATATGGCCCCTTAAATTTTGAGAAGCATTTTCTCCCACTGCAGTTAACCCATCACACATGCCCATGTGGAGCAGTGGGCAGGCATCAACAGTACCTGGGGAGCAGTGTAGCAGGGCGGTACCTTGCTCAGTGGTGCCCGGGCCAGGACTTCAACCTGCGACCTTCAGTTCACTAGGGCAAGGTCCTAACCACTAGCCCACCACTGCCCACTGTGTGTGTGTGTGTGTGTGTGTGTGTATGTATCAGTGTTTAAAGTCTTTCATTTAGTTATTGTGGAGGTTGTAGTTTAGCGTATTCTGCTCTCTAGAAGGATCAGTGAACAACCTTTTCAGTTTGAGTCTTTGTTTTTTGTTATTCTGAGCTGTGTTCCCCCATGTGTAATACACAGACTGTAGTATGTAGTTGGAAGTGTATGTTTTCCTAAATACTTTGAGAAAGTTGCAGCACTTTCTCTATGACTGTACAATTCACCTAATTATGTGACCAATGCCCATAAATGGCTTGCATTATGCTTTATGATGTGTTTTGCATTTTTAAAGTGACCAATGAACAACCGAATCAGCGGCAGACATTCATCCATCTATCCCAAATTACACCAGTGTAAAGATCATCCAGTAGTTCTACACCTCAGGGTCTCTCGGTTCTGGCTTTGTATTCAAACATACAGTACAATCATGAAATCCCACTGGTAATCTGGTCACAACCTCTACAAAGAACACACTACTGCACTTTTAATACACAAACACATTTTTTCCCCTGTATTTCTCATACTGGAAAATTAAAAAAAAATTAATTACCTCTGCAAAATTATGACTTTATGTATTGTATGAAAATGTTCCATATGTTCCAAAATGTAAAAAAGTGCACTATAGTTAACAGAAATGCCACATTATGTCTGGATTAAGTATGATATGCAGTAAACTCATTTTTAAATATGGAATTACAACTCCACAAAGTTTTCTGTTTATAATATTTCTCTCTGCCCTAGTTATTAATAAATCGAATAACAACAACTGGTAATAAGAGAATGGACTCCAAACCTTTGAGTCTACAGTAAGTGCTGTACACTGCCATCACTGTGCTTCTGCTTGATTACTAAATTTTATTTTAGTCTTAGGCAATGTTCTCCCTGTCCCAAGGCCTGACAGCAGACCGACAAGGGCACACATGCTTCCCTCTTTCTCTCTCTCCCTCTCCCTCCCTCTCTCTCTCTCTCTCTCTCTCTCAGTCTCACTTTTTTTTTCTAATGTTTGTGTGTGTGCATGTGTATATGTGTGTGTGTGTGTGTGTGTGTGTGTGTAAATGTCAGTCTGCCGTTGGCAGTACATGGCTTCTGCTTCACTTTTGCATATATTAACACTTCTGGAGGTTATGTAAGGTTACCATACGACACCTTCCTACCTACACACACACACACACACACACACACACACACACACACACACACACACACACACACACACACACACACACACATATACCATTGGAAACAGAGAAATAAACATTTGCATTGCATTGTCACAGATGACAGAGAGGTGTTAATTAAAACACTTTAATTTTTTCTAGCTTACAATGGTCAATAAAACTAAAGTAAATACTACTGATAAAAGTAAATGCAGGATTCACAATTCAGCCACAAAAATAGCACACTCCATGTGAGAGATATGACATGTTAAATCTTCAATAAGCGCAACTCAACACTCAAAATAAATCAAGTAAGAGGGATGGACCTACAAAGTGAAAAAGTCAGTAATACAGGAAGTGCATTTGTTGAGGTGATGTTTAGGTAACAGGGCTCATGTGTGCTGATAGTGGTGACTCTACTTGGTTAAGTAGACATGTGTGACATAATTCAGTTAATACTGTCATTTTTAACTGAATTTGTCTTAAATACTCTATGACTAATGGTTTTATTCCTATAAATACTTAATACATGAGAAATTATCTCCTGCTACATATCTCTGTCATGGTTAAAAAATTTCCTGTTTGCTGAAAGTGAAAATATTTTTTTTTGTACATGCAAAATACTGTATGTGAGCACTGTGGTGTGTGTGTATGTGTGTGTGTTAAGGGAGTTCTTTTGTACAGTGGCCAAAGAGTGATTTGGGGTCAGTGCTATTGGGGGCCTTAGGTCAGGTCAAAGTGGAGCCAAGGGGTGAAACTGCTCCAAAACTGTCAGCTCAACCAACACTCATATAGTGTATGTGTGTATGTGTAGGTGTGTGTGTGTGTGTGTGTGTGGATATAGCTAACCTGTTTTACTCTATAACCTTAATTACCATTGCCTGTGACTGTTAGTGTGTGTATGTGTGTGAGAGAGAGTTAGAGAGAGAGAAAGAGAAAATCTGTATTTAGAAAAATGCTTTGTGAAACTATTTGCAAAACTTTAAGAGCAGGAAGATTGGTTACTGAAGTAAAAGTTAGGGTTTGGTGTAGGAGTAGGTGTAACATTATTTACAGTATTGCAGTACAACACAATTCCTCCCAAATGAAGTATTACTGTGTGTGTGTGTACTTGTATTTATATTTTTATATCATATTAAAAACACAGACATTTATCTGATGCTCACACGGAAACAAATTGGAGCAAAAAATTGCATTTTGGTTACTGAGGTTAAAGTTAAGGTTAGGTTCATGTGTAGGTGCAGTGTTTCTCATGTAGTGCAGTTTTATGTCAATCACAAATTTTTATGCCCTCACAAATAAAGTAATAGTGATTGTGTGTGTAGTGTGTGTAGTGTATAGCTGAGTTCTTCTTTTTCTCCAAAACATCTTGAATATCTCTTTATTTATCTACAGATATTTTGGTGTAGCAGTACTCTTTGAAAGGCACTTAGGCATGTTAAAGCCTTTTAACAAAGACAGAACTGGCAGCAGATCCATTTTTTATTGCTCACACCTATAAATTATAACTCACTTACTGAATAATGGGCCTTAGGATGTGGATGCCCGTCACATTTTAAGGGGTTAATGATGTCATCCTACGGTTAGTACAGTAATGAGTACAGAACATACCCAGTACTGTCACAGCCTTATCTGAGTCACCACACACACATACACACACACACAAACACACAAACACACAAACACACACACACACACACACACACACACACACACATACACACACAAACAAAGTATTCTGTTCAGCAGTCCATGAAGAGTTTTGAAATGTCATTTCATGCAACAGTGATGAAGTTTAAACTTGGCCAAGTGGTTTGTGTCTATTGTTTTTGCATACTTTGCAAACATTGTCCCCTACAACATACAGTATTGCACATTTCTGGAGAATCTTTCATTATTTATGGTTATGTTTCCTAACTGAACAATTGTTTAAAAATTACCCTAATGTTAACATACACTTGGCATGCAGAAACTTCTTTGTTAGTTCACATATTCCTTCTTTCCACTGTCCCAATCCATGTAAACAAAGTAAACTTATAAAGTCATGCAGTTTTTTAACACTTTTTGCATGTAATTTTTCAAATACATGTGAAGACATGTAAAAAGCATGATTGCATTAAAAATGTTTGAACATTTGTCATTTCATGTCACTATATAATGACATTAACATATTTATTTATAACCACATTGTGCAAATACTGGAGCTCAAATAGCCTGGGACATCCCTAATTACAGCTTTATTATAAAACAGAAGAATTTATTATTCAATCAACTTCACTTTCTCTGTGCTCTGTCTGTCTTCTATTCTCAACTCAGCCTCACTTTGAATTTTAAGATGGCAATTGTGTAAAATATTTATACGTCCTTATACTGAACTATGTCTATTCAGCAGTCAACTTGGAAAGAATGGAGAAAGACTTATAAAGTCAACACTGAAAGTCACATTAACACTTGACACATGTATTTATCGAGTAGCTGCTGCCTGTAGTCATTGTAAGCACTTGGCGTATGTATTTATTGTAGTAGCTGCTGTCTGTAGTCATTGTAAGCACTTGGCGTATGTATTTATTGTAGTAGTTGCTGTCTGTAGTCATTGTAAGCACTTGGCGTATGTATTTATTGTAGTAGTTGCTGTCTGTAGTCATTGTAAGCACTTGGCGTATGTATTTATTGTAGTAGCTGCTGTCTGTAGTCATTGTAAGTACTTGGCATATGTATTTATTGTAATAGTTGCTGTCTGTAGTTATTGTAAACACTTGTCATATGTTTTTTTTAGTAGTTGTTGTCAGTTGTTATTGTAAACACTTGGCATATGTATTTATTGTAGTAGTTGTTGTCAGTTGTTATTGTAAACATTTGGCATATGTATTTATTGTAGTAGCTGCTGTCTGTAGTTATTGTAAACACTTGGCATATGTATTTATTGTAGTAGCTGCTGTCTGTAGTTATTGTAAGCACTTGGCATATGTATTTATTGTAGTAGCTGCTGTCTGTAGTTATTGTAAACACTTGGCATATGTATTTATTGTAGTAGCTGCTGTCTGTAGTTATTGTAAGCACTTGGCGTATGTATTTATTGTAGTAGTTGCTGTGTGTAGTTATTGTAAACACTTGGCATATGTATTTATTGTAATAGCTGCTGTTTGTAGGTATTGTAAACACTTAGCATATGTATTTATTGTAGTAGTTGCTGTCTGTTGTTATTGTAACACTTGTCTTCAATATTTATTGTAGCACCTACTTTCTGTATTTTACTACTAAGAGAAATGCGTTGAAGTTCCTTTAAGCACTCACTTCAGTGTTGCCCTATGCAGCTTTAATGCTTGATTGGTCTTGGAAGTCGATTTGGATAAAAGTGTCAGCCAAATGAATAAAATGTAAATGTAAAATGCAGGAGTTTCTCCTTAGAGAGACATACTGATAATTACAAAATTTCCAATTCATTTTTCAACTGGCGAACTCTCTCCTCTTCCTTTTTAGCTCAGTCCCAAATGGACCACTTGTGGCCCTGCAGTCCGCAACTGCACATGACCATGAGGACTGCTAGACTACAAGGTGTCCCATTTCATATTTTTGCAATCAAAGGGGTGCTGAGGAGTGCCTTCTTTGAACATTTAAACAGCTTTAGGCAACAATGCAGACTGAGAAATGGCCTGTTACCCAAAATACATTGAGATACAGTGTTGAACTAACTGTCTGACTAGCATGGCAAGGAACATGTTCCTTTTC
This sequence comes from Arnoldichthys spilopterus, assembly GCA_037974385.1. Classification (NCBI taxonomy): domain Eukaryota; kingdom Metazoa; phylum Chordata; class Actinopteri; order Characiformes; family Lepidarchidae; genus Arnoldichthys; species Arnoldichthys spilopterus. The sequence continues at coordinate 15,751,573 of JBBPDA010000003.1, read as the reverse complement.
ATTTATTTATTTATTTATTTAACCTTTTTCTCTTTTTTTTTTACCAGAAAGGCCCTTGAAATTAAATTCTCCTTTTCGAGGGAGAACCTGACCAAGAAGACTCACCACTACAAGGTTACAAACCATATAATATCAAACATAAAAGCAGACAAAAAAGTACATCAAAACATTTAAAATGTATTGTGTTTGTAATCAAAATTGAGACACTTTAAATTAGCAAATTTAAAGTGAGAGAGAAAGAGAAAATGAGAGAGAGAAAGAGAAAATGAAAGAAAGAGAGAGAGAGAGAGAGAGAGAGAGAGAGAAAGAGAGAGAGAGAGAGAGAGAGAGAGAGAGAGAGAGAG
>JBBPDA010000003.1:15720008-15751129 GCA_037974385.1 Arnoldichthys spilopterus | reverse complement strand
CTTTTGCAGGTGTTTAGAGTTAATTAGCTGATTCAGATGATTAGGTTAATAGCTCGTTTAGAGAACCTTTTCATGATGTGCTAACTTTTTGAGATAGGAATTTTGGGTTTTCACGAGCTGTATGCCAAAATCATCAATATTATAAACAATAAAAGGCTTGAAGTACTTCAGTTGTGTGTAATGGATCTAAAATATATGAAAGTCGAATGTTTATCAGTACATTACAGAAAATAATTAACTATCACAATATGCTAATTTTTTGAGAAGGACCTGTATTATTTAAAAATAATTTGCACAGTCTCAGGAACGATCAGGGTACATTTCACTACACTTTGTACTTGTATAACTATGGATGTGACAAATAAATCTCTTGAATTAACATCTTCTTTGTCATCATGGTTTTCTAGGTATGAGTAAGGAGGATGCTGTGAAGGCCTACATCAGTAAAGTGGAGGAACTGAAAGGAAAATATGGAATCTAAAGAATTAACTGGACTGTAAGGTTCACTAGTGCCATTCTCTGGCCAGTCTGTCAGTACTTTTTACACTTGTGAAGCCTAAAGCCTTCTGGTATGTGTCCTTGTTTGTCTACACTACATATTACCAATAAAAGGACTCACCACAGGGACACAAGAGTATGGAGCACACATGCCTTTTGGGCCTACAAATACCGTCCATCAGCAATCATGTAGTAAAACCTTTCCCCAAAGTCCTGCATGGGCCACGAATGCCATAAATTCTATTCCAATTCAAACATTTTGTCTGTAGTTTTTTTTTTTATTTCTAAGTGTTTCATTGGACTGCTAGTACTGCATAAGCTGTTGGTGCAAAGACATTATTTGTGAAATAATCCAGTAAATTTTATTAACATTATCAACCAATCTAGTGTAAACAGTAGTGTGGAAAGTACTAGCATGGTTCTTCCTTTGTGTCTCTGAACTATGGTCAACCCCAGATGATTAGATTAACACATGGATAGTGAAAGCCTTTAAATTCTACTTAGATTCACAATAATAAGGCAAAAATGTTCTGTGCTGTTTTAGAGTGAACAAAATAATTTTCAGCTTCAACTTCATTAGGTTTGATATTTGCTAAAAGCACTTGGACAGAGAGTTCAGCAATGGTTTATCATTTTACACAATCAGCAATAACCTTTACCCTGTACATACATAAATGCCAAGCTGTAACTCTATCTAACTAAAACACACACTTGACTATATACACCGGCTGTAACGGAGATAGACCAGATTTTGTAATGGGATTGTGTAATGTACAGATGATATACAGCAGACAGATGTTGTTCAATGCATACACTGCCTGATCTGTTCACCATGTGACTCTGAAGCTTAAAAGTCCACTTTAGTACCAGTAGGGTTGGAGCTAGAATGTGGACCATCAGGATCTCCCTGAGGAACTGCTCAGACATCCACTGCTGTACACATAGCTCCTTACTGTATTGTGCATTGTGCTTCTAATTATTTCACTATATTCCAAACTCTACATTATGTATGTTGCCAATTTGCTGTTATTTTTCAACGTCTATGTCTCTGAAACTATGGAAGAAAGACACCCACAGCTGGTGATTAGATGTATTTATTATCGATATAGTAGAAAATCAATTTGAGGCAAAGTCTTAAGTGCAGCTCAAATGTTGTTTGAATACTTGCTCTTAGTAACATTCACCCTCACCCAAAAGACGTGATTTCAGTACAGGCAAATGTGGCTGTAGAGAAAACAAAGCGAGTAGTAAATAACCAAAAAGCCATTCAGCGCTCACGTGAAGGCTTCATTCTTTCTCCCTCACCAACTTCTCCGTAGTTCGCGGCAGCGACGTGACCAGAAAACCAAAGACAGCCGGTTTGCATCACCGCTAGAGTTTGCTAGGAGCGGACTGCTGCTGACAGCGGGTGAACACTCACTGTCCTGCCATGTCCGTTAATGTTACACAGAAACTACCAAGCAGTGTACTTTCGACTGGACGCGGGAGTGCGTGATTTGTTCCGCTCGGCGAGGGCTGAAGGCAGGATGACCGCAATTAAAATGAAGGTAATCGTACATTTCACTTTCTGTGATACAGTACGTGCGATTTGTCGCGGAGCATCAGGTGTTACGCCGAGTTCTGCCTGCCTGACGAGAACTGCTCGATATGCCTGAAATGCTAGTGGATGCGAATATGCGCAGTTTAAACAATGCACCCCACATATCCCCCCCCATAAACCCTAGAATAAGCTAATGCTACCAGCACATGTTTGGGGCTGTTATACATGTTCCACTTATTTTTGGCTGAAATAATAGAGGGTGCAAGTCATCGGCATCTATAAAATCAGGTTGGCCGAATAATACAGCCACTATAACATTATAAATGTTTCAAGATTTTGCAATGAAAGCTGTTAACGCTCAGAAATGATAGAAATGTATCATTACGGAATCTGGAAATAAAGGATTATATCGCTGTTTAAACAACACGTACAATGGAAATCAAAGTCCAACAGTTTCCGCTTTGGCTGTGCATGCAGATCTCGGCAGAGATGCAGAACACGGCACAATACATAAAAAGTGGAGTTGTGCCTGAACGCGCTCGAAACACGCGCCTGCGTCTAGAAATGGGTTTGCATACAAAGCCATGCATGGTGGGTTGCATTTAACGTGATCTCGGCGTAGACGTGCTGTTTGTAATCCACGTGCGTTGAGCCGTGACTGTCAGTGAGTCTGAAATGAATGATCAGACAAACATGGCTCAGACTTTAATCCAGTTACTCGGTCAGTTAGCTGTATAACTTAGATCTTCCGCTTGGTTGTGGACTGCCATCAGTGGGACCCCAATCACTCAAGAGAACATTTACCTAAACATTTTATTTATTTAATATAAACTATATAATAGTATACATTAAATATATGTAATAAAAATATTAAAATTTAAGTTGAGGCAAGCTTAAGTAACTAAATTACACAAAGACATTTGAAGCTTATAAGATATGTAGCATTTTTTACTTCGTATATTTCATAACTTTGTATTGTTCAGGGAATAGTTTAGCAAATGTATGACTAAACCCTCCTGTTGTCTTTACAGTTTGTATATACCCTTTGTCCTCAGGGTCACAAAATGCCCCACACTCACTAAAGAAAGTAATCATAAAGCAATCAAAAAAGTAAAGTTTTAGTTCTGTGTAAGATCAATCAGCAGTGTGCTGATTGCTGATTAGCTGAGAAGTTTATTTCCACCCTACAGGAGCGAGAAGTTACATGTCTGGTCAGATCCAAACACAGTTTATTGTCATTTTTGACCCAAAGACAACAGGAGGGTCAAAGCTAAATCCTTAGTGTTATTGGATTTTTATTCACATCTTTTTTCAATATGTGATCATATATCATTATATCATCATCATATGTCATTGAGAAAGACAAAACTAGCACGGAGACCCTCCCTCTTTTGTTAAAACCACATTTTACTTGAAAACAGGTCATAGTACAGTAGTGAAATTCATAAGGATTTCTGATTTAAATAGAGAAGGCTATATACAGTTGGCCATTTAGATGTGTATATTTATGTAAAAAGAGGAAAAGTGTTGGTAGAATGTGGCCTGCAAGGAACTTTGTAACTTGTGGCATATGCAGTGCACAGAAATGTAGTGTGTAACTTTTTACATTACATTCCTATCTCCATTTCGCCCACAGGCAGTGCTCCCTACTGTCCAGGGGAAGTCTCGTCCTCTCTTCTTGGAGGTGCTGTGTCGCAGCCTAATCATCCTGTGTGTGGTTCTCTCTATAGTCCTATCCTCTGTTGCAGTATGTGATGGACACTGGCTGTTGTCTGACCAGCGAATGTTTGGCCTCTGGTACATCTGTGTACTGGAAGGCTCTAATACAGCTCCTAATTGCAGCAAGCATGCGGAAGAGGGCCTGGATCTGGGTCTGAGTGTATGTCGGTCTGTTGTCTCTCTGGCTGTGGTGAGTGCCATCTTTGGCCTGGAGTTGCTGGTGATGTCCCAGGTGAGTGAAGGCTGGGCCTCTAGACAGCGCTGGAATTTTGGAGCATGGCTTGTTCTGCTGGCTGCAGGGTTGTCTGTTGGAGGGGTCACTACAGTCGTGTACTTGTTCTGGGAGCATGCCACACTTATGGGCTTCACTCTCTCCTTCTGGTGCCAGTTCACTGCAACCTTCCTGTTATTTCTCAATGGGATGGCAGCACGACACATCCACAATATAACAATACTGCCTCCCTCCAGTGGTGAACTAGGAAAATTGTAGGCATCAGCCAATCTGGATTCAGTACTCAGTGGCACTGTTCTACCCACACAGAGCTGAAGTATGCCAGAGGCTTCAATTAATTTAAAGAACTATTTAACTAATTGACATGTCTAAGATGCTTTGCATGAATAATCCAAGTTTTTCCTCAATAAAAACATTTTATTTACACAATTTCATCTTGTTAACATGTCATTTATACACATTGCTGAACAAAGAAGTAGCAAAAAGCACATAAATGAACATCCTTGAGCAACACAATCATTAATGCCTCCCTTTCTGATTTACAAACTGATCTGTAAAGCAGAACAAGACAAGTCATAACAAGTAGTATTTAAATAAAGTGGTGAGTGTGGAAAGAGGGTACTTCGTTTTCCTCAGGAAAAGTGCTTTGAGATGTTTCTTCTATAAGAGTACTCAAGGGACATGGAGTTAAAAGCGAAATTGTTACATATCAGTTGACCTAGGGTTTCTGCAGTATTTGGAGGACAGAGAGTCCAGGTCCTCCTCAGGCAGGTATATCATTTAAACAATTTATAATCAGTACACTTAAAAGATTTTTTTTGTAGTTTGTTCAATTTGGTTAAAACAAAAAAGGCAAAAGGCTATGAAAAAAACATCATCTCCTTGTCATTTAAATGTGTATTTTAGCCTTATATTCACATTCCTGTAGCATTGTAACATTACACAAATATTACTGTATTTAGTAGCAGTACAATGTTTAAGTAGACTTGTAAAAATAATTCTGAAGATGAAGCTACACATGTGCAAAAGTATACACACTGCTTTCACCTACATTCAAGTGCACCCATTGCACTTTGTTCTCTAGAGTGATCATTTTTACAGTAAGTTGGGTTGGTGTTTGTGACCCAGAACTTATCATCCAACATTCAGTACCTCATCTCGCTAATGCTCTTGTAGTGGAATGCAATGAAATCCTAGCAGCAATGTTCCAATGCCTGGTGTAAAGCCTTTACAGAACACTAAAGACTGTTCTGCTGCAAAGTGATTGGGAGTCATTGCTATTAATACCTTTGTTTCCAGAAGAAACGCTGGATGACCAGAATTCTACATGTTGTGTGTATGAATGCTGTTTATGAATCAGTCAGTCAGCTGTATATCTGTTCAAAGCATGCAGAAAGGAATAGAAACAGCAAATCTGTGTGTGTGTGCAAAGAGGTGTGGTTGTTTTTAAGCAGTTATACCAAAGATGGGTGAATGCGGTCCTGGAGCGTTGGTGTCCAGCACAGTTTGGGGATTTTTTCCTTGCTAAAACCTGTTAATTGCCTGGTTTAGTGAGTATGTTCTAGGAGGAAAATCACCAAACTGTGCTGGAGACTGGCCCTCCAGGACTGGAGTTGCCCACCCTTTGGTTATTTCGATTGAGATTCTGGGTTTTATGAATAACAAGTAAGACCTCAGCTTACTTACTAAGAATGTTTTGTTCTTCATCATATATGTGGTTTATATACAGTGTTTGATATTGCTCTGTGATTGTGTTTACTATATCCTATTCAGGTTGTTTGTGTTTTTGATACAGCAGGTATTTGAAAACATTGTGTGTGTGTGTGTGTGTGTGTGTGTGTGTGTGTGTGTGTGTGTTAGAGTATGTTGTTAGCTCTGGCTAAGAGTGAGATCTGTGTGAGAGGCTGGCCACTGTGGCTTAGGGAGCCATGGTGCACCCTGGAATCACCATGGAAACGTTGCTTCAGCCGCCATCGTCGCCAACGTCTCTTAATCTCATGCTGAACCTACCAAAAGATCAGAGGTCAGAGGTTGTTGTTAAAGTGAAAACAAATATTCTGTGCCCTCCACAAACAATGGCACCCCTGGTAAACATAAGCAAAGCAGGTTGTAAAGCTCGTTATTAATAATCCTTTGGAACCTTAATTCAAATAATTAACAAAAATTGAATCTTGGTTTGATGTATAATGACTGAAAGAAAAAACCTATAACTTATTAAATAAACACTTTTCCTAAATCTATATGTACTGGGATAGATGGGCACCCTTCGTGCAGCCTTGAAGACCCAAGAAGATTCTAGAAGATTCAACTGTGGCCCTGTATTTAAGCTTATACCTGCTCTGACTTGCCATGTATCCAAAAAAAGTTTTCCAGCACCTGTGGAAGAAACACAACCCCACAACAACACAGATCCACCATACTTCACAGTGGGGATGAAATATTTTTCTGGATGGATGTCTTTGTGTCTACACCAAACCTACCACTATTTTGGTCTCATCTGACCATAGAACCTGCTCCCACTGAATGTTCCATTAACACTATGGTAAACTGTAGGTGCTTGAGTTCTTTGGTCTATGACATTAGAGCCTTTCTTCTGGCAACCATTCCAAACAAGTTGTTGTTATGAAGGTGGCATTGTAGTTACATATATCACCTGTCAGTAGGTTTTTATGTTGTGTACACTCTTCTTATGGTATACCAAATTTGTAGTTATCATTCAATATCTGGTTTGGTTAATCTTTGCTTAAAAGTTACCTTTAGCGTATTCATGCTTATTTGTATTTATTTAAATATTGTATTGTTTTTACTTTTACCTTTGAGATAAATGTGTAAGTTATGACTTAATGGGTCTGCAACTTCAATAACAAAACATTTTTTATTTAAAAAAATGTTCTTTAAAGAATCATATGCATCAACCACTCAGCATTCAGGTGATTATTATGAGTTATCATGGTTATATATATAGACGTTCTATATATAGCATTTACTGAAGGATCTCTGAAAAAGCATTTTTACAGTTTTTTCAGTTGCTAAAATGCATTGGTCAAAACTGAAGTGATCTTAATTAAATTGAGAAAAAGACAGAGTGCTGGCAAAAGAAAAGCGGCTAGGGGATGGAGAATATGTGGAGGACAAAGAAAAAAAGACCAAGAGGTGTGGTCTCTGATGAGATATGGACCAAGATTATAGATTTTATGTTGCAAAGCCACCTCTGAGAGAAGATTATTCAAGATTTTTTTTGGTAATTATTATTATAACCTTGGGATTTCAATACTTTTTTTCTACAAGTAAATTACGCAAAGACTGAAGCAAATTGCAGCATTTTTGATTCATTCTTGATGTTTTACTAACTTGTTACTTTAGTACCACCAATAAGTTGACACGGTTTGTCTGTTTAAAAGTGTTATGTCAAAGGAGCTTTTTTGAGACATGCATGAAGTGTTTTTATGGTCTAAATGAGTTCAAGGTGAGATGTAGACTGTATGAAGAGTTTTGAAAAAGTGACTTCAGTACTGACCGATGCTTATTAACATTTGAAAAAAAACTGTAAGGGTGTAGGATAAGCCTAAAACTGCTGGATCAATGTTTAAGAAGAATACATTATTTTATAGTGGTCAATATTTTCAAAATATAATACCACACTACTTTAAGAAATTTTCACAATCCAAAATATGTCACAATATGCCATTTATTGTATAATCTAAAAAGTTAAAATGGTCAAAAATGCCAGTAGTGCCAAGTTTAAAAAATACCACCAAAAAAATGAAAACAAATAATTTTAATGTTGTGTTTACACACTGTACTGCACTTATCAGTCTAAAGACTCTATGTTCTGTTTGTAATGGTCAGTGTTCAGTACCGATGACAAAATCTATAAAAAGCTGCATATTGACCATAATTAGGTTTGGTAAGAAAGGGAATATAACATCTGAGCCTAAATTAGCACTGTTGCTCTGACCATCATAAAGATGCATTTCGTAAGTGAGTGAGAATGGCGTTCACTCACCTCTCCATTTAGGAAGCAGTATAGAAGAGCAACAATGAAGCCCTGGACAGCAAAACAGACAGACACACACAATTACACTGACCTTTCTGGATGCCTGGACCTCAACCAAGCTTTTAAACTTCTGCAAGGTTAGTGCCTGTTTTTTATCACCTGTAGCTTTCCAAGTATGTGACAAAAGCACCAAGAAGAAACAGCAGACCAACATAGGTTAAATAAGTGCATGATACTAAAGTACACTCAAGTCTGTCATTTTACCTTATATAAATATAAGCCTGCTTGTGTGTGTTCATGGAATATGGCTGATACTAAAGTCATCACCTGTGTGGAGGCCATAACGAGCTCGATGGCGTTCCATATTTGGAAGGTTAGGATGCTGACGTCATCAGGGAAAAAAGCGAATAGTGCATACTGCACACCGAACAGAGACACCAACAGCAGCGTGGACTTCGCCAGCTTCCTTCATACACAGCCGATGAATCACAAAAGTGAGTTTAACTACAATACAGAACTGTCCCATCTGTACTGTGCTAAAATCTGTGGCATTGGTCATCAGTGTCTGTTCAGAGGGAACTTACCTGTGCTGTTTAAACTCATTTCCAATCATGTCTGGAGCTCTCATCTTTCTCACTAAAGTCCATATAATTCTTATGAAAAACATCAGGTTCACCTGAATTAGGGTGAGCAAAAAAGAACAAGAAACTGTAAGCACAAGTAATACTGCAGTTTGTACTTGGCTTTGTGACCTATATATATATGCAATATTGATGCTTAGGGCTGCAAAAACAATTATTTTTAATTATTTATGTGAATTAATTGACAAATAATCAGTTAATCAGCATAAATCTTGTCTGTAAATGTGAAGTTTGCTGTAAACAAGATTTTTTGGTGCTGTTGCCTTGCAATGTTTTGATGAAGAGATGAGTTAACATCAAAACTGTGTCTGAGCCTGCCCATAATTTTCAGCTACTATATGTGACAAAGAAAAGCCAAAAATAGTGGTATAATAATAAAGATAATATATCTCCCTTTTTTTAAAAACTGTTCTACAACTTAAAATTTAAGAATGTCTTGCCCTCTTCTGAAAATGACCATTTTGGTACCTTTTATTTATGTAAGTAAAATTTATATAAATGTTAAGAGGAAACAATCAAGCATTAGCGCTGCACAGGGGAACACTGAAGTGAGTGCTTCAAGGAAGTTCAATGCATTTCTCTTTATTGTAAAATAAATAACAAAAGACAGCAACTACTACAATAAATACTTACGCCAAGTGCTTACAGTAACTACTGACAGCAACTACTACAATAAACCCAGATGACAAGACCTACAGTAAACTAAGTGGAACATTACTATCTGGGGGGTGGGGGGTGGGGTGGGGGCATTTAGTCGGTTATTAGGTACCAATAGTTCGTATGTGACCGATGGGCTTATGTGCTGAGGTGGGTGCAGAACAGTTGAGTCCTGAGACACTTCTTAAAGGTGGAGAGACTCTGCAGATCTAGTGTCACTGGGAAGCTCATTCCACCATTCAGGAACAATGTAGGAGAGAAGTCTGGAGTGGTATTTAACAGTGCGTCAGAATAAGTTATCAAATGTTTAATTGTTTTTCAAAGTGTCCTGCTGAATACTATGGATAAACAGAATCCATAACAGCTGAGAATATTTCTGTAACCTGTAGCTGTAGTTACGTTTGCCAAAACACCAGCAAGGAGGGAAAACCACCACTTACTGACCCTTCTTATGAGAATGTTTTCTTTTCCTTGGAAAATAAAGTCAAATTTGTATGTGACTAATTTATATATTTTATTTTAAGAAAATACTCCCAAACATTTTTTTTGTTTTCAGCCATAGTTGTTCTTTTTCTTGAATGACTTTAGGTAATTAATTTGCTTTTGGCTGGACACCATTTTTAACTGCAGACATTGGTGTTAATGTTGAATGATTGTTTTAACTTAATTGCTACTCTCCTAATTAGTGTTCCCAAAAGTGCAAAGATGGAATATATGGGAATATGTCACCAAGATTCCAACATATAAATAGAATACATCCATCCATACATCCATCCTTCCATTTTCTAAAACGCTTCTTCCATTTTGGGTAACAGGGAAGCTGGAGTCCCAGCTAACTACAGGCCCAAGGGCCCACAGACACCCATTTAAATAGAACATATTAAAGTGTTGTTAATACTATATTACATTTTCACCTATACCTAAGCTGATAGTAAAAAAGAAGTGAAAGATGAAAGAGTGTTTATGTATACACATACATACATTAATTCACTGACTGTGGTAAGAAATGTGTTTGTACTCACTATGATAAACAAGATAACAGGAACTCTCAGAATCCACCAGATCCAGCCCCTCCCCCTTGTCTCCCAACACCTACACACACACAAACATTGTTGTAATATGCCAGGACTTGCTACAAATATCCCCACTTTGTAGTATTTAAAAAATCACACAATATGCACATTTAGAACTGCAAGCCAAGGACATTTTTTAGAGCAGTGACCTCAAATTCAGTTTTGCGTTTCTCCTGCTTTACCCACCTGACACAGCCAACATGGAGCTTACTGAGTTGTTAATGAGTTAAATCATGTGTGTAGAAGAAACAAAGCACAAAAATGTCATATTGGTGTAAGGGGCATTTGTTTAAAAAAAGTGAAATTTTCTCGTCTTGTTACAGCTTGCGTCATATTCACTACTAGTGACCTAGATGTCTGCTAGATGTCTATTCTATAATAGAGTGTCATATTTTTTATTTAGAATTATAAATAGAATATTGATAAAGGTGCATTAAAACAACAAACTAGCCTTTACTTTTTAATATGAAAATGTGCCATTGTGAACACACCCCATCATACAAAGTGCACAAAAAATGTGACCTCTGCATTTAACTTGTCAACACATGGAGCAGCGAGCAGCTATCAACAGCACCCAGATTAGTGGGACAGTACTTTTCTCAAGGATACCTCAGCTGTACCTGGGCTGCGACTTGAACCTGCATCTATCCAAGCACAAGGGCACCACAAGGCTACCACAATGTAACACTGACAACATTCATTTTAATTTGATAGCATATTATTATGAAAGGATGGATATGAAATTCAGGCCTTTTGGATTATGATATATACATTATGTAACAGCTGCTTAAGACACTTTTGTACTGTTTGTGAAAACTTACATGAATCCACATTTTGTTTGTAATATGCTCTGGGCAAAATTAGTAGTTACTTGTGGGTTGTGCAGTTATCAGAAATCTGGTTAGTTGCAGCGACCACACTTTAGTGTTATTATAACTCGTTTTATAAAGTATGATAGTAGCTAAGATTGTGGCTTTATAATACATAAGCCAATCTCCCTTAGGTTTGGGGTTACCAGTAGCTTTAGAGTAATACACTGAGTAATTGTAATTGAGAGATGTTAACACATAACACAGAGTGTCTTTATACAGACATGGGCAGTGGTTGTGTAACAGTTAGGGAGATGCCACTGTGACCTGAAGGTCGCTGGTTCAAATCCCAGATCAGTGAAAGTACCACTAAGGTACCTGTGAACAGGGTGTTGCCCATGTCAGCTGCTCACTGCTCCTGTGGTGTTCACTATGACAAATAAACTCACTTTCATCTATACATTCAATGAAGTTTGGAAGAAACGTGTCTGTATTTTGTCTTATTTCTTTCTTTTAGTTTACACCAGGGTTGTAGTGATTACACATTTAGCAACCAACCAAATGTTAGTGCTAGTCAAACTTGTTTTTTTTCTATTGCCCTATAGTAAATAAGCTAATCTAACTTAGGTGTGGCACAAATGAGAACAACTCAAATACAAATTAGAATGTATCATGCAGAAGAGCCACAACAATCACTTTAGACACAATGTTATAAGTTCTACAGCATGTGATGAGAGTTATACTGAAAGCTAGTTTAGCTGTTATAAGGTAGGATAAACTGTTTTTCCAACAGGCTCCTGCTAATACAATGTTTCTTCTGAAATTGAAGTTGTTAATAGGGAGTTTGTCCCCCTTTGCTGCAGCAACAGCTTCTACTCTCCTGGGAAGGCTTTACATCAGACATTGAAACATTGCTGCAGGGATTCATACATACCTACAGTCAACCATAGGAGCATTACTGAGCTCATGATTATGTATGATAAGCTTTACATCACAAATGTCACTTCAACTAATCCCAGAGGTATTGTATTAAGTTCATTGACTCCAGAAAATGCAGCTTTACTGCTCCACGGCCAAATGCAAGGGGACTTTACACTCATCTATACCACTGTGTGAGTTATGCGTGTCCCTTAAAGTAGCTGAATACACTTATTAGAAGGAGTGATTGGAAAATTGTGGAAAAAGTCTTTCTGTATTTGTAACCTCACCCCACATTCTCCTGCAGGTATTTGGCCACACTCCAGATGGTGATGATGAGCATGGGTGTGCCTAGATTGACAGAAGCAGAATCAGAGATAACTTTATTTCAACTCAAAAGCACAACTTAAGCCTCACAGCTTACAGAACAATTTACAAAGTAAATATATTTTTTGCAAAAAAGTTTCTTTCAAACAAATAGGATCGCTCACAATAAATGTTTACATAAGTACGAAGGTGTGTCTTTGTGAGGTGCCAGGCAAACAAGGCACCAAAGTTACGGAAAAATTAATTCATCTTTTTGATCAAAATAAAAGACCAATCTGACCTCCAAAAATCGTAATTACACAATTCCATGCTGAGAGTGACTGTAATAGCAACTCATGTTTAAGATACAACATTTACATTATCCATGAAAAAACAATCAACACAACTAAACAAACAACAGAATTAAACAATATCCTACTTTAATCTCTGGCTGATGAGCAGAATAACAAATCAAAAGTGCCTGTACCCATAAAGGAACCAACCTTAACTTATCAGTGGATGATGACAGATTGACACCTGGCAACAATTTTAACTGAAATTTCATTGTAATGTCAGATGTAAGCATTCCATTTATGTACTGGGTCTTGCATGGCCATTAGGAATTGGGTAGTTGTGTTCCTCTATAAATGTGTTATTCTATGTAAGACAGATGTGAAAGAGTAATTTAAAAAGGAAATATATTTATTTATGTCTGTGTATGTGTGTGTGTATGTGTGTGTGTGTGTGTGTGTGTGTGCGCATGTCTTTGATGTATGTGGGAAAACAGAAAAAGTGACTTTACCCCAGCCGAGGCAGATGTACCAGTGCAGCCGTTTTCTCTGGGAGTGAAGGGAGAAGTGAATTAAGCTGTGCAGGTAATGACCCTCCACCAGCAGCCAGCTGTAGTTGGCCAGGATGCAGTAGTTAGAGAAGATCATCGCCACTTTGCAGCCAGGCTGATTACACAGTACAGAGGCACATTATACAGATTAAGTGGGGACTCTCCATGACATTCACCAAAATCTTTTTAGTATTTACAGTACCATTCAAATGGTTGGAATCACTTGGTGTATTAATCATTTTTGTTATTTAATATACTGTTATAACAGTGTACATAGTAATAATCTACAATTTCCCTAACATGTAGCTTTCAGTAAGAAAAAAGTATTTTTGATGTTCCATTCTCCGTTCAACATCAACATAAGTAATATGGGAACACAAAAAAGAAGTTATATATGTATTAGGAATGTTATTATATATTTATTAGCTGTTTTTTATTAGTATTTTATTTAACTTTATTATTTATTACCTACACACACACACACACACACATATATATATATATATATATAATATAAAATGTATTTTTATCATGTAACCTATCATGCAAGACTAGTAAAAAATAATAATTTATTTAAATACATTTTTATATTACTGAAACACAATTTCCAAACGATTGCATAGTGATTCCAAATGTTGTAACAGTATGCTATGTGTGTGTGGGTGTACCGGATGAGAGTTGCAGTGGTAGTAGTCCTGAGAGTTTTGCAACGCTGCATCTCTGATGAAAATGAAAGCAGCCCGCAGGATGAAGGAGAGGAAGAGCTGCATATGGATGAAGTTGCGTGTACAGTGGAGCTTTCTGAGGGCACATTTCAGAATGAGCTCATTTTAAAGAAAGCAGATTACACAATCAAATTACACAGGGCAGGTGAAGAACACAGACCCATATAAGGCCATACCTGAACATGCACAGCAGTGTGAGAGCCACGGTGAGGGAGATCAGTGAGATACTGTATCCCACCGAGTACATGATCCTAACCCACATGAAATAGCCATGGGACAACAGCGTCTACAGACACATGAGTTATGAAGTTAATCCCATCTGTTCCTTTTCTCTGGCTGCAGTAGTAAAAGAGGAGTTAGTGGTGACACCCCATTAGATGTTATAAAACCAGCCATCTACTCATTCATTTCAGTTTTCAGTTTCACATCAGAACAAAGTACATATTTTAAGTAAATTTATTTATCAAACAGACACCCCTTCTGATTCGACAACATTAAGATGTATAATTGCCATAGAAATACAGTGCCAACTGAATGGGAAGCCTTGGAGAAGCTACAAGGTTCTACATGCCCAATGCCAAGTGTTGACTAGAGGGGTGGCAAAGGCATTCTCTGCACCACCCAATACCTTTGGGAAGAATTGGAGTGATCTGAAAGTAAGCAATTTAACATTAGTACTCAACCTCACTAATGCTCTTGTGGCTGAATGCAGTCAAATCCTCAGAGCAAAATTCCAACATCTAATATAAGGCCTTCCCAAATGAGTAGACCCTGTTACTGCAGCAAATGGGGATAAACTCCCTATATTGTTTTAAGAGGTGTCTGGAAACTTTTGGGCATATGCAAAAATAGTTTTAGATGATCTGTTAAGTGCTAGGCTGAATGCATCATACAGTGTCTGTGGGAAAGTGAAATGTGTCATCCAATGTGTATCCGCAGGCAAGCTCATACGGTGGGAAAGGCTCTGACCAGCCAGCATCTGTACAGTTCCTCCCCACATCCCCTGTGAATAAATCAATAAAAGATGTATGCAAATAAAATGACAATGGCTGGTATTAAATATTAGAAAGAACATATGTTCCTCTTTCCTATTTTGTTATCTTCAGTCCTTCTGTGTCACACTGCATGACTTGAGTTTCTACACATCTTATCTTCTTAAGCATATTTTTGCTATGTTACCTTAGTCTTTTTTGCAACAGCAGAAGCTGCAACGCAAAGTGCTTTTTCTAGTTTGGCGCATTCTTCTATGTTAATACCATGGATTTTTTGTGTGTTTCCTGCTCGTATGAATGTTGTTTTTTAAATGAGGTGTGGCTGGGTGCACTTTGAGACTCTAAAGGCTTAGGTGGAACAGTGCTTCTACCATGAATGATATGCTCGTGCATTTTCACTTTACACATGAGCAGATCTTTTTCCTCATTGAAAACCGATCTGGTTTGCCGATCTGGTGAACATACCATTATAACGGAATGGACCATAGCTCATGTGCCCCTGCCTTTTAAAAGTCTGGTGATGTGCTGTTCTGGCTGTTTGTTCAGCCCAAAGATTAAGAGTTAGGACAATTTTTTGAGCCTTGCAATGGTGCAATTTCTGATTTTTCCACCATCAAAATAGCAAAATGAATTTTTACACACCAAGAAATATTAGATGCGCTTTAAGCTTCTAATAAGCTTAATGTTTATGTTAAACTTCTAACATACTTTTTCTAAAATACTTTCTTTCTGATGACCACTATGCTGCACCACCGGCTGAATGACTGGCCTCAAACTGATTCTGATCAGCTCCAGACTAAAGGAGCTTTAAGACTACGGTTGGTTCTCAGATTGCTCAGTAAAATGCTTACCTTTGTCTCTGATGAATGTGGGGCAGGGCTGAAAGATGGTCTCTCCCACTTCGGCATGTGGCCAACAGTTCAGATGATCCCATAATGCACTACAACCTGCAAGCATTGAAGATGAAGTAAATAATGTCATAATTTTTTTTTCAAACATTACATATATAGAGTGTTCTACATAAACAGTGGATAAAAATGTTTCTGCATGAGCGTTGCTTTTCCACGTTTAAAATGAATGGCACAGTATAACATTTTCTTCTAGAATACTGATATTAAAACTTTGGATATCTGACCCAGATTCAATATTTCTTATTTAAAACCAATTGTGTCTTTATTATTATCTATTTGTAAGTGAAGCACTACATCTAAAAGTAGGCTATCATGCTCAGACTACTTAAACTCCATATTACCTCCCAAGAAGTACAACCCCAAATCAGAAAAAGTTGGGACAGTATGGAAAACGCAAATAAAAAAATAAAATAGTAATTTCTAAATTTACTTTGTTTTGTATTTCATTGTAGACAATATGAACACAAAATATGTCATGTGTTGTCTGGTCAATTTCATTTCATTTGTAAATATACATCCTTTCCTGTCATTCAGACCTGCAACACATTCCATAAAAGTTGTGACAGCAGCAATTTAGTCTAGTAATGAGGTAAATTGGTTAGATTATGATGTGATTTGAAACGGGTGATGTCAGTATGTGATTGTAATTATGATTTGGTACAAAAGCAGCTTCCAAAAAGTCTAGTCCTTTAAAAGCAAAGATGGGCTGAGGATCGCCAGTTTGCCAACAAATATGTGAGAAAATTATTGAAATGTTTTTAAAAAATTTTCCTCAAAGAAAGATAGGAAGAGATTTGGATATTTCACCTTAAACAGTGCATAACATAATTAAAAGATTCAAGCAATCTGGAGAAGTTTCAGTGCGTAAAGGACAAGGGCCCAAGCTTAAGCTGAACAACCACTGATCTCGACCCAGGGACGCCCATAAATATTTCACCAAGACAATGCAAAACCACATTCTGCACACATTACAAAGTCCTGGCTGTGCAAGAAAAGGGTACGGGTACTTGACTAGCCTGCCTGCCTAAACGTCTTTTAAGTGTTGTGAAAAGGAATGGCCACATTACAAATGGGTAAATGCTTTACTGGCCCAACTTTTTTTGGAATGTGTTTGAATGACAGGAAAGGATGTATATTTACAAATGAAATTAAGTTGACCAGAAAAAAACATGACATATTTTGTGTTCATATTGTCTGTAATGAAATACAAGTCAAAGTAAATTTAGAAATCACTACTTTTTTTTTTTATTTTCATTTTCCATACTGTCCCAACTTTTTTTGATTTTGTATTACTCAGACATTAACATTGCATGACACAATGTGACTTATACTGACCTGATAGCAATTTCCAGTATTGGATCAGTGCCATCTCCAAATAAAATGTTCCTTAACCTCTAAGTTCCCAGATGAATGGTGAGAAAAGTGCATAATGTTTATGTGTGTAATGTTTACAGGAAATATAAAATCTCATGTTGTGGCAATTTTCGGTATCAGATCAGTGCCATCTCTTAGTTAATTGTTCTTAATGTCTAAACTCCCAGATGAATGTTGAGAAATAAACATAATGTTAATGTATGTATTGTTTACAGGAAATGAAAAATATGCATCTTAGCTAAAAATAGCAAACAAAACAGAACACAGAGACCACATTTAAAATAGAAGATGCTCCAACCCATATGATTTTTCCACTTCCTTTGATAGTTAACTCTAACACTGCAGATTGAGGACAATGATGTGATAATGGATAATGTGAACTAAATGGTCTCCTCTCTCTTAGTGGTCATAATCAAGTAAGCCAGAGCTCTATGATATAATCAGTCAGAGAAATCAGGATCTGTGTGCGCGCACACACACACACACACACACACACACACACACACACACACACACATATACACACACATCAGTGTCAGGAGACAGAGGAGGCTCTTCACTTGTGTGACGAATGCTTTCCTCTTTAGCACTATGGACACAGCAGTCTCTCTCTCTCGTTTACACTGGACATTAAATTCTTCAATGACAACTGCCATAATACTCCTAAAACATCAGACTGATTTGTGATATTCTCTCTCTCTCTCTCTATGACTAATGGCAGTCTTGTTATGGAAGAGTGTACTGTGTGAACTGTATATGGTTGAAATGACAATAAAAGCCTACTTGACATAACTTGACTTGAGTGTTTCAGACAGGCTCTCAATGTCTAAGGTGATAATGGGCTGATGGAGTCACAGGAAAGAACAGACTGGATGAGAGAGAGAGCTGTGGGTTGCATGTCAGTGTCATATTGATCTGTCTGTGCTGACAGGTCAGTGTGGATAGTTTTCTCTATGTGTGTAGGCTCAGTGTTACTGACAGCCCTGTTAAGAATTCTTACATGTCTTACATACAAAATCATTTCAAATTGTACTTCAGATAGTACTGACCATGCACCATTAGAATGTGACTCTTATTGGCTAAAGCAGCAGAAATTGACTCAGTGTGATGGCTGTGTATGGGAACTGACTAAAAAAGGGGAGGGGAGTGGTTACATGTGTAATCTGATAACAATGTGATTTATGCTACACAGCATAAGGTCATGGAGGCTATTTGTCATACTTCCCCATCATATCATATTACAGTTTCCAAAGAAACCAAGATAAACACTAATCCTCAAGACTGCCCACTGGGGTACACTCATGTATGCGTAAACACACAAACATGCTCACAAACATAAACATAATTGTACAAAATTGCATTAAGTGTGCAGGTGTGGAAACTAATGTGTTAGACCACAGGCTGCGTGTCCTTTTTCTGAACCTAACAATTCAAAATCACATTACCTTCTTCCCTGAGGGAAAGGGAGCACGAGGGAGGCAAAGAAGAGAACAGAAAAGAAAAGAAAAGAAGGGAAGGGAAAGGAATGGAAGAGATGAGATGAGATGAGATGAGATGAGACGAGTAGAGAAGATAAGAAAAGAGAAGAGAAGAGAAAATAAGAAAAAAGAAGAGAATAAAAAAGTATAGAAGAGAAGAGAAGAGAAGACAAGAGAAGAGAAGAGAAGAGAAGAAAAGAGAAGAGAAGAGAAGAGAAGAGAAGAGAAGAGAAGAGAAGAGAAGAGAAGAGAAGAGAAGAGAAGAGAAGAGAAGAAAGCAGAGTTTGTACGTATGTGAGTCTTGCCTGTGGAGCCAGTATGTGTGAGATTGTCTTGCTGAATGATGCTTTGGCAATTTTCTTCTTTCCTGAGCCATTGGACTTCTGGATCACACTCTGAAGGGATGGCTCTTACCTACAATGCACACACATTTGCCTCATATTGATACTGGTCACCTTTTATTTTAAAGTGACATAGTGAGATATTCCACTGCAGAATAGTTACTTTTACCCGTTTCACCACAACAGTTTAGAACATTTTCAAGTATTTTGTTTGTGTGTTTTGTTATTTAGCTTTGCAGTTGCATTTTTATTAGGGGGTATGATGTATAGAGCAGAATCACAGTCATTTCATTTACTATCCAAAATGACTGGCAGACCTGAAAGTGTCTTCTGAGTTTTTAAATGTAATGCTGATAAGTTGCAAAAACAATTTTTTCTTCAGCTATTGTATAACACTGTCTCACTGCATCAAGCAACATAGTTGTGACCATTTTGTGTAATAACTTTCTGTTATGTCACTTCCAGGGGCATTAAACTCTTTAGATGTCTGGTTCTAATCACCCCCACTGTGAGTGTTTCTGACGCAAGTTTCTCTAGAATGGAGCAGTTCATCTCAAATCACTTTTAAGGACTTTGTTTACATGGTAACAAATAAATAATGCAAAGCATTTAGAAAACTAAGTGGACTTCCCTTCTAAATCACAGAAACAAGTTGCTTGTACACCCACACAAGGATTTTAGTCTTAATAACAGAATGTTTTGGTATCTGACACATGAGGGCCAAAATGTACCAGTGCACATTAAGTGTGCCATTAGAAGTGAAATAACAGAAACAAATGGTTAGAAAAAAATCTATCAGATAGATTCCTGTGCTGCAAAAACAGCAGGCATCAGAATCAGTCATCAGTGAGAAAAGAACTAAGTGACTAATTCATGTCAAAATTACATAAATATTAAAAAATACATATTTAAATTAAGTAACGAATACATACACAGATCAGCTATAACATTAACACCACTGACAGATAAAGTGTCACTAGTTATTTCATTAAAATGGCACCTGCCGAGGATGGGATATTTTAGGCTCCAAGTGAACAGTCAATTTTTGAAGGTGATGTATTGGAAGCAGGAAAAATGAGAGTAAGGATCTGAGTCACTTTGATCACTTTTGATTCTGAGTCAGAGCATCTCCAACATGGTAGGTCTTGTGAATGCACTCCAGGTATGCAGTAGTTAGTGCCTACCAAACGTAATCCAAGGAAGGATAATTGGTGAAACAGTGAGAGGATCATGGGTGCCCAAGGCTCACTGATGCATGTGGGGAGTATACATTAGCCTGTCTGATCTGACAAAGGAGCTACTTTGGTTTAAAAGTGAATGCTTTCTCTGATCGAAAGATGTCAGAGCAGATCACAGACCACAGTCAGAGCTGGTTTCAGCAACATGGGGGATCTACTCAATAATAGACAGATGGTGTTAACTTTATGGCTAATCTGTTTAATACTTTTTTCAGCAAACCAAATAAACTGCTTTCCAGATATGAAGAAATATCCTTCATTGTGAGGTGAATGCAAAAAGTGAACACAAAAAGATGGTAAACTGAATGGTCAGTTTGATAAATGTACCAAAAGGTCAGCTTAGCCTTCTTGTGGACAGACCAGCATCCTCCTAGCACTGCCTTAGGGCAGCACATCATTAATCCTGATTTTTCTTAGACTAAATAGTCGCAGCTATAGAGAGATGGACTTCAGAGCTAAAACAACAGACAGGGTGCTTTTACAAACACTTTCTGTCTTGCACAGTACAATATTAAGCAATGACATCAAGAGCTTGTAGACCACCTCTAAGAGTATTTCACTGCACTTTCCCACTCAGTTAATCATTAGTGATGTTACTGGGTTCATTAAGCAAAACAAAATTTAAACTGAAAGCTTATCTCCTGTTCCTGCACAGAGAAAAGGATCCTTCGGGGCTTTTTCTCTGTGCATTTGCTGCAATAAAAACAATGCACAGTACTGCTAACACACGCCTGACTTTAGCCCACACCATAAGATTATACAGATTGTTCATACTCACGTGTGAACAGAGAGTAAGGAAAACCGCCAGTGCGGCTCTGTCCAAAGCCGGAAGCTTCATCCAGACGCTCTGCTTCAGCTACAGGTGTCAGATAAGTCAGATTCGCCTCTTGTTAACAGCGCTCATGTCTCTCAGCAGCAGTCAGTCCGCGCCCGGTGCGCGTTCCAACACGGGCAGTACAGGAAGCTCGAGGAAAACATGACTCCTCTGACCGGCTAGCACAAATCACCAGATTGTCCACTCAAGCTAAACTGCGCTGGGAAGTGCAGAACAGCTAGGTCTCCGTTTCCACACGCGACTGAATACCGGGCTCAGCATTGTTTGATTGATCGGAGAAGAACGTCATGCACATGGTAAAAAATCCAAGTGCCTTCCTAATTCTCTCCCCTTCTCAGCAGCCGCTCCCTCCCTCCCTGCCTCCAACGTCATGAGAAGAAACTTGCAGGAGGTCACAGTGATGAACAATATGGTTCTTCATTTCCCTAAACATCTTTCACAGCTTAAGTAAGCTTTTGCAAGCTGCGAGCCAGAAGAGCAATGATTTTGGATAAAGTCTGTGAATATCAAATAATGGAATTTTAGCTGTGAAACAAATAACTGCTAATTTACTTTTTAATCATTTAAAGCTAGAGGCCTAGCAAAAGCATGATAATATATTACGGATGATTGCTGGTCTTTTACGACATGTGACCTCCATTAACCTGGTAGCTCCATACATGAGAAGCCCCTAAAAGTTTTGGGCCTCCAATATTCATTCATACCATAAATAGGTGCTTTCACTGATGTTAGGTGCATTGTACTTAGAACCGATAAGGACATTCCACCTTTTTGGCATGTCCACACTCCAGGAACTGAGGATGATTACAATTCTTAAAATACTCTCTTGAGGGACTTTTTTTAGCTCCTACTTCAGAGTAGTTACTCTACCAGCACTACAGGAACCATAGTGATGTAAATGTAGGGTGATATGTCCAGGCGGAACATGTGCAGGGATTGCAGCCGCCTTTTAAAACCCATTGCAATGTTAGCCATGTAAACAAGTCTTACAGAATTGGAAGAAAAAAGGTGTGCAGTTCTCAGGGAGCTTCCCAGTAGGTTGGCCCTCTCAGTGAGGCCCTAAAGTGAAACAATTCTTTTGTAGATACAGTTCTCTGAGGATCCCCAACACTGCTGGGCCCTTGTTGTAATTCTCTGGCCCCTAATGGTTCCCCCTGGCTCAAGTATGCAAACCTCTAACACCAAACTTGTCTTAGCTGATGGAGTACATTTGTGGTAAGAGAAAAAAGGATTAAAACTAAATTTTGCTTAAAACTAAATTTTGAACTGTTCTGAACTGTTTTTGGTAGAGTAGCTTGGAAAAGAAAACTGCCAAATCATAATTTAGGCAAAACCCTCTCTTTGTATCAAGGAATGATGAAAACCAAGTCGGATTTTCCACACAACCCCTTTCTTGGAATCTCTTTCTTGTTCTGTCTGTCAACCTCTCACTCTCTTTATCTCTTTTTCTCACTCTCCATCTCTCATTCTCTCTGTAAACAGCAGGATGAGAGGCTCACAGATAAACCAGTCTCCAGCAGCAATAAAGAGTTCCTCTCCAACAACCAACACAAGCACTGAGGACTGATTGTGTGTGAGATTAGAGCGATAGCAAGTAATGATAGATGGAGCTGTGTATTTACAACCCAACTGACGTAATCCTGGGTCTTTCATGACGAGATATAAAGTTACCCTACCATAACTGTACAAAATAAGAACAGACTGATCTGAAGTCAGCGTATCTCATTCTAAATTAATGTTTCTTTTTGCTGAATTTGTATAAAAAAAAAATTATTTGCATACTTGATGGTGTATGTGAACACTGTTTTAATTTTCACAGTGTACCCTTCACTCACAGTCTATACAGTTTATATATGGAAAATAAGCTAAAAAATACCCATTTTGATTGTATTGTTTTTGTTATGTCAAAAACACTAACACATTCACATGCCTATTCAGCCCCACATATTCCTGCTGACATGATAACTTGTGTTTTAGTATGGACAGTTTTTTGAATAGTTGAATGAGGCACAATGCAGAATCCTCACCTCCTCTTCTCATACACACACACACAATTAAACTGTTACTGCAGTGTGCAGAAGAACATTCTGGGGCCAGTTTGACCACTGGGGCTGTGTAAACTTTTCCTCTCTGTTCTACACGTCTTTCTGTGATCAATGAGTTGTTATTTTATTGACCTGATAACAGTTATTCCCACCAAACAAGAGCTTGTTCTCACTGTACAGCAGCTCCTGGCCATTAATCTGCCGAAGCAACAGTTACTCTCTCTTTCTCTCTCTCTCCCTCTCTCTCTCCCTCTTTCTACCTTTCTTTCTCTCTTTCTCTCTCTCTTTCACTCTGAGTTGTAGCCAGTCTGTGTGTCTGCAGATCTGACTAATGGCATGTGGACACTTAAAACACAGCACTATTTAGAGCACAGGACTCACCATAAACTTGCTGACAATGATCAGTCAACCAAAGAGTTACAGATAACAGACCATAGCCCAAAAACATTTTTTTAGAATTTACAAAGCCTCTTAGTTTAAATCTGAGTCAGGGGCATCACTCAGATTCAGCAAAATAAAAGTGAAAATGTGAAAAATTAAGTAGAAAATGCCACAAAAGATTCAGCTGTCCAGATATTTGCCCCTAATGTGTGAGTGTAAAATGGTTTCCTTGCAAATGAAAGTTCTGTTATTAGCATTTATTTTAGAACTCTGCCACATGCTCATGGTCTAATACACTGAAGTAGCCTGGACAGACTGGACATTACAGTGTGATAGACTCAATTGAATCAACATGAGGCACACTTTTTTTTTTAAAGGTTTAATCATCATTGACTTGTCAAGTCCAGAATAGAGCAGTCAGCTAGACAATACATTTACAGAAACAGTCAATAGTGTCCATGGCACATGTACAGTGCATTCTTTTATTGAGAAGATATAGTAACAGATGTCTGCACAAGTTTTTAAGGCAAGTCAAGGACTTACACCCCTTTAAATGTGTCTTATATAGCCTGTATTTAGTCCAGCATTTGATGGGCTGTTTTGTGGTGGGAGTCTGTCTTTTGTGTTTGGGGCCACATTAAACAGAGAGGAATGAATTATGGGTGCTGTCTACAGGAGGAAGAACAATACTATCATGCTCCAAAGTGATTTACAACACACACACTCACACACACACACACACACACACACACTTGTGGACAACACACATGCTTATACAGTTGGTTTGGCTTCAAGGAATGCATTCACACTTCATCTGTCTTCAGCTATGGTACACACAATGGCAGAATGTTTCCCTGTTTCTACGTTAGTAGGATCTGCAACAGCTCAAATTATACACGCATACACACACAGACACATATTCATACAGATGCTGGTGACACAAATGTGTTCGTGTGACACACATTCATTCTCTCACAGTCCCAGCGTTCTGTCACTTTGGTTAATGTAAGCTGAAGTAGTCTACTTCATTAGCGGGAATATACAGAACATGACCACAGCCCCATGTGCTTCCTCTGTGAATGTATTGTAACTTTAAAACATTTGACCTGTAATCTTTTGAAAGGCTTTTTTTTTTTTTCTAAATGCATATGATAAATTAGTTGTTGAATACTTTTTTGAGTGGAAGATATTAAAAACAGACCTGAGATGAGTGTCTGAGTTCATAGAAATGTGATCTTTTATTTGAGCTTTTCCTACAGCGCCAAATTAGGATGCTGAATCCCAGCTGGTAAACTTTTTTACTTCCAGTGATCTTTTTTTGTATATTTTTTTTATCAACTTGACTTTGATTTGTCATATTTGTTTTAGGCTGAAATGCACCATCATTGATCGAATATATTATAATATAAATGGAGTAGTAAATTATAGCCACATAGGCTAAACAGGATAAACACATTACACTTTAAAACATCTGTATTTCAAATCTGAAGGATTTTTAAATTGTGAAAGATCCTATGACTTTTACATCATAGTGAAGTTCAGTTATAGTCAGAGGTGATAGTAGCAGGTAAAATGTACAGTTTAATATTTTCAAGTAATATTTTAATGATTTTGTGTTTTCATTTAATGTTTACTTCTACTCATGCATATCTTAGAGCTAAATAGTCTCCTTTTTATTTAGCTATAGTGAATATTATTTATGTACTATTTTATTTATTTATTTATTCTGTTTGTAATAAACTTTTCTGTGTTACACTGGTGACCATAAACCTAATCACATTTTGTAATGAGTAAAGTCTCTGACTCTGGATGTTTAGCATTTTATTTTAGGCCAATAATGCATTAGAAATAGCAGAATAGAGCCTCACCAACTTCAGCTTCTATTCTAATATATGCTGGATGAACAGTACTTTTATCAGTAGGCTGATACATGCTTACTTGAGAGTGAGTTTAGATCACTCTATCTATCTCTTATTATAATGTGGAATAAAGACTGCTGAAAGTGCTTGGAAGGCACATGCTATTTTTCCATCTTTTAAAGCAATGCTATGTAAGCTTGGAATTTTGGAGATGTCTCTGGTGGAAATTTGTAATTGTATTCTTTTCCTGAGTGGAATAGTCTTGCTCCTTTAAAGTCAACCCAACATTCCATTTTTAGTGGTAGGTAGAAGTACCTGTTAGGAATCTAGTGTTATTGCTGGCATTGCTATCTGGACAAGGAACTGAATGTTTGCCAGAAATTGGTATTATCCCCTATTCTATCACTACACTAGCAATAATATCAGTATTGTATGAATGTGGGTGTCTAGCCAATCCAGCTGGCTTTATTTTGAACCTAAGATTGTGATGGCAGTTTGTAAAGATGTAAGATGTGATATAAAAACTTGCAAACGAGCGAACACATATTTTTGGCTTTAAAGACCTATAATGACTCATTATGACAATTCTTTTGCTGTTCTACTTTTATTTTTGACAACAGAAAATATTGCATAGTTCAGTTGTTTCATTTCTCGTTACCCTCTCAACTTGCTCCCTAAGTGGAATGTGGTTGCTAACATTGGGTCTCCCCTTAACTACACAGGCATCAATTCTTTTTCCTCCCGTTTAGCATAGAGTAGACTCTGGACCATGGTTTGTGTAGGTGAGCCCTCTCACCAAGTAAAGGTGTTAATGATCTGTTCTTTAAGGAAAAAAAGATTAAGAAAGTGTGAGGCTCTACAAGTCTGTGCAATGGAGATGCATTAGGCACATTTTTCACACGTGACCTGCATGCTGCAACACTACCAGCCAGTGTCTGTAAAGATTCATAGGAAAGCACTATGATTTGTTCAAGCCCCAGGCTTCTAATGTGGTCTGATTTTAGTGAGAAGACTTAACCCAAAGTGTTGAGGACATCTTTGCGAAGAGCAGTGTTCTCAAAGCTCAGAATTGAGACATGGATGGATCTTTTCACTGATGTAGTCCAGATTCTCTTTGAATGCTCACATACAAACAATGTTGTCTTTAGTATCAGGAGAGTCTTCACAAAAGCACATTATCGATGTGGCATGACTAAGCTGAATGTTTTGCTCATATCAGCCAAAGGCACATAGTTTACTGTACTGTCACATAAGGCCAGTGCAGTTAGCCATGCTTTGCAGGCTTTCACCAAAACAACTGTAGGGGAGTTTGGTGTTGCCCAACAGAGAAGACACGATGGCTGGATCAGCTGAATATAAGAACCATGTTTACACTTCTCCAGATTGTAGTTTATGGTGCAGGTTATGTGTTATGATGATCTTTGGGTATAAGTACCATGTATACACTTTTCCAGACTGAAGGTAGCTTGTCCTCTGAGAATGACCCAAAGAATGAGATGAATATTTACAGGTGGTGTAGCTTCCTGCTTTTTGTATTTTCTGCGTAATTCAATATTTTGGCATTATTAATGGAAAAGTACACAATCAGATGCCCTCATACAGGCTTTGTTAGGACAACAGCAGAACTGTGTGCCATACATGGTCTGCAAGCTTTTGTTTCTTTTCCAGCTCTGCGTTTACAAAACCCCTTATACTTGTCTGGATTACCATTATACAGCTGTCAAATTAGTCTAGTTAGTTTGTGTTATGGATATTTGACTTGCCTGGTTTATTTTTTGCACTTTATTCAGAGTATGATCTGTTGGCCTTTCAATGTTTATGAAAATGTTCAGCATTTCTTTTGTGGCTTCAGATCTGTCATCTCTCATTCCCTCTTGTAAGAATCTCGTAAAGATGGGTCCGGTATTGTGATAAGAGCTGTGCAGCATTTAAAGGTTTAATTTTATTTAAAGGTCTCTTAGCCTTTGCTGCCCTTTTGTGCCATGTATTGCTATGTGTTTGTTAAATAGGACTGAAAAAAGGAGAAACAAAACTTTCTGTAACATAAATTAACCTGTATTGTTTCCCAAAACCTTAATGATATAATGGAAAGGAGAATGTTCAGAGTTGATAACTTACTAGGTAACTATTGGGAAATTCATCACATGAATATTAATCTACCACAGAATTATCAATCAGTTCACCTTATCAGACATGTGACAGCCCAGAACCAACCTGTACACACCCTAATAGAATGATGGGAAAGAAGGGAGTTAGAAGAAGTGTGTTTCTTTTATGTCCTCATTCTATTATTTTGGCATCTCGCCCTTGCTATTTTTAATTACAATCCAAACAAATGAGTAACTAATTAAGCCTTTAGGTTATCTGTAGAGAATGATTGCAAGATTTGTTTTTGTTTCTGAACACGTCATTAGTTTCATAATGTAATGCAATCTATTATGTGATGTAATGTCATTTAATATTATTTACATGAAGTGTCATTTACCCTGTACATATATCATCATTGTGAAATATTTTGTCTCTGGAAAACTCTTTATTTCTAATAGAATTTAATTTATATATATATCATTCAGAAATAAACAAATAAGTATGTAAAGAAATACATATGATGATACAGTAAAAATATTTATGGATACAAGGCATATGTGATCACCAAAAGTTGCACTACCAAAATGAGCATGATCACATCCAATAGTTAGCTACTTTCCCATCTATTACATTGTATTGCTAGTTCCATATTACTGCCTAATTTCACATCACTACATAGTTCCATATACCTGCTTAATCTTATTACTGCTTAATTTCATAGGAGCTTACTGTAGTTGTTTGTTTATGTGTATGTTTTCAGTATTTCTATCTAGTAAACATTTTTACTTGCAGTTATACATTTTGTTTGTATTTTTGTATATATTTATGTACCCTTTCTGACTCCAAAAAAGTGTATGTAGTGTACCTTTAAAACCTTGGGAATAAACCTAAAGACCATGTATTACCTGAACATTTACATTTGCACTTTGGGGGACTAAAATTTACTTGCATGGGCATTAAAAGATTTTTTCAGTGTATTTTGGTGGTCAAAAAAGGCAACAACTATAAAGTATGAAGGCTGAGAGTACTGCTAATTTGAAAAAGGAAAAACAATCATTGATCTTCAACACTGTACAGATACCAGCAATAAAAAATTATAAAATTCTATGGCAAAGAAAGGCTGTCACTGATGTATCATATTAGGAAACTGTCAAAGGTATGTAATTAGTGTTTGAGCAAGTTTGCTTCACTTCAGGTGCTTGGTGTTAAATAAAGGCTTCTTTCTCTGCAGTGTTGCTCAGAGAGCTCCACAGATCTCTCTCTACCTGCACTCACATCAGTCATAACATTTACAGCCACATCTCTATAATTGCCTCTTTAAATGTCTCATGATAAGCACAAGCAATTAATTAACTCAACAATTTTACAGTTTGCTTATTCTCTGCAGGGCTTGTAAAGTTTAATATGAATATACAGCAGGAACATTTGAAGGGTATAAACGAGAGATGCCTGAATTGTGTTTAAAGAACTATAAATCATCTGTAACTTGTTAACTATCACCATCATCAGGATAAATGTATCAATAAATTAGACTAACAACAATGAGGAGATCAAACTTGACTCCTGAGTAAACAGTGACCAATGATAAATGAAAAAACAAGTCAAACATAGTGACCCTTTCACCACAGTTTCTTATTAGATCTGCCATAAACCAAATTTAGCCCAAAAGACATTTAGCCCAAAGTATAAATATGTTAAACTGGAGAGCTTTTAGTGCTGGATCCACAGAAAATGAGTTGAAGAGTCAGAACCTTTAAGTGGGAGCCACTGCAACTGAACTAAAAAAAAAAGAAAAATGGTTAGATGAATACTAACAATTTATAGCCGATGCTGTAAATGCTCTGCATAATGCAGAAATGCTTTGGAGTTGCACCCTGTTTTGTACAACAGAAGAGATTATTGGATGATCTAAATATTTATTTACCCTCTTGTGAAAATAGCATTTTGCTTTTAGCCTGTCTAGGGCAGGCCCAATGGAAAATGCTTAATAAGCAAGCAGTAATAAAAAGTAATGTCAGTCATCTTTTACTAGCACATCAAATATTTTATTAAGAAAAAAGCAAATCACGGTCTTCAAAGTGAGATTTTCCACTGTAGATGTTTAAAATCAATGAAACAAATACATTCTATTATATTTATTACATTACCTCCCATCACGAGGAGAAGGGTCTGACTGCAGATCCACAGAGCTGCAGTTTCAGAACAGGGTTTTTACAACAGGGCAGTGATGCATGCACAGTTGGACACTGCTAACACTTGCAATTGTGCCTCTTTTTTTTACCTGTTGGTATAGTCTAGGAACCCAGGTCATTCTTGTTTGTGTAGTTGTTTGGTGACTAGAATAAAATAATAATTCCTGCACATGTAGTGTAAGTATACACACAAAATATATGTTTTATTAAAGCCCTCTGTCAACTTTAAGATTAAATTCAGGGATAAATTATTTTTAAGCTAATAAAGAATGTACATATGTTAAAATTAGTGAAATGCATAAAAATTTTTGCCAGCTCATTTCTGATATTCTGCATTATTTTCAGTGTGAATGTCTATATGCATTTAAAAACGAAGATTTGTCTTAGCCTACAGCTTAAAATACACATTAAAATATAATGTTAATGTAATCTTATTAAAATCTAACGTTAATTTAACATTATTCAAATATAGCATGAATCAATCGTTATTAAAACATAACGATAATACAATGTGATGTTAATCTAATGTTATTAAAATATGACTTTAATCTAACCTTATTAAATATTACATTAATCTAATATTATTAAAATATAACGTTAATTTAACAGTTTTCCTTATAACGTTAAAATACAACGGTAATCTAAGGAAGAGCAAGTTAGCCTAGTCTAGTCACTTAGCCCGCTAACTACATACCAGACTTTTTTTTTTACTTTCTTAGGAAGAAAACGGTCAAATATTTTTTGCCACTAGAATTTTTTATTTCATTTTTGTATCAGTTGTATCTGAAACTCACCTACAGCCACTGTAGGAGTCTCTGGAAATATCGTTTCAGCGCATGCGCATAATGCCACAGCGTGGAAGTGCTGTCGTAAAGGCCTTGTGAAATTGTTGCTCTGCTCCTCTGCAGACACATATTATCGATTACTAGTCTAAAAATGGCTGTCCTTTGGAGCACAAAGCCGTGATTCGGAACCTGGACCACAAGATGTCGCCATTTATCCATTAATTGAACGACGTGTTTTCTTTCGTCTAATACACCCGGCTCAGGTCTTGGTGGCGTTGGAAAGGGGATGAGGTAAAGTAGGTGCGTTCAAATGAAGAGGAGAACTGGAGTGTGGGCTCAATGTATCATAGATTTCATCAGTAACTATGTGTGTGTGACTCTTGCCCTTTGTAACTTGTTCATTGTATAAAGTCTCTACTTAGTCAGACTTTTGCGGGGTGGATGAGTAGGGTATCCGCGGGCAGCGCATGGCCGGGGCGCTGGGAGACTGGCTGACTGACTGAATGAAGGTCCGTGATGCGCTCAGAGTGAGAAGGGTGTGTGTGTGTGTGTGTGTGTGTGTTGGTGGGGGAGGGTGATGGTGGTGGGACCTGATTTTTTTTTTTTTTTTTTTTTTTGGGGGGGGGGGGGGGGGGACTTTCGGACA